>QUSF01000011.1:18226023-18350849 GCA_003676055.1 Chloebia gouldiae
ATATATATATATATATATATATATATATATATATATATATATATAATCACAGAAGGGTGACCACTATCACTGATATTCTTGGCCTTGGCCAGCAGCAGGTTCACCTTGGAGCCAGGTGTCATTGGCTCTCTCAGACATAGAGGAAGCTTCTCACAGCTTTTCACAGAAGTCACCCCTGTAACACTTCCATTACCAAAATCTGGCCACACAAACCCAATACAACAGATGTTGTATTCTACTGAATATATTCTATTGAATATATACAGTATACTTCTATTGAAAGAGGGTTAAGAAATTCTCACTAAAATCTGGCAACCATTCTCTTGCAACAGGATGTCCTCATCCAGATACTGCACTGGCCCTGCGAAGTCATGACAACACTGTCATAAAGAACCACACTTCTTCTAAAAAGGTTACAGTTCTTTAAAAACTACCTAAGAGGCATATATAATACAGTATATTTAATTTCATACTCCCATGGTATTACTGCCAATTGAATGACAGTAAAATTCAGACCAAGAGGAAGACTCAATACTGCTGATTCAGGTGATAACTTAGGACCTGTGACACAATGGTCTAATCCCCCAGCTCTTGTTAGTGACTTTGTTGTGATCCCAGGAGACTTCCTTAAGTCTTCTTTTCTTACACCTCCTTTTTTATAGATTTGGCTGTTGCCATGTATCTGTATACACTGACTACTCGCTCTCCACCCTCCCCTGATCACACATACAAGCAGGTGATCTCTCAAATACTACCATAGTGGAGCTGTTGGGGAGCTTAGATAAAGCTGATGCAAGCAAGAGGAAAGACATCCCTCCTGCACTTCCAATAGGGCATGCTATTCCAGGACTATGGAAGGCCCCAGAAGAAACAGGGGCTTTCACTTTTGCTTTCAATTTTGTAATTACTTTAATTATATGCAATGAATAATTATTTGCTGTTCATAGAACTATTTTTAATTGGCATGATGGTGGAATTATTCAACTACTAATCAATCACCAGAACCAGCTATTATTCATGTACATAATAGAAAGAGGAAAGAGAGCCCCCATGAGTCTACAATATAAGACTGCTGGTACACAGAGCTGTTTAAGTATTGGGGTCTTTCTGAAGTGTAAACAAGTAAGAATTTAGTAAAATTAAGTGCTTAAACTAGACTTGCAGGGAGAAGAAGGAAACCAGCAAAACCAGCTTGCTGGTGGGTTTTTTTGTTTGTTTTTTTGTTTGGGTTTTTTTTTTTTTTGCAAGACAGAAATAATTACTTTTATACAGGACTTCTGGTTCATTACATTTCCCAGGAACATGAATATCACAGCTGAAGCATTTCAAGAGAAGTGTGGGAGTAGTTAAAGAAAAATATTTTTTAACTATTCCCAAAAAGCCTTTATTTCAAAAATTGTTTGGGTAGTCCAAAATCAATTACCTAGAAGTTCAGAGGGTAGCCAACAAGAAAAAATAAAATGGCTTAGTGAAGTTACAAGCCCACATCTGAAGCAACACAATCTCTGTGGCAGCAGCAATAGGCAGTTCAAGGGTGTAACTATTGCTGCATGTGGGGGCAACCTTAGTGCTAAGGAATGCCAGGGAACTTCTGCTGCTGGATGAGAAGGAGTCATGTAGAGCCACAGCAGGGCTCATTGATGGAAAGAGTCCTCAGAACCAGGAGTGACACATGTGACCCTCCTTTCCTACTGGAACAACACTGAAAAGCAGATTTTGGAGCACATGACCTGCTCTCTGTTTTTAAACAGCTGCTTCAGCTCCTCTCACTGCTGCTCCATCACTTCCTTCTTTAGTCATGTCCAATATGTTAAACGCAGTTAATATTAAGAGAAACATATAACACCATAGGAGGATTTGTGTCTGTCCTCGCTACCCTCCTTCCAGCAAGTCACAGTGGAAATTCTGTCCTGAAGATCACTTGAAGCTGTCGCCATTTTTTCCTCCTCTTCACAACTGGCCATGACTTCAAGGTTTCAGTTAAAGAAGAAAGAAAGCTAGATTCTGCTGATGAGCATAGAAAATGGAAATAAAAACTAAACAGACAAAAGACCATTTTGATTATGCAAGCATACAAGCTGAAGCTCAGCCAGGCAAGTAGATGAATAGACAGGACAAGAAATGGGAAGGTTAAAACAAAATAATGAAACTATGTGAGAAAGATTAATTTAAGAATTCTGGATCCTGCTTGCAAAAAAGGATGGGACACATGACTGATTAATTCCTTTCTAAGAAATGTGTCATTTAAAAGCCATCTCTTTTTACCTTTAAATTCAGCCTTCACCTTGTTTCTGCATCACACAATATTAACTAAGACAAAAAGGATGTGACAGAAGAACACTGGTAGAAGAAGGCAAATTTAGAATACAAATTTTTAAATCCCTCTCAGAAGTGAGATTAATGTCCTTCATTTGTATCAATATCAATCTTGCTGGACAAATCACTGTGTTTGTTCTATCTCCAAATCCTAACTGCTCAAAAAGGATTTTAAAAGGTTTTCCTTTTAAAGTGTGCATTTACATTATGAAAAAGAGTAACTAATGCCAGTAGCATCAGCTAGTATCTCATACAAATTTTTCTGGATTTCTTGGTAACACCTAGCAGCCCCAGTAACAAACAAGCATGAAACTGTGCTAGGCCTAGACAAGTAGAGCCTGAAAACAATCTTCTTTCCTTACAACTTAAGTATTCATTGTATCATAGATTCATAGGTTCATAGAATGGCTAGGGTTGGAAGGAACCTTAAACATCATCTAATTCCATCTCATTGTGATGGGCTGGGATATCTTCCACTAGATCGTTTGATCAGAGCTCCATCCAACCTGTTCTTAAACACTTCTAAGGATGGGGCATCTGCAGCTTCTCTGGGCAACTTGTTCCAGTGCCTCAGCACCTCATCACAGTAAAGATTTTTTTTCCTAATACTTAATCTAAACCCACTTCTTTCATTTTGAAGCTATTTCCCCTTGTGCTGTCACTACATGCTCTTGTGAAGAGTCTCTCTCCATCTGCCTTGTTGATTCCCTTCAGGTACGGGAAGGCCACAGTTATGTCACCAGAAGCCTTCTCTTTTCCAGGCTGTACAAACTCAACTCAGCATTTCCTCACAGGAGATGTGCTCCATCCCTCTATCTTCGTGGTCCTTATCTGGGCTCAGTCCACCAGGTTAATCTTTCTCCATGTCATGGGGACCCCAGCTCTGGACACAATGTTCCAGGTGGGTCTCATCAGAGCAGAGCAGAGGGGCAGAATCCCCTCCCTCCCCTGCTGCCCACGGGGCTCTGGATGCAGCCCAGGACACGTGTGGCTCTCTGGGCTGTGAGTGCCCATGGCTGGGTCATGTCCAGCCTCTCACCCACAGCACCCCCAAGTCCCTCTCCCAAGGGCTGCTCTGGGTCTGTTCATCCCCAGCCTGTGTTGTTACCAGACACTGACCCAGCCCAGGTGCAGCACCTTGCACTTGGCCTCATTAATTGCATGAGATTCCCATGGGCCCACTTCTCAAGCTGGTCCAGGAAGTTGTAGGCATTGCTCTGTATGTATCTTTGTATTTTTCCTAGCACCAGGATAAAATGTTGAGCTGGAAAAGCTGGAGCCTTTGCCATTTGTCAGTGCATTCCCTCAGAACAAAGAATCTTATGTGCCTGACCAATGACTCTGGACCAAGCAAAACCATGTGGTTTTCAAGCTCTTCTGTATGACTTTTACACACGTTAAGACTATTTTTCTGGACTGCATGGTGGAACAGTAAAATGACTATAAAGTTGGTCTGCTAGGCAGGGCTTTCTCCCACAGAAATGTTTTCCTTTCTAATGCTTTTTGTTTTCTGTGCTCCTTTCTTTTTCTACAGAACAGCTATAGTGCAGCATATTTGTCACAAGCCACTGAATTCATCTGAGTAATCACTTTTTCTGTCTCTGCATTTCTGTTTTTATTGCTGCTAGAAGTAGAAAGACCAAAATGCCATGAGTAAAATTAATCACATGGCATTTCACACATTGTTAGAACAAAAATGTATTTACATTTTGGAGAATGCCCTTTTAAGAAATCTAATCCAATTGTGGGCACCTAAGTTAAGTAAATTATTTAGTAATGTTTTTGTGCATTCTCTCATCTTAATATAACTCCATTTTGCTGCATGCCACATTTTCCTAGTCAATAAAAGTACAAAGTAGAACAAAACTGAATGAGAGTGACTGAGTTTTCTGGTGGTTTCAAATTGGTCTTAAAGCAACACAGCCCCTGAAAGCCAATGAGAAGCCAGATACACTGCGCTACTTCCCTCCATACTCCTTAAAGCCTCTCTGCTATATTTAATCTTGAAAGTCCAAATACACTATAAAAGCTAGACAGTTATGCCTACGAAACTTTTACAAATAAACTTCTATACTTACAGATACAAGATAAAAGTTCGGTAAAGTAAGAGAAGGAAACTGACCCAGGGAGAATACATAGGAATTCTGGTCACAGTTTTGCACTGTAAATCCAATAATTTTCTGTAAAATTTGCTAAAGGCACCATGTAAAAGCAATATGTAATTCATTATCTAACTTGTGAGCTATCACCATGTCTGCAACAGAAGGCTTTCAGCAAAGCAGCAATTTAATTTTATAAAGCTGTTGACTTTTGCTATGCCTCCTAAAATAAAGCATGTTGTTTTAGGCATGCTAGTGAGAAGCATGGATCTGCTTATTGTACTGAAATTAGACACTTCAAGTGTCTACAAATACAACTATTTCAGGATTTGGCAATGACATTCAGCGAATAGGAAAGGCCTTCCTAACCAGAAACAATGTGCTTTGATCTTCAGTAAGGAAGCAGTCTGTGTGTAGTAAGGAAGGCCACTGCTGGCAGAATGATGAATAATTACTTAGCTTCCTCATCTGTGCCAGTTTGATTTAAACATAACGTGACCATGTCTAAGAACCCAAAATGTAACAACAGAAAATCTCTCTGAAAGATCACATTTACTCAACTTTAAATCCTGCAAGTTTCTGTGACAGAGAATTCTTTGAGAGTGTGTAGAGGGAGTCGATGCAGATAGATTAGTTACACCTTCATGTACAGCCCAGCAGCCATACTATTGAGGTGACATATGTGGGTTTCCCAGGGACACAGACATCCCCAGCACACGTGAGCTTCAACACATGCCTGGTCTGGGCGGGGAGGAGAGGCTGAAGCTGCACATGGAAACTTCCTGGGAGAAAACAGGGACCAAATGAGCAGTGCAGAAAAAAACAGAAAGCCCTCTGAATGGTAATCATGGAGATGATGGCTGCACAGAGAAGTCACACTCTCCTTGGGTGCACTTCAGCAGCAGGTGGAGGCCAAGGGGAGGAAAGGAAGGGCTGGAGGAGGATTTTCTCCTCCTTACCTGGTGACAGCTTTCCAGGACTGCTCTGTAGGCAGAAAAGGAGCACCATGGCAGGCAAGTCTGGATCCTGGCTGCAGGAGCTGGGAGACCTCTAGGTATCTCTGAGGAAAATATTAAGAAGTAGGAAATATTTATTATCTAGACTTAGATAAAAATTACAATTTACATATTATTTTACCTGTTTTCAGTACTGTAAATAACACCTGACTTAATATCTCACTAAAAAGCAATTTTTGCTTACATTTCCTCTCAAGCAGCCTCTTGATGAGGCAGGGAATTTTATCCTAAATTCCCAACAGTGGGCTGTCTCCACAGCAGGAAGGTAGAGGATATAACAAGGGGAAATACAGACCACCTGGAGGATGCTCCATGCAGGAGTACATTGTGGAAAGCTAAAGTCAGGGGAAGGTTATCTGACAGCCTGACACGGATCACCATTATATAAATCCATGTACCCGAGAGGCTGAATTAATTAATCCCTGCAAGAAGTAATTGTCAAGACAGGTTCTTGGGCCCTCAGAGAGCCCCAGCACCACAGACACCAAAGAATAGTATAAACCCAGTGGGCTTAGCTGTGAGCATATGTTAGAGAAAAATGATCCCATGTATTTCTGACACACACATGCAACTCCAGATGCACTGCCTACAGTATCACATGTTGAAGAAGGGAAAGCTTATAGTTGGCAGTCAGGAAGAGAAATCCATTTTAAAAGGGTCTCTGGGTGTGTTTTCTTTCTACTAACCCTACAGAACACCCTGGAAGAAATACAGCATGCAGGAACACTATTCTCTCAATGTAAAACAGGAAATTTTCTTGCTCTTTCTCTTGTCTCCATTCTTTCTATCTTTCCATAAATCCTACCTCCTTCAGCAACAATTCCTAGCCACATTCCACTGACTGGATTTTCCTGCTGTGGAAAGCAATTTTCACTATTCTGCTACTTAGTCAGTAACTATTAATACTATTTGTCCATATTCATCAGTGGTATAACATCAATGATCTCAGATGGAGTCACATGAAGAATTAATGTGGTCTATTAATTTTGCAGAATGCTGTTGATATGCAAGTAGTTATGTTTTACAGTTGCCAAGAGTGTTGATGACTCCTCCAGTTCCTAGGGCAAATACCAGTTGTTGTGGGGAGCTCTGCAACATCTTAGTTTTTGGAAGCAATTTTTTGCTCAACAGGCTTGTATGCTTTACCTGCTGATTGTATTTAACATTTATTTTAAATTTTCAGAGAATACTATGTCGTTCCGTGGTGCATGATACTTCTAACAATACGTGATATCACTGTTGAGCCAATGTTTGGGAAAAGGATGCATCAACCTTTTATATGTAATAAGCCTACACTCCCTTCCATAGTAGCTCCCTAAACTCTTTTTTAATAAAGGACTTGTGTAAAAATTATCAGGTTTGACCTACTACTTGGAGCAATCAGATTTCCCTGCAAGGCTTTTTCTCCCATGTATTGATGGGCATGTATGTGTAAATGACAATTTTGACATTTCTCTTTAAATAAAACACAATGTGAGTGACAGAATAACATTCAGTGCACCTAAGGTCTTGCACTTTGATACAAAAATTGATGTCATGCTATGTCCATTGATCTTTGCTACTTTAGGGACCTAGAAGATTGTTAATTATAGGTATTAAGGGTGCACGCTGCAGAAAATGAGAATAAAAGAGGAAGGCTAGCAGACAAGAGGGAAATATTTCAAATTTCATCATTTTAGGAAGACCCATGAGAAAATTGTAGACTATTCGTATTATGGGGATATTTTAATGAAGAAAAACTATTCGTTTTAATAAATTACAAGACATTTATGTTAGCTTTTTTATGTTATTAAGCTTTAATGAAAATATGTGGTCTGTAGCCATGTTTTATAAATGTATTGCATATTGAGTACTGACATTGGCTTCACAACTCAAAATATTACAGGCCCAGATTGTCTGACAATCCTAGCAGCTCTGTGGGTCAGGATCTTCCTGAGGAGATCAGGAAGCAAAAAATCTATGGATATTGATAGAGAATATGTGCAACTACTACAAGATTTATCAAAAACCCCCTGAACTCTGTATTCATGTATCACACCAACTCAACCAGGCAAAAGGAACTAACAAATTTGTAGCTGAAAATGCAATTTTTCCTTTTGGAACACAAATTTTGTTAAAAAAAGGATTCTGAATGGCCAGTCTGCATACCCAGAGGAAAAGGTCATGTTTTCAGCCCAGCATGCCCTAGCTTTGTACAAAAAGGGCAAGGGGACAGTGCTGCTAAGAGCTCTATAAATAACCCAAGAGCAAACGTTCTCTGCAGTTTGTCTGATCTGACTATGGAGACTGTGCTCTGCTATATTTAGCTGAAGAACAAGTATTTTTAAAAGATCAGAGGAAGAACAAAAATAAGCTAAGCATATCCAAGCATACATTTGAAATACAGGTTTGAAGTTTAGCTGCTAACTGAATCCATGGACAATGGGAGGTACCATCTCCTGCCCAGTAGAGAAAATTCCTGCTGATTTTCAGCCTCCAGAGAGCTTGCTACAGGCAACAGGGGCTGAGGCTTCTGTTGGGAACAGCAGCAGACTGCACAATCAGCAAAAAGACAAGAGTGAGTCTTGCTCTCCATGTCACCTAGACCAGACAAGAAGAGGACAGCATAGCTCCAACCCTACCTCAGGACCAATGGAAGAGAAGAGATAATTTGCATCTCAGGACCCAGACCTACAAACAAAAGAGCAATCCGAGTCCATCAAAGAGAGTGGGATTTTTAGTAGCAGTTTTATTTCATGGTGACTTGAATCAAGTCCTGGTGTGGCCACAGATGAAGGGTTACCTTCAAAAGTGTCTCAGAGGCAGGTCATAAAAGCAGTTTTGAGGTCCTGCCCTGTGGGCCAATTCAAGCCTTCTCCTAAAGAGCTGCTCAAGCTAAAGCCCATCACTAACCCCAGTAGAGCCATGGGACACTGGAGATAGGGCACCTTCAGAGGATGGGACATGCTGGCAGGGCTAGCACCACGCAGTACTAATACCACCCATGAAAAATGGAAAAGGTGTGAGTTTGTGGGCCCCAAGTTGGGCAACTCCCTGGAGCAGTTCTGTGTCAGGAATGAGAGACACACTGGACTTTTTTGGTCTTCAGCTTCTGTTTATTGTTATCTTATCAAAACTTCAGCACACTGTCTGCGCCCAGACCTTGCATGCATGAAAACAGTACAAACCTGGCCAACAACCTCATGCTGCAAGGTCTTTTTAAGTCTAATCAAAAACTAAACTACCCAATTAAAAAGTGACACTTAAATTATTTTCCTTTCTAACCCAATAACTGACCCCTAAAGACCCACTATGCAGATTTTTCTACCCAATTACAAGATACCACCCAAACCCAAGAAGAAAGAGAAAGAACAGAGAAGAAAGGAACTCAAGACAACACCCTGCACCCTCCATCTATAACATACTAAAAATCCTAAAACCTAAATTTCTCACCCAGGTGACATACTACACTACTATCTACAGTCTCTACAATCTATTTCACACTTTTGTTGTTTCTAGTTTACCTTGAGGTTTTGGAAGTGTTCTCCATGAATGAGGGTCAAAGTCCGTGTTTTCCTGGGCGTCAGAGCACCACAGGGCAGACAGGGGGATATTCTCCTTGCCCTGGGTTCCCACAAAAAGAGAAAGGCAAAAATGAAAAGTTTCAACAGATCCATTTGCATGATAATTACAAATTTGAAAGACAGCATTAAAAAGAATATTTGTAAAGATTTTAAAAATCATGGGAAGAGGACCAAAAATTTCCAGCAGATCTCTCCAGAATGAGATTTATAGATGGTTGCTCACATTAAAACCAGGTTTCTAGGCAGCATCCAGAGACTTCTGAGGCATGTGCCTGAAATAAAAATCTGATGCAAACGAATAGCATACAGATGAAACCTGGCCAAACCTTCAGGGAAATCAGCAAGTTCCCATGTGTGCTTTTAAGTGAATGATCCTCGTGCTTGCTTTATACACACCAATTAACCTCGCACAAAGAGTAGCTCTGAGGAAGCACCATTATTGTAGCATAAAACAAGCATGAGACCAAACCGGGGGAGCAAATTATTCTTTATGATAGAATCTCACTTCTTATACTGCTTATAAAAGTGAGAAGACCAGACCCTTGATTGAATGGGTCAATCCCCACATGCTGGAGCCATACTGAATTATACAGGCGGCATAAAGGCAGTACAAAGAGCTTTCCTTCAGTGACATTTAATGCCTAAGCCTTTGGGGACAAGGAATCATTAGGCATAATTTCATGTCACCTTCATGTGTTAATGACTGAGATCTGTTCACAACACCAGCTAGGATTTTGGCAGTGGGAAATGGGTGGGAAAGGATTATGGAGAGATTGGATGAGAGGGAAAATGCTGCAACATGTGAGAGGGAAAATACTGCCAACACCTGTGCTAGACATTAACTTCTATTTCTAATACCTATGTTTCTCCTTTCCTCTAAGAATCATAAAATGGTTTGGGTTGGCCCCATCCAACCAAGTGCTGAACAGTTCCAGGGACGGACACAGACAACTTCCCTGGGCAATGTGGTCCTGCGCCTCACCGCCCTCACAATAAAGAATTTCTTCCTAACAGCTAACGTAAACCTACCATCTTTTAGTTGGAAACCATTCACTTTTGACCATCACTACATGCTCTTGTAAAAAGCCCCTCTCCAGCTTTCTTATGGGCTCTCTTTGTGTACTGGAAGGTGCTGTAAGGTCTCTACAGAGCTTTCTCTTCCCCAGGCTGTACAGCCTCTCCCATCCTGCCTTAGTAGCAAAAGTTCTCCAGCTCTCAGATAATCTTCCAGCCTCCTCAGGATCTGCTGAAACAAGTCCATGTCATTCTTACATTCTTACACTCTTACATACCACAGAGCTGGATGCAGCAGTCCAGGTGGGTTCTCAGCAGAGCAAAGAAGGGCAGAATTCCCTCCCTCAGTCTGCTGGCCAGTGTTGCTTCAGATGAAGCCCAGGACACAGCCAGCTTTCTGGTCTGCAATCATACTTTGCTGGATCATGTTGAGATTCTCCCCACCAACACCCACAAGTCCTTCTCCCCAGGAATGCTCACAATGCATTCTTCGCCCATTATTTGTGCTTGGGATTACCCTGACTCAGGTGCAGGACCTCGCACTTGGCCTTGTTGAACTTCATGAGGTTCTCACAGTTCTACTTCCTAAGCCTGTCCAGGTCCCTCTGGATTGCCCTCCAGCCCAGCCTTTGCAGACTGAATGGGCAAGTGTGACATGACATACAGCAGAGCTAAGCAGCAGGACCTCACTAGCTGGCCGTAGTGGCAGAGAAAGCATGAGGAAGCAGCACCTCCCATCCTGGAATCACCAAAAGGGTGAGATATCTTACATTCACACTAATCTCCCTTCTATCAAAAAGCAGGAGTGAGGACTGCAGGGTATGGTGGTCCCAAGAGCAGGACTACCATCTTTTCCACACGGTAAGACCAACAAACAGACCACATGATGTTCAGAGCAGCCCTGCCTGAGGGAGGGACATTCACAGGTTCTGGTTTAGATGCTTTGGGTATCACCTGGTTCCAATTTCAGCATGCCTTACTTTTCACTTTTTACCCTTTTTTCCCTCTGTGAACTAATTGACACATTTCAAAAAGCTGTAATGAGTTTTGAAGCATGCACATCATAGGTATCTGCACTCAAAACCCTAAACTGTCCTCTCAGTTTTCACAATGAGAGGAGGAGTCATACCTCTGAACTCCACAGGTCCAGCAAAAGTCAACAGACAGTATCAAGCAACACTATGTTTTTTTCCAGTAGTGGGAGAATCCACCAGCAGCCCATTGGGATGAATCTGCATGAGAAAAGCATGAGTCAGGTGGAGGGTCACACAACAGCCAAATTCTGCATGGCTGTGAGAAATGGGTAAAACCCCTCTGTCACCTGAACTGGAGACAATTGTTACAAAAGGCACAGACATTTTAGTGAAGGGACCAATGTAGTCACAGAGAGCTCACACAGCAGCATATGGTACATTTTATTTTTGAGATATTTGATCAGCTCAAAAGCCTTTCTGTTTCTGGGGAGGTCCTTGAATTCACTTGCATCTCAAACAGCAGACCCCAGTGGCAGGAAGAATGATAGGAACTACTGCCTTTAGAGTCCTGGGTCCCAGGATGGGCCTGGCAGAGGACACTGGGGTGGGATTGCAGAGCTGTAACATGCAGGATGACCCCTGGACACAGAAGCTGCAGAGAAGCTGAAGGAAAAGCATCTGCAATCAGGGCCATCAGCAGAGGCTAACTTTATAAATTGAAACAACAACAATAATAGTAGAGGCACGACAAGCCTGGTTGCAGCTGGCTGGGATTCGGCCGGCTTTATGTTGTTTTGATTAGTCTGACATTCAGCAGGTGGGATGCTTGTATGGGCACGTGTGTGGGTGGGAAGATAAACACAGCTGAGCAAATCTGGCCCCTCATCTTGCTTCTGCACAAGCAAGTGGGCTTACCCTCAGCTCAGATAGGAGCCATGGCCATCCTCCCTCCCACATCCAAAAAGTTGCAGCTGTATTTAATGGCAATTTATCACAAGAGCATTTGTGGCAATTTTGCTGATGTTTATTGTTATAGACAAAGCACAAATGCTTTTAGTGCTGTGTCAAGCTCATGACACTCAGATAGTTGAGAAGTCAAAAAAAAAAAAACCAAAAAAAACCCACAAAAAACTATACCAAATCACTTGGGTAGTGAAAAAGGGAAAAAGCGTATCATCTTGACAGAGAAAATAGGATGGTTCCTACTCAGGTCTAGATTCCCCTTCAGGAAGCCTATGTTCAACCAGGTCTTTATTGCAGAAGCTGGACAGACTTCATACAAAGCCTATATTTTTGTTCTTATGACATGTTAATGACAACTGGTTGTAAACATAAATTGTACCTGAAAGAAGACTTGGCTCTGGGGGACTGGGGGAGAGAGAAAGAGAGAAAATATTAAGCCATTAGAAGGAGAGAAAGTAAATGTATGAATGGGTTGAGGAAGAAAAAGTCATCTTCCCATGGTAAATTTTTTGCAGTTCTCCAGCTGCTTCAGATATACACTCTACATTTTTCTGCCCCTTTTTTAAGTGAATGGCTTGACCTCCTCCAATTCCATAACATTTAAAAAATGACAACATATAATTCCCAAAACTTATATAGAAACATGATTGATAGAAAATTATATTAAACTGACAGTATAAAAATTCTGTATTCTGTCTTCCCCTATAGCTTCTAATAACTGGAATTTTTTCATTATGACTAGTAAAATAATTATAGGAGCCACAAGCCTCCCCAGGTGTTAATAAATGAGCACAGATGGCTGAAAAAGCACAGCCAAGACTTCCTCATGGAGGATCCAAGGTTTCAAACCTAATCCTACTACTTCCAGTTTGCTAATTTGCCCCAATAGCACCTCAGTGCCTTGTGAAATTCATTTTTAGAGCACTCAATATATCAGTGATGCTGGAGGGTTGTAACCCTCAAATAACCATTAATCCCTTTGCTACAGGCTCCTCCTCCTCTCTCGTTTCTGCCATCTAAGAGGTCTATGTCTAAACGCTTCCCAACTCACTTTCTATCTGCCAAGGCACTTTGAATCATATCAGTTACCTAGATCAATGTGATGGACACAAAACAATTCCACCAGGAGAGAGGCAGTAAGCTTTTCACTAGCATAACAGTTTAAGAATATTCAACTACTTATTTACATCTATTAACATGCACAGTTTGATGCAAGAGAAACTTTACCTCCAGTTCTGCTATCTGTGCTCCTATAAGTGATATTAGGATGTAATGAGGGTTAAGTACATAAGCAATAGCACAGCAGGAGGTGGAAAGCTGAGGTGTTTTGTGCCCATCTGTGAGCTGGAAGGGATCCAAGGGATTTCAAATAGCAAGCATAAAACAGGGAATATAGATGTTCAAAATGAAGATGAAAATGGCAACCATGGTACTGTTTGCCTCAAGCTTACCTGAACGAGAAAAATCCTCTGTATTCATGGAAATGGGAAGTGAGTGGAGCCTGACTAATGTCAATTTACTTAACCAAATGGTACAATACACCAACTATAATTCATCTTGCCTTTTGATTCTGCTGTGCTATATAAAGTATGTGTTACATACCACCATGCAAAAAATTTACTTTTTTCATGTATTTATTGTTGGTCAAGCAGTAGCAGTAACTACTCAAATTATTCCTTGCATATTGTTTGGAAACAAGCTTTTAATTTAAAAAAAAAATTCAGCTCTGATTTTTAAGCTAAATATACCAAATTCTTTGGAGAAGACACAATATGTCATTCAACCAGCACCAAAAATATGATCCATCCAAATATGGTTTGTATGTCATCTCTTGCAGAAAATAGTCTTAAAAGTGAGCTAGAATTTATAAAACTCACATAACAAACATGACTGTTTTATGAACACAAAGACTGTTAGAATTGCTGGAATTATTTATGACATGACTCAGTTTTAATCCTGATATTCCATCAGTGCAGAGTCTTCTGTTTGTCATATAAGGAAGTTTTCCTGTGTGGCGTGGGACTTCCGTCCTCTGCACCAGCTCTTTTTATTACCAAGGACATAATCAAGTAAGTCAGGTTGCTCAAAACCCCTATCCAGTTTTACCTTAAATATTCCCAGGAATGAGTCACCTCTCTAGGCAACTTGTTTCAGTGTTTTACCACCTTCACTGTAATAAATCTCTTCCTTGTTTCTAGAATCCCTCTACCTTCTTTTAGTTTAAAGACATTACCTCTTGTCCCATTACAACAAGACCTGCTAAAAAATCTGTCCTCATCTTTCTTACAAGCCCCCAGAAAGTACTGGAAGGTGAAAAAAGATCTCCCTGGAGCCTTCTTTTCTTCATGTCTTCATATGGAAGGTGTTCCAGCCCTCTAATATTTTTTGTGGCTATTCAACATGTCCATGTCTTTTCTGTTCTGAGAACTCCAGAGCTGGATGCAGGACTCCAGGTGAGGTCTCACCAGAGAGAAATAGAAAGGTAGAATCTTGTCCCATAGTCCTCTGGCTACAGGTTTTGATACAACCAAGGATTAACTGTATTTTGCATTTTGAAAAACCAAAGTATTAACAAAAGAAATTTTCCATTCCATTAGGAAAAATTAAAGGCAATCCATATCCTACTTTACTATTTATTGGCTTTCTGAGCTTCAAGCCCTCATTGTTGGGTCATGTCCCCAATGTCACCACCAAGTCCTTCTTGGAAAGCCTGCTCACAATTTCTTCATCTCCCAGACTGTGTTGATAGTGGGGGTTGCCCTAACCCTGGTACAGGCACCTTGCACTTGGACCTATTACAGCTCTTGAGATTCTCACTTTAACAGGCTGGCCAGGTCCCTTTTGATGGCATCCCATCCTTCAGGTGTGTCAGCAGCACCACTCAGCCTGGTGTCACCTGCAAATTTGCTGAGGGTGCACTTGATCCCTCTGTCTACATCACTGATGAGGATATTAAATAACTCTGGTCCCAGTACAGAGCCCTGAGGGCACCACTTGTCAGTGATGTCTGCTGGGATGCTGAGTCCTTGGCCACAACCCCCTGGATGTGACCATCTAACCAATTCATTATCCATCCAATAATCCCCTTCTCCGATTCATCTCTCTCCAGTTTAGGGAGTAGGATGATGTGAGGGACCATGTCAAAGGAGTTACAGAAGTCCAGAACATCCACACCCCTTCCCTTGTCCCCTGACGCAGCCAGTCCACTACAAAAGGCTACTGGATTGCTCAGGCAGGACCTGCCCTTGGTGAAGCTGTGCTGGTCTCTCAAATCACCTTCCTGTTCTCCATGCGCCTTAGCACAGCTTCTAGGAGGATTTGTTCCATGATCTTCCCAGGCACAAAGTGGGTGTTGGCAGGTCAGCAACTCAGCTTTAAAACCAGCTCTGTTTAACTATCAGAACACTGCAGAATCAACAAAATCTAAGTTTTGGCACTGTTCTTTCCATATAGGAGCTACTCCAGACACAGCCACAAGAGTGGGCCTTCCCTGCCAAATCCACAGAGACTGTCTAGCCATCTGTTGGTTGGATTCAACAGAGAATAAGTGTGTTCTTGCCAAAATTCATCTAATTGGACCACAATTTCAGGGAATAAGTGTGTTCTTGCCAAAATTCATCTAATTGGACCACAACTTCAGGAAGTTTCCAGCAGTACATCTCTCATCTGTCCAGGTGTAATAGAGGGAAAGGACTTCAGTTACTCACAATATTCTGATGAGCAGTTGTGAGCGTAACCATTCTTTAGTGGATATAGTACCCAAGCAGCATCAATCGTGTAGTCCTGCTGGGAACAAGCTAGCTCAACACTACTCAAAATATATTTGGTCAGAAAATAGGCAAGATAAAGAAGTCATTTGTTCCCATATGTAATATATTGATATAATGTATTATCAACCAAAATTAAAAGCAATTATCCACATTGTCAGGATTATTGAGGACATGAGATACAAAACAAGGGGCAACAGAATAAACATAGAAACTTGCTGACATGAAAAGGGAAAACAAAAGATTAACTGAAGATATTTAGCATTCCAGCAGTAATAATTAAGTGTAATCCATAGCCTACTTTACTACTTGTTAATTTATTCTAGTTTACCAATGTACTAGCTCAAGACTCCACCTCAGAAATTCAGTATCTGCTGTCTCCGGTGAACCTTTATTGAGTAAAAAATTACTGTAAAAAATTACTATAAAAAAGACTGGATTGGATCTCCTCTTCAATCCATTGCTGATTATAGGATGGGCCTCTGTGATTTTTTTCCCCTGTATTTTAAAATATTTATCTGGGGACTTGCAAGCCAAATCCAATGGCTGATCATTTAAGGTTAGGAAATGGAGCAACCAAGTGCTTATAAAAAGATCCAAGCCAGTGAGTATCTACTGTAACAGAGAAATCATGCCAAAAGTGATTTTATAGTTGGATTGAGATTGACAGTGCATGCACAAAGCAGACAATTCCTACAGGCAGCAACTTGCTGAAAGTGCTGGAAAAATGCATATTTTCCACACCAGAGTGCTGGCCACCCAAGGAAGGAGCTAGAGAGCCAGCTGAGGGAGCATGAGCCCTGGTAGGAGCAGCGCTCCCTGCGCTCCCCGGCCAGCAGCCCAGCTGCAGGAGCAGACCCGTGTCTGCAGAGCTGATTGCCAGATGAAGCTGACCAGTCTGCACACACCAGGACAGCGAAATTTAATTTTCCCTGAGTTGCAGAGCTCCCTGGCCCAGGTATACTTTAAATAAAGGGATTAGCTGTGGTAGAGCAGAAAGGACTTTGGAAGTCACAACTTCCCCTGGAGCGGTGGGGGAGCAGAACCACCACAAAATGGCCCAGCAATGGTTAATCGCAGTTAGCCAGAGCTTCATTCCTTCTCTCCTTAACAAAGATGGGTCAGATGTTTCCAGCTAGATCATCTCTGATATAGAAACTTCATTCCTCCAATCATAATAATTATTTGTATCCTGCCATTATAAATAAAGTTTTAAAGGATCACTGATTTTAATTTTCTCCATAACATTTCCTTTTCAGATGTACTGCCAAAACCACTAACACAAAACCAAAATTACGTAAACAATCAAATTATGCATTCCATGTCTGAATTAAGAGTATGTTATTTTTGTAATCTGTATTTAGAAACATATTATTTTCTGCATTATATTTATTTGAACATAAAAATAGAAATATTGTCATTACTAATAAAATATAATAATAATTTATTTTTGTGCTTGACATGAAATTACCTGCTTCTGCACTGAACAGAAAAACCTTAATTCCATCAGGCTGCTGTCACAACCTCTGCCATAAGTTAATGTCTTGACTGAATTACAGCTTTTCAGTTCCTTTCCATCATTTATTTCATCAAAGATATTTCTTTGAAAAAAAGATATATTGCCTTCATGCAAAAATAAATCCAGCTGAACACAACTCCTGAGACTGCCACAAAAAGTGATTGAATAATGATGTCTGGAAGCAGCTGCCAAGCATAGAAAAGCTCAAACAGAACACAAATTTTGATACCTATGGTTCCCACCCTGTTCCACTTCAACAGGGCCTGGCAATATCAGAGTTTTGAGTTCTGAGATCAAGACAAAGTGTAGCCACACAATAGAGAAAACACCTTGCAAAAACTGAGTTGCAAAATTTCCTTCACCTAAAAAAACCCACAGAGGAAGTCACCCTGCAAAAAATTTGCAATTTATATTTTCACAAATATTTGAAGGGCTGTCTTGGCAGCCTCAATAATCTAATTGCAGAAACCAAGTCTGACTCTCATTTGCACAAGAGAATAATCTGGATTTTTCTTGTAATGCCAACTTGCTGTCTTTGAGGTTATATACGTGATGCAGCACAGGGTGTTTCTCCTGCCGTCCAAGCAAGTGCTCTTTGGAACTGTAGCAAGGGATCACTGTCAGCATTAATCTGTTGATGGCCAAAGATCACAGAATCTTAGAATCATTGAAGTTTGAAAAGACCTCTAAAATCAAGTCCAAATTTGGCCAAGTACCCCTACTCCACTAAACAATATAATGAAATCGCCACATACAAATGTGTTTTGAACTTTTCCAGGGATGGAGGCTCATCCACTTCCCTAGGCAGTCCATTCTAATGTTCAACCATTCTTTCAGTGAATAAATTTTTTTGAATATCCAATATAAACTTCCCTTGGTGCAAATGGAAGGCAATTCCCCTTGTCCTATCACTTGTTATTTTGGAGAAGAGGCCAACCCCCACCTGGCCACAGGCTCCTTTCAGGCAGTTGTGGAGAGTGATAAGGTCTCTCCTGAGCCTCCTTTTCTCCAGGATAAACACCCCCAGCTCCCTCAGCTGCTCCTCACAGGACTTGTGCTCCAGACCCTTCCCCACCTCCATTGCCCTTCTCTGGGCTCACTCCAGCTCCTCAGTGTCTTTCCTGCAGTGAGGGCCCAGAGCTGGACACAGCACTCGAGGTGTGGCCTCAGCAGTGCCCAGCACAGGGGGACAATCCCTGCCCTGCTCCTGCTGGCCACACCATTGCTGATCCAGGCCAGGATGCCTTTGGCCTTCTTGGCCACCTGGGCACACCCTGGCTCATGTCCAGCTGCTGTCAGCAGCACCCCCAGCTCCTTTTCAGCCACTCTGCCCCAGCCTGTGGCACTGCCTGGGGCTGTTGTGACCCAAGGGCAGGACCTGGCACTTGGCCTTGTTGAACCTCACACCATTGGCCTCAGCCCATCGATGCAGCCTGTCCAAATCCCTCTGAAGAGCCTTTCTGCCCTCCAGCAAATCAACACTCCCACCCAAACTGGTATCATCTGCAAACAGACTGAGGATGCCCTTGATCTCCTTATCCAGGTCATCAATAAAGATATTATCATGTGATTTATGACTGAACTGTCAATATGGGTGCAGGCACCTTCAGGCAGCTGCACATCACCAGTTCTTTTATTTCCATTTCACAAGCTGTATCAAAACCTGACCCTGTCTTTATTTTCTTTCAAAGCATGGACACATAATGAGTGTATGTGTTTTCTTGCGCAAGCAACCCCTCTGAAACCTGGTAGATAAATAAAAACACATTGTCTTTTCATAGAAGACAATATAAACCAATTTTCAAAGACTACACTCAGAAGAGGTACAAAGTTCAAATGTATCAAAATAATGTCACTATCAGTAGGAGGAAGTTGTTACAAAGCTTATGCACCCTTACTGGTGAGTTACCGCCATGTGCTGTAGGAGGTGACCACCTCCTACTGGGTGATAGCACTTCTCCCATCCTCTCCCCAGGCAGAACACATGTCCTCCAACAACCTAAGCTATCTCCTAGAACAAGAACCCTTTATGGATGTGCACCATTTTCAGGTGCAGTCAGCAGTTACCCAGTTTTAATATTTTAATAAATTATTACTCATTTTCATATGCCTTTGATTTGGGAGTTTCATGACAGTGCTCAAAGAAAACCACTACATGGAGTCATACAAGTCTAACCAGACAGTACTGGAAACATTAAGGGTGATTTATTCTTTCAAGATTATCTAGGCTAATTTTGCAGCCCTAAGAAGTTCAAAGGTAATTTGGACTAATCTGAAATGCTACATGCTTCTGCAAACCAATCAGTAAAACAAACTAGTGCTTTTGATAGGCACTATTTACACTACATAGGAAGAGACCATGCCATTCAAGTATTACACTGCTCATTCCATACCAGAACTCTCTTTCACACTATCAAAAGGCCACAAAGATATTTGGACTTTGGAGCAGTGGGATCTCAAATGTGAAAATAAGAGCATAAATTCACCCTCAGGCAGTATACCAAGTCTGGCCAAAGGGATCAAAGCAAAACTCCCCCCCCCCCCCCCCCTTTTTTTTTTTTTATGTGCTTCCAAGTTGGCAACTTCTATGACAAGTTTCAGTATGACACTATTTCAAACAGAGGACATAACATACAGTACCATGCAAATAAAATTGCTTAGAAACTAAGGGAAAAAATACATCTAGATAAATACATCCTAATGAGTGAACAACTGGCTGAGAGGCCAGGCACAAAGGGTTACAGTAAATGGGATTACATCATGCTGCCAACTGCTCACTACAGTTGGTCTGAAAAAAACTGAAATAAGTGAACCAGCAGAAACCTCGGATGGCTATGGTGTTATATCATCTATGAAACCCTTTTACCTGAACTTGCATCATAAAGTTAAAGTGGGTAGATCCAGGACACCTTTTCATTGTAGAATGAATAAAGTTTTAAAAAATGTTAAGACAGGAGAAAGTGAAAACATTATAAAAATATTATGAAAATTTTCTCCCTGATTGATCAACTGAGGTGCCTGGAATACAAGAAAATTCCTGGGTTTTAGTGATTTATAGGTGGGTGACAGAATGAAATCCACTCTTCTTTTGGATACCCCTAAAAGCTTTCTCTGGGTATTATTTTCTTATGTATTACAGATTACAACTTCTGTACCTGAACATTTCAGCTAAAGACTTCTGTTTTATAAAATCTAATTTCATCAAGTTGCTAACACTGACTGCTTTACAAGTCAGCTGAACAGAGTCATCTGACAGAAAACATTCTGCTGCTTCACTGGCTGTGTGGTTTTCAGTGTCCCACTGAAATGGAGCAGTCTACGTAGTGGTTGGTAGGGACTTCTGAAGATTGTGATCTCCATGCTCTGCTCAAAGCAGAACCAACTTCAGAGTCAGATCAGATTTCTCAGGGCCATCTTCACTCAAGTTTGGAAAGTCTTGCAACATTTCAAATGAAGGTTACTGTATGTAGAAATGTAGTGAAAAAGCTTAAGACAGGAATGAAAACACCAGTCTTACTGAGGATATTGACCCATTGCTGTTGGTTTCTAATGGTATGCACAGCTCCCAGGATAAAGGCAGCAGGAAACCATCTACAGCCCTCTGCAACAAAACACTTTCTTAATGTTCTCTGGTGGGATTTATCTGCCCTTTTTAAGCTACCATGGCTGCCATCTCCCCTTATCTCCATCTAAACAGACACACTGCACCAGCAGGGGCTGTGGACAGCCAGGACCACTCACACATGTGATATTCTGCAAGCATCCTGCAAGAATATCTTTATATTTTCCCCTTGCTCTAGAAGAAAGGTAAAGTTTTGTGACACCTCTTGACTTTTCCCTGCATGGGTGCACACCCAAATACCTTTGAGTTTTGATTATTCCTCTAAATAACCTTGTAACATAGCTATGTTTTTTTTTCAGTTCTTTACACTATAGAGTAACACTGTACTCTCTAAAAGAAACTGAATAAACTGCATGCTTGGAGATAAACCAGAAGGATTTTCACCCCGTCTAATACTAAAAAATCCCAAAATGTTAGATACTCAGCTTGCATAAATCAATACAATTTCACTGCCTTACTAAAAATTATGTGGATGTAGGTCACCTGAAGATTTGCTCCACCATGCTATTAAAAGCTGTGAGCAACTGAGTCTCCAAACACCTGTTAGAAATGTGTAAAAAAACAAACAGTAAAGCACAAAGCTTTAAAATATCCAAGGCTGTCTAGAGTTTAATAAGTTCATAGCACGTAAGTACCATTTGAATTAATTACTGCAGAGGTACCAACATTAGGTACACATTATCCCTGCTTTCAGAGGGTACAGATTCCAAAGCCTTTGCAACAACAAGACAACAGCAGTGTAGAAGTACCATCTTATCCATACTCGCTTTGTCTGTTCTGCTCTGATAATCACTGAGCACAGACATCAGCACAGCACGATCGTAAAGGTGTACATCACACTGGTCCTAATCAGACTAAGTTGATTATTTTTCTCTGTAGTAATAGTAGTGAAGTTGACCTGAGCAATTCAACTCATGAGAGGAGAAACTCCTCTTGTAAATGTGTACAGGCCTTGAAGCTCCACCACATTTATAATTCCCAGGGACAAACTCTCAGCTAGCACAAACTGATCCCACAGAACTCTGCTGACTAATACCCACTGAGAATCTTTTGAAAAGAAATAATGCCCTTCAGCTTTGCAACTGAAATGTTCAAATAAAACAGAGGTTAAAATAAAAACTGAGAAGGGAAATTAGCCAGCGGAGGTGCATTTTCTGGTAAAGGTTTCTTTACTATTTTATTGAAACAAATCTCTATAAGAACTACACAACTGAGAGAATAAGTTTCCACATCCACATAAGCAAGTGGAAACTCTTGCCTATTCCTCCTGAATGCAGGGGGAGGCTGGAGAGCTTCAGTACTCAGTACATGACCAGCTTCTTATTAATCTGAGCACCCACCAAGGGTGAACATAGGAGACAGGAGTCTGGACTAAAGGAGGACTCTGGACCTTCACTCTCATACACACTTCATGCAATCAGGGAAAGGAATGCAAGACAGCTTTCTGGAGATGAGACAGCACCATTTTTAGCAGTCATAACACTCACACTACAGAAGAGCAGTACTCAGGCCTGCAGCTGCTGACCCATGTCTGCAGACAAGACACCAAACCACTGTACAATACATGTACACCAGGCTAAGCTTGGTTGCTTTCAGCCCCATTTCTGCTCTCAGCATGCTCATGTGATCCAGTAGCTACAGGGATAGAGGTGGGGTGGTGAGGTCAGGTCACCAGGAAAAGCCACCCACCCAAACTACAGCACCTCTTACAGAAATGCCCTGTGGCCTTGCCCTCAGGGAAATACCATCTGGCACATGCCCTGCCATACAGGTACAGTTCTATCCACATTGCAGCAGCGTGGTGAGTAGGAAAGTGATGGGACTGGGAACTGCAGAGGTAGACCACCATGTAATCCACCTCATCAGCCTACCCTGCCTGGGACAGGGTGCAGAAAAGATCACCATATTGTACCTTAAAGGCAATAATGTGAAGTAGAATAGTAACAGGGTTATATCCTGCTGCACTAGATTACACACTCTAAAAAACCACCAAGAAAGAAGGAAAAGGAAAATATGAAGTGTTTTACCCTTTTGCAGACTCTTTTCAGACTCACAGAATTTGCAAGGTTAAGTTAAGTTAAACCCAGTGGCCCATGTTCCCCCAGTGAAATCCAGAAGACAAAATAAAGTTCTGCTTTTGTTTCCAATACCACAGTATTGGGAACAAATACCATGAACTAGTTAGTCCATGGCCAAGATCTGTAACACATAGTTGAGAGGGCAAAATGTTGAGGGGGCAAAACTAACAAGAGTACAAATTTAGCTATCATAAATTAACTGTGTCTAGCAGACCCCATCATCATGTGTCTTTTTCTGCAGCACAAAGAGGCGGCTGCATTACAACATCTTAGTGCTTAACTGACAACAACATAAACAGAAAGAGAAAAATAAACTGTTGAAAATCTCCCTCTTTAGATTCACAGCCACACTTAGTAGCATCATGTATTGCATATGTTCTGCTCCAAGTAGAAGCAGATTTAATTTCATCCCCATGTCCTCCAGTTTAGCCATCATTCTGAGCTAGGAAATAGAGCAGCACCTACAAACTAAAATCAGCAAAGGAAATGTTTTCTCATTGCTGAACCACAGCTAGTACATCCTAATTTTGGTGGCAATAATGAGTAATAATTAGTTAGTTACTGGTGCGTGAGAGAATAACACATGAGGATCCCAAATGATAAAGCCTCATACTGTTCATTGCTGAATCAATTTAAAACCTGATTTATGGTCCATATAATAATCAAATTAACTTGTTATGGATTGCCATTATGTCCTACCCTCAGGAAATGGCTTAAATATACACATAGAGCTAAAGGAAGACTCATTGCTAACCATATTAGCTCATGAGTGAGGACAACATCACAAGTCACAAATCAGGGTTGGTTCAAAAGCAGCAACAGTCTTGAGTTTTGCTCCACTGGGGGGCTAATAAAAATGCATTTCCATAATGAACAGGAAAACAAGTAACTGATTTAGGAAATGTAATCACTCCAGCTCTCTTTCAGCAACTAGCAAGCTCCTAAGGAAAAGCATCTGTGACGTGAATTATTATGTTAATATCTGTGAATGATTGAAACTCCCACCAGGAGTTTATGAAGAAAGATGGCATACTACAGTGGAACCTGGGGCACTGCAGAGGTACCACAACTGAGTTAGAGCAAATGAACCTATAATACCCCTCAGGAAATTATGAAATCAAATGCTGTTGTTTTAAGAGATGTGGATATGTTTCAAAAAATTTGAAAGGAGGCATAAATAGGTCTTAAATAATAAATAAGTATGAGTTTGCTCTGGAATAGAATTACTTGTCAATAAAACCTTCTTGCTCAGTTGACTGTCTGCATGTACTCACAATAGACTGTGATCCCATCTGCACTTGGGTGCAGAACTAAGGTATAAAAGGGGTAGATATTTTGTCTTGTAGTTTTGCCTTTCCAAATGTGATCCTGTTATTTTGACCTGGTTAGTAGGATCCCTTTATAATGCCGTTTATACTGCGTAACCCCTTTGAGTCTTTAGGCATATCACCTGTTGTAAAATATTAGTAGGCAATCTTGAAATTTTCTGCTTTCTAAGTTTTATATGTACCTTAATTCTCCTTAAGACACCAAATTTCAGGTTTGCACTTCTCTTGGTTCTCCAAAGGGTAAAGTTAGAAAATGAGAAGTAAATACAGCAAAGCAGAAAAACTTCTATCCACTTCTATCTCTTATCCATCTATAAGAGATGCTAAAGGCTGTCAGGCTGTTTCACTGAGCAGCCTATAGCTGAATTGGTATCTGGCTTCTGCTGCTGTCTCCAGAAGGAATTGGAGATGTCTATGCAGGAGAAGGCAAACCTCTACTCCCAGCCAAGACAGAAGATGGATGAGGTAGGTGAGAGAGGCCAGCGGTGGGACAGGACCACACAGAGACACTTGAGACCTGGAGCCAGGCTCACGGCTGTGTCAGGCAGCTGCATCTCATGTGTCCTAGATCCCGCAGATGGAGGATCCCAGGCACAACGACCAAGAATTTTCTCAAGGTGCAAACGACAGTGAGAAAGACCTGTCACAGAACTGGGAATGTCTGACTGCTCACATCACGTGGGTCAAGCCTTTGCACCCAGAGCTCTCACAGGACCCCCACGCTGGTCCTCAAGAGGGACCCAGCTGTCCCAGCAGCACGGCCACAGAGGCAGCAGGAGAGGTAGGTAACCTGCACAGTGCATCTCCTGCCCCACATGTCCTGTGGACAGCAAGCTGGCAGCTGCCACCCTGGCTGGAGCTCCCGAGGAAAAGGGGAGTCATGTGCCTCTCTCTTCTGCAAAGGCAGCAGTTTCCTCAGCCTTTGGTGAGCAGGCAACAGAGAACCAGGTCTCTGCCCTGCATAGCTCTTCTTGCCCTCCCAGTCCCTTACCAAGCCAGCTGGAAGCCCAGGCCCACTGCAGGCAGCAGGGAGAGGCAGTGGGGGAAACACACAGGAAACAAAATTATCTTCCAAAACAGCTTCTGTGTTCTCAGTCTGCTTTTCATTTTACACCTAGATGTGTAGAAAAAAAAGGCAGCCTTTATTTGTGACTCTTAATTGTCCTCTCATACTCATAGCTAGTTACCAAGTCACTTTGGTACCACAGCTGGTGCTGTAGAAAGTGCTACAAGCACCTGACTAGAAAAACGTATAGTGTAAACCATACCCTTCTCACTGAATCACTTTCCCCTAACATATCTGCAAAAGTGACACATCAGTTCAGTCTCTAGGTTTATCCAAACTCTGCATTCCTGCTAATCTAGGCAAGTGTTGATGGGAAACACAAGAAAGAGTTGGACCATGAAAAGCGTTGTACGGTAACCAGACTAGAAATTTTAACCATTATGAAGATGAACCAAATTTGCCCTTATATTGCCAAATATATGGTCCCAATACTTAGAACAAAATCCCTCTCAGGAAAATTCTCTGGCAGTTGGAATTGGAGTGTGAGAAACCTCACTTCACCACAGTTTGTTTCATGTTTGTAGATAAGAAACGTTGTCTTTGTGCTTCCTTGAAGGCACTAAGTGGAAACTCAGTGAAACAAGAATAACAGCTTCCCTTTTGTGACAAAAGTGTTGGAAATACTGGTGAGGTATTCAAACACTATACCAAAAGAGCTGTGATAGAAAGCCATAGTGTTTCAACAACTTTTGTCTTTAAAACTTTTGAAATCAGTTTTTATTAGTAATTTATTTTTGACTGACTTTCAAACCTTTTAAAATATCAGTTTTACAAATTTTTAATCAGATGAATTATTTTGACTGATTCCACATCAGATTTTATAATACAATTTCATAGCATGTTCTTAAATTTAGAGGAGAGGAAGGGTGGTCCATTTACACTTTTTTACAAAGTAAAGAATTGTTTCTGAATACTTACAGGCATATTCTTCAGAAAGTAGGATGAATAGATGGCATTCTGAGTGAGAAAAGGAACATAAACCCATGAAAACTGTATGTATGTCTATATATAAAACATTGCTCACCAGGTACAAGTGGTAAAAAAAGACTGTAATATTCAGAAAGAACATCTCCCTTCTCTTGTTTCAGTTGAGTTTTTATTCAATTTTTTCTCTTCTGTCATCTTCTCCTTTTACACTTTTCACTTCATTATTGTTGCTGTTGTTATTGTTGTTGTTATAGATGGCATTGTTGTTGCTGATGCTTTATTTTTTCATTGCTTTAAAGCTAGTTAAGAACATATTAGGCAAAATACTTTACCCTGCATTTTATTTTACTTCATCTTGGAAATTCTGCATTGAGCACAAACAGTGTTTAACCTTCATGTTCATGAATCATGCTGAAGACTAATACACTGAAGCTGAGAAAAAAAATCTTTAAACCTTGAGGAGTTTTCTACACAAGCGGTTGAAGAATAATTGATGAAGTAATCATCTGACCATGTTTGCCTTGCATATAATATGTGTTTTAAAATACATGTAATAATCATGATAATAATAATAAGAATAATTATTATTATTATTATACTAACACTACTACTACTCATAATAACAATAACAACAACAACAACAATAATTTAATAATAATAATAATAATAATAATAATAATAATAATAATAAATAATACCCTTTTTTTACAGGTAACACCACACAGAAGACTACTTCTAGTCAACATTTGGAAATCAGCAGCTCTATTTCCACTAGCACACCTGAATAATGGAAGATAATATCTGTCATGGCACAGGGTCAAGCACTAAAAATATGAAATAATATCTAGATGTTATTTCTTACTGCGTATAAAAGCCACTCAGACAGCTGCTGACACTTATTAACACAAACACTTGGTTTTTCTATCCTTTGGTGTCATCTAAGTTGTTCTCTAGCAAATAGTTTTTTTAAAATCTCTTAATGATCTGTTAAAAGTATATTAACTCGAATCTGGACAAAGGTATTTTCTTAAAAGAACGTGTTTTGAAAGGCTCCTACACTCAAAATGTATAGAAGACATTGATTCACTTTCTGCAGGATTGTGAGCACACTTCAGCTCACCCCATCCCAGGAAAAATAAAGTGACTGCGCTTTTCCTTGGTGTCCCATGGGTCATATGCACCCAGGCACCCATCCAAACAGTCTGTGTGTGAGGTGGCAGTGCAGTACCACTGGCTGCCAAGTCCTGGCACAGCTCTTAGGCTGGCTTCTAGTGACAACAAACTCTGCTCTGTATCTGCCTTTTGAACCCCGGAGATCTGACAGGATCTATAACTTAAAGGCTAAATTCCTGCTTCCCACTGTTCTGTTGTTTTCTTTATCAGGATGTCTTGTGGCAGCCCTCCAGTTTCTCGTCATCTCTTTACCAATAGACTCAGGCTTTAATTTATTCTTTGCTTCCTTGTTATCAAATTCTTTGAATGAATTTACCTCCACAATGCCCTGTAGTGATTAACCTGTTCATTTCATTAACCCTTGTTTTTCTGTTTCTGCTAGAGCTTTCATATGCACATTTCATTCACCTTTGCCAGCCTCGAGGCTTCTGTGAAAACACTCTGACCTGTTCCAAAGAGCATCACTCTCACCAGTGTCCATGCATGATTTGGAAATAGGTACTGGTCCCCACAACCAGCAGTACCACCTTGCCTCCAGGAAGAAGAAAAGAGCTGTACAGGTGTGAGCTGTACACATTGCTACATGCCCTCAGGGCCATGTAATAGCTCAGGGTGTCCATTATTTATTGGTAACAAATAGCCATATCTGTACTTATGGGGAGAGATGAGAGAGGGCCAGGAGCTGTCTCATGCATTTGGATGCAATGCTGCAAGATCTGCTTAGCAGCCTGGACAATCCCGGGCTCTTTTGATCATTCCAAGTGGATCTTTCCATTACTAAACAGCTACAAATGTGGCCAAAACCAGATGGGAGGAAAGAGATGGGGTTAATCACAACAAAAATTACATTAGGAAATTCTAAACGTAAGTGCCAGAAATTTTTTCACCTGTAAAATAGTAGGCTGCTCTACACATTTCCTACAAAAAACTTAGCCCTTGCCTCACACCAGTAGTGGCAAAATGCACTTGCTCATATCTGAGTGTTCTCTGAAATGCTTCTAATAAACCAAACCAAAGGTTCAGTGTTGTGTTGCAGAGACCTACTGCAAAACAGGTTTAAACCCCCTGCTACAAAGGACTTAACCCATATCATGATACTGAACCTGAAGAGGTACCAGGCACCCAGAGTGTTAATATAATGCCAAGCTACAATGTGCATTTCAAATCTAGCAGAAGATAGTTTCCCTTTAAAATCACCACTTTGAAAAGTTCTGAACTCTGGTTACTCACCTTTTCAAATCCACTGTCATGACATTAATTATGATACCATTTAGCAGCAGAATTATAAAGAGTCACTGAGAACAGGAAATTTCCCATACTCTTCCTATCACTGCCAGCCTATAAGTGTAAAAAAAAAGCTGTGATTATAGAAAATTTTGATAGCAGAAGCAGAAGGAAAGCAGAAAACCCAGATCTGCTATGAGTACATATAGCATGTCACTCATCTCTATTAATGCATCTTTTCATGCAAATTGTCTTTATATCCCTCTCCAAACATGCACACACATATGATGAAGAATTATGTCATCTTGGAGACCTAGTTTTTCAAGAAAATAAGCTAGAAAACAAAAATTAAATCACAGCAGTCCTTCCAAAGGAAAGAGCTTTGATCTCATTTGTCTATGTGCACATAAATCTACATAGGTCACTGCAAGATTAAAATAATTTAAATCAGTTTATGGTCCCAGGAAACAAACAGAGAAAGATTTCCCAACATAAATTGAGACATAATGTCTAAAGCATTTAAGGGAATAAACAGAATAAATCAAATCATTAAGAATTTCAAACTAAAGAACTGTGGGAGCAGCAGAAAAGGGGGTAAGTTCAGCAATAGCCTGGCTCCAGCTGAAGCCACCTGTCCTTGTACTTTGCTGAACCGATGACTAATGAAGTACAAGGGTTTCAACCCCCTCAGCAATTACTTCTCATTATAAACCCAAGACTCCTACTGACTGCAGTGTGGCTGTATCTTCCTACCTGCCCCTGTAGAGATGCTCTTTCCTTTTCAGAATCAGGTGCCAATGTACAGCACAAGAGCTGCAAGTCACTGCATGTGTGGCCACACAAGCACTGCTCTCATGATCTTCATATTGCATTTCATAACGAAGTCTTGTTAAAATGAGGCAAAGTCCCACATTTGTTACTTTTTTGCTTCACTTGCCTGAAAAGAACCACTGATGGGGTGCATGGGATGCTCACGGAGAGCAGAGATGTATGGAAAAGCCAGACAAGGCTGTTTGATAGCTACAGTGTTCAGAGTGCACTGACTTGTAGAGGTCCAAGCACTTGAGGAGAAACAGGTCACAGGCCCTGGCTCAGACACTCCACCACTCATACCCAAATCTGAGGCAAGAGTCAGTGTAAGCACCCCATTCCCCCTTGGAGCCACATCAGAGTGCATCTGCTGAGACAGCAGTGCTTTTCCCGTCTCTGTTTCCCCCAAAGGCAGTAATGGGTGTCACGCTGTATCAATGAAAACAGGAAAATGCTGGCATAGCAGAGGTACCCAGCACAGCTGCAGCTTCACCTCTGTGACAACATTAGCCCAGAAGAGCAGCTCATGAGTTCCAGCCGTGTTGTATGGCCTGTGCTGGCACACCAAAGGCAGCTGCAATTTTTTGTAGCATGTAGCTATACAGTTCATTTTGGCACAGATAACCCCACACTGTTGCTTGAGGGCAGACGCAAAGAATGAGACTTCTCCTTAAAGTGGTGCTGTGTAACAACAGTTCCTCACACATCCACATTTGTCTAACAAATGTACATCTAATAAACAATAAAGACCCCATTATTTAATGTTCATATATTGGAATTATTTCAACAGAGAGCAGTGCATAATTCTTGGGGTATTTTCAACCTCACTAAGCTGAAGAAAAACATTCACGATTCTGATTCAATTTCAGCCCTACATTTGAAAAATCCTCAAAGCATTCACCAGACTCAATTCCCACCACTACAAGAATTTATTCCCCAAAACAATGATGTTCCTTTAAAGCCAGAGCTAGGATCTGGTAAATCTCAGCACAATAATTGCCCTGCTGCAAAAGGCTTCAGACTGACAGAGCTCTGCTAATTCACTCACCCAGGGGTGCAAATACCTGCCCCAGAGGCCGCTTTCACTATGTTGTGAACAGTCAGTAAACACTGATATGCCTAAGCAGGTTCCCTGAGCCGTCCTCTTCTTTTAATCTCATTGTATCTAAAAAAAATCCTCACATATAGGCATACAAGAAAAGCATTTATATTCAAGAAAAATAAACTGCTGAGTTTATTCCACATTTTCAAAGCATTACACATATCATTTTCTACAGATGAAAGCTTAATAACGCCTTAATTTAAGCCAGCTGACTGCTGGAAATGTGCTTGCTTATAGAGAATTAACACCATATGATAATTTGTTTTTACCAGAGTTCATCACTTTGAACATGGAAATGAAGTGAATATTTTCTAGTCATACAGAAAATGAAAAGCTTTAAGGGATTTTAAAAACTAGGAAGATTTAAAGCAAGACAAATTGTACCTGTTTTAAGCTTGCCCTTCCACATTAAAAAAGGCTCCCTTACCCTTGATCTGAAACAGAATTGTGGCTGATGGCAGCAAATACATATATGAAAAATATGAATGTGCTACTGACTCCAGGGAATGAAGTCTCTGGTTCTTTATCGAATTTCCTGTGGTGGCTCTTTGATCAGAAAAAAAATAGTAAGTTATTTTTAAAAATCTGTCATCAAATGAATAGTACTGCTATGGTATATTGTAATGAAATTCAATTTTAAAAAGCCTTTATAATCAGAAGGACTGAAAACAGAAATACAGGAAACAAACATGCAGAATTCTATGGTGTGGGTAGAAGAACAAAATTAGTCCAAGCTGTGATATAGGAACCTAATTGTCATCCTTCCCAAAGACTGGGGGTGCTGTGTCTTTGGGTGTAGGCTATATTTACCAGTTTGTGTTAGAACTCATTCTACTATTACATTTCCTTTCTCTTTTGTTTGACAGATTGATATACTGACTCTTAACCAACAGAAGACAAAACTGTGCAGGTATTTTCTAGACAGCTGTGGATAGAAAAGTTTTTCTAGATAGAAAATGTCTATCTGTGGATAGAAAAGGTTTTTTCCCTTTTTACCGTGGAAAAACTTCCATCCCTCAGAGCCACCTTTTCAGTTATTCAATATGTACAAATTAGGTACTCTAAGAAATATAAAGAAATATAAATACCCAAGGGCTTCAGTTTTTTAATTGCAAGTAATAGTAAGTCAGGTTTTTCCCATATGTTTTCTTTTATGTTACACATCCTCCCCTCATGAGGAGCCAACTACAGCCTCTATCATACAGAATCAACCTCTGAAGGCAGAGCTGACCCAGATTCACCTCAGCAGAGGTCTGTAGCATACTCCATGCCATAGCTGGCAATTAGAGGAAAACATCCCGTCTCTTACTGATGGGATTGTGCTGTGCAGACAATGCAAAACTACAAAGCAGGAGAACACACGTGAATCCCACCTCTCAGTAGTTTGTACCACACAACTGAGAAAAGATCCTTTTTCAAGATGATGTCCATTGCAGCCAGCAAAGTGTGTATGTCAAGAAGATACATTTAACTACATATGTGGCCATGAGACAAGAAATAATGTGATAATATTAGACAAAAATGGCAAATACATTCTTTTCTTACAAGCAGTATATATGAGAATTTACACAGCTTTGGCATCTATACATGTTCATTATTTGCACAATATTTTCAGATTTCGGAAATTAATTATATGAAAGCCAGTCTTATTTGATCATAAACTGTTCCTATTCCCACAGTGACACAGTGACAAAATTCCTAATAACTTCAAAGAGGAACAGGAACAGATCAAGAAACTAAGTGACCTTTTTACCCTACTTCCAGATTTTGCCCTTTAGATCTAATATTTATGTATGAAGAACAGCATCATGAAATAATAATACCGTCTGCATCTGCCTAACCACGGGTTTGAATGAGTAAACAGAAAATAAAACATTAAATCTGCATTGTCTGCTCAGAGGGGTGTTAAGTGGAACAGCAGTGCACCTCTGCATGGTGTGGCCAGCTGGCAGCCAGGATCCTGCACTGGTGGCCAGCTGAAATGGTGCAGATGTAGAGGATGCAGCTGCAGGCACACACTGTCTTCCAAAGTGTCCCACATTTGGGGATCTGAGATCTGGACTGAATAAAATTACTGCTTTTGTCAGCCCAATCATTAAGTCTTAACCTGGTCTCTTATGTACCTTCGTAGACTTTTTTTTCCCTTGGAGTTTCTTTTTCCTTTTTTTAATTTTAGATGTTATTAAAACAAACAAAACCAAAAATTACTAAGCTCAAAAACACTCTTAAGAACTTCTGAACAAGTTGTCCAGAGCAAATACATTTTTATTAGTGTTGTTCATAGTTGTCTTCATTTACATGGGCCAAGCATCTTGTGGATGGCAAGATCCAGTAAAATTAAACCAAAGCCAAAGTAGTCAACACTTTTCACTTTCATTTTAGCACTATTGACAACAGCAGCTCTCATCCTGCAGGAAGTTTAGGATGCTTAAGATACAATATGGGTGCAACCCAAGTTCATGGCTCCATCTTTATCTTGCCTGCCGTGGGTGGTTGGGTGAGCTACTGATGGCTCTTGAGCAGGTTTAAGCAGTGAGTCTGAAAGGCCTGTGTGGGGTGCACACATGAGGAGCTGCCTTGCAGAGGGAGGCTCATGCAGTCTCTCCAGAGCAACAGGACGAGCTGTGGGACAACAATAAGAGGAGCCAAGAGCCACTGCTTGGTACCAGCCTGTGAAGCAGCCCATAAAACAAGGAGCCTTCTGTACCATCTCCTACCAATGTGAGGGCAAATATGGGGGGCAAAGGGGCAAGTTGCACCTGTTGCCTCCAGTTGTCTGTGTGAGAGCAAGAGAAGACACCACCACCACACTTACAGCACAAAGGTAAGATACTGAGGATGTGCTGTAACAGGAACAAACTGCTAAGGAGTTATATCCTGCACAGAGACACAAAGGCAAATTGTGACTTCCAAAGTCATTGTCTCCTGCTCTGATATCTCTAAGGATCAACATCATCTCCTGTATGGACTATGTGTACCTACACATGTATTTACCTAGTTTGCTTCCACTCTAGTTCACAAATGTGTTGACCCAGAAATCAGCCCAAATTCCTGGTACTTAAATTTGCATTTAAGCAGTAAATAGAGCCTCCTTTTTTCTTTCTTTCCTTTTTTTTTTATCAATGAAACTTGACAGCCATCTCAAGTATCACTTTCCTGTCATCTTTATGCCAGTATGCCAGAGACTGCCTAAGTACAGTCTCACTGACATCAAATTGCACCAGAAGCAATCACAGCCCACTAAAATTTTACAACCTTTATTCTTCCTTTTGATGAAGGAAAAACATGCCCTCAGGCAAAAAAGTTTATATAGCAGAATTCAATCCCAGACTTCAAACAGCTGAATGGAGTTGCTGTAACAAGGGATTATAATGAAACAGCTTCAGAGCCCTGGGTGTGGTGGGTGGTGGAACAAGGGCTTCTCAAGGGAACTCGGATCCTAATATTTCATGTGACATTGTTACCAGCTTCAAAGTCACAGGCTAAATTGCTGTGCTGAAACCAGTAAGAAACAGCACAGTTTTTAATATACAGCATGCTGTATAACCGCACTTAAGAACACAAAATGTTAACAAATGTTTTCCTTAACCACTGTGTGGTCTGTTGGGACAGAATTTCCCAGAGAGCCACATAGATGGCACAGCCCAAACTTCATTCTTGGATTTGGTGATTGGCTGCTAGCCAAGATAACATCTCACAGGCCAATTCCTAACCTACTGCTTACTCCTCTGGTCCTCCAGGACATGCAATATGACATATTTCCTCACATGCCATTTCAAATATGACCACCCATTTGATGCCTGCAGCCCACCTCCTCAGATTACTCCTCTTTGGGCAGGGACACAGCGAGAACTGATATCAGGCAAATCCAAACTACCCCTGCCCTGGCTGGAGTTGAGCGTGCATGTCCTACTTCACAGCCCCTGCAATAGAAGAATCCCAGAATCACAGAATAAGATAGTTGGAAGATGGAGCAGAGCAGACAGCTGAGGACAATAAGCCACTTAAGCCACTTCAACAGCAGGAACTACCAAACAGGCTACAGGATATTTTATGAGCTCCCCTCCCTTAGAGGTTTGCTTTTGCGGGGCCAAAAGTGGAAATAGGATGTATAATTTCCAATGTCCATGCAAAAAGTCTTTTCCAATCCCATTTAATGCCTGGCTTTGCACAGAAATTCTATCTCCTTGTACATCCATATGTTCACCATAATTAGCTCTCCCACACTGGCTGGGAGCAGAATTTCATGGCAAAAAAAATTTAATGCTGATGGGACTTTATCTCCTCCTGCAGTTGCCTTGGGCTACAGGCACAAAAAAATGAGCAATGTGCTTCTGCTTCTAATACCTATGAGTCTAACCAGAAAGCATAGACAGACAGAATTCTCCAATAAAATAAGCAGTTCTGACATTTAAGTATCACCATTAAGCTACAAATGGCTGACTAAAACAACAAAAATATGTTGGGCATATGTTTGTCAGTAGTATATTTAATAAAATAGCAACATTTTGTGCTTTAAGCTTCCTGCCCAGGAAGAAGATACAATATTCTCTGCTTGGACAAAATGCTGGGGCATGTACAAAGGGCCTTTTAAAAATTAACTGTAACTAATTGTTACTGATTGAAAATCTTACTTTAACGGTGGGGAGAGTGTTTATGCATTTGTTGCCCTAAATACCAAGTGTTTGATATATTTATTAGAAAAATAGCTCTCTGTTCACCACAGGATGAATGGTCAGCAACGGAAAGAGAAGGTAAAAGTTCTCTGCTGGCTCCCAAAGGCCTAGGATATATGATGGGTCCTGTCCCAGCCACAACACAGCCCTTGCACAACCACACATGTACAGCAGCCAAGCTCCTGCTATGAAGAGAAGTTATTTCAAACAAAGATTACAGATTGATAGTTTCAGACAAAAGCTAGATCAAGCAGCACAGCCTCAAAACCAACAGCCCTTCTCATTATGGTTTTGATCAATCAAAATCAAAGTGCCCTGCTCTCTTCTGGTTTGAGGGGTAAAATCCAGCTATGAAAACCAATACATAAAGATGGAGTTCAGCCCTCTGTTGGTCTCTTTGAAAAAGCCTCCTGCTGACTTCAGTGGCAGCTGGATCAGTTAAGTTTTTAAATACATAAAAGAGATTATTCATCCTGTCTGAAAATCTGAGGGATGATGGCTTATGGTCTTATTATTGCTATCAGCAATTTGGCTTACAGCTGCCTCCAAAGTACTACTTTGAATATTTTATGTAGACAACCAACAAAAAAAAATATGATAAGTTGAAGCAGAATTCAAGATTTTAATGAACCAGATATAACGTCTGAGGCAGCGCAGTGGAAATGATAGAAACTGAATCACTGAACATATGGTGCATCATATTTCAAAAGAATTCATTCAGAGCATCCCTGAATTAATCGGTTATTTTGCAAATAGTAATACAACCTCTTTATTACAAGATCAGAGCAGTGACCAACTCAGCACCTCTGCATTTTTTCTGTTATCTCCTCAGTTTATACTACAGCAAGAGTGGAGATGATGCAATCAGCTTTCAAGATACTCTATTAGGAAAAATCACATGACAAGAATAGCAAGTTAACAGGCTACTTGCCAGCTCAAAATCCAAAACATGCAGCCTACTGCTTCATCTCTGTTCTAATGGAAATCCATTTATAAATATTTATTTTCACATTCCAAGTCAGAGTACAAAAACCTTGTTCTGGACATTAGGTCCAAAATCTCAACTGCTTTATGGTCACAGCCAGATACTGTAGGCTTTATCGTTTCCACAGACTCCTGCTTTCACTGTGCTTGAACTACAGAGCTACCAGATAAACAGGCTGGCAGACCCCTCTTTAGAAGACCTCGGTGGCAAGCAGGGAAGGTCATATCTCTCTCTACAGGGCTTTTCACTTTTATAACTCTTACTGCCAAAAGTCCCTATGCCATGAGGGTACAGTGCCCCCATGGTCCCAACCCTCTATTCTCTCCCCAGGCAGGTCTTTCCATTTCTGATTCACCTCACCATCTTGCCCTTTTTATCTTGAATTCCTCAGTTCAGCTCCCTGGGTACCTTCCAGCACCTTCCTACTCCTTCTCTCCTCTCTTCCTTGTATACACAGGGATCCTACAGCCCTGCTCTTCTACCTACTTAATGTTGAACTGAATCATTAATGCCACTACCATGGTCCTGTTTCAGTCAAACAGAAGGAAGGACTTTACCTAGGCTTCAGGTGGAAGGACTTTACCTAGGCCTCCAAAGTGGAATGCTTCATCCCAAGTGCTACCCTAACAGTCCAGACCAGATTACACTCCATTTAATTTTCTGGAGACAAACACATTGACAAAATACTTTTACAAGCTGCCATCATTCATGTTTCTTTATTAAAGGGAAAAGAGAAACAAAATGAGATATTCAGACTTCACTCATTCCTAAATTTTGGCAGACCTGGTGAAAATGAAGCTGAGCCATCCCCTATTATTTTTTTTAAGTAACAAAACTTGCCTTTCTGTTTCAATTTTTAGAATTGTGCTCCTATCTTTATCTTTGCTCTATTCTTTTCAAGAAGATGTACTATAAGCCAGATCAGATTTTCATACATTTGTGGCTGCTGGTAAAAAAAATTTACATTGTTTCTTCATATTACTACTATGATTTTTGTCAGAAATTAGTAGCCCCTTTGTGAAAAAAAATGCACTAAATGCTGGCATGAGCATTAGGTCAAAGTAACAATTCACCCTTTTTACTAATGTATGTTGAGCAATATTAGTGATAGATGCTTAAAACACAGCAATTACAGAGTGATCTCTCCTGCTTTGGTCTCACCTGGAGCCTCTAAATATAGGACAATCCCTTTCAGGGCTCCTAATTGCCAGAAACACTTCTGCAAATGTGAATTTGATAAATCAATAATTTAACAAATTCTGACAATCTTGGGCTCTCTGGGCAGCCTTTGCAGGATGCATTTTCTAGGTACCCTTACTGACGGTACTAAACTGGAAAATTCAGGCACAGTGGTACACTAAGAGCTGACATATCTGAAGCCACTGGTGATGGAAGCCCCTGAAAAGACACCACTTAAAGGTGAGCTCATTAATTTAAAAAGAAGAAACAAACAAAAAATTGGCAAAACAAATTTTTTTTCAAGCTTTGGCAACTTATTAGAGCTGGAAAATATTTGTTGGGCTTTTTTTTCCTGTTCCAAAGTAATGTTCAGCTGTGGGGAGTAATGATTATATGTATATTCATTTTCCAAAATAAGAAATTTTTTTCCTCACCACTATAAAATATAAGTGCAAAACAGAGAAAATTACATGTAACTTACTCCAAGTGCAAAAACAAAGGCCTTTTCCATTTATAGTAAAAGTTCAGGTGGAACAATTGAATTCAATAAAGAAATAACAGCATTAGAAAGTTATCCTTTTTCTTAAAAGAAATCTCATGGAAAACCTGGTATTTAAAAAAACAACACTGAAAGAAAAATAAGACAAACAAATGCTGAAGAGACAGGAAAAGAGCTATCAGGTTTCTTCAATATGTGCTCTCATACTAAGGCATTTTTTAACAACCACTTTCCATTTTTGACTTGCATGTGAAAAATCTTAGAAACATAGTAGGATTTTGCAGATCACTTCTGAATGGAGTACTGACCAATCTATAACCATAAGACTTCTAAGTTTGCTTATGAAATCAGCATGTCTGGGTACACTGATTTCCAGGCTGAGGTCTTCTGTACTGGTTAGATCACCATGCCATGATGCAGTTTTCTCCATGCCTGCATTCGGTGGCCAAATAATTGTCTCTATTTATAGCTCAGTTGGTTAAAGTATTGTGCTAATAATGCCAAAGTTGTGGGTTCAATACCTGTATAGGCTACTCACTTAAGAGTTGGACTAGGATGGTCCTTGTGGGTCTCTTTCAATGCAGAATATTGTGTGATTCTGTGACTCTTATTTAGATTAATCTTTGATGTTTTAAGATTGCAGCTATGTAATTTCCAGTATCAATTTGCTAAACTATATATCCTACAGGCCTTCTAAGTCCTATACTTTTCATTCACTAAAACCACAAACTCTCTGACCAGAAGAGTTTAGGTTCTTAAATTCCAAAACTACATTTTTCAGGAGATGTGAGGAAAGCATAAACATTTTTTCCCCTAATATTTATTCATGGAATTTGATAGCAACAGCTTTATTCACAGTATATCATTGTGATTTAATAATATTTTGCAATTAAAACACCCAGCAATAAATTATTTAATCTTCCGAGTTTGAAAATATTCTGCTTTAATGGAGTTTGTCTGCATTTTAAAGAAAAAAAACTGCTACAGTTTTAGTTCTCTCCTCTGATCTGGCTATTGTTTTGCCGGACATGATCTGCTAGGCCCTAATTTGTTGTCCAATTTTCTTCAGAGAAATAAGGCCTATTATTTGAGAGAATTACCCAGGTTTGCTTCAGTGCTTACTAGCCATCTGTCACTATGTTTGTTGGTAGTTTCTCCATAAAGCATGAGTAACCTCATGCTTATAAATTTAAAATACATGGTTATAATGCACGACTGGTATTGAGGCACTAGAGATTTCCCACATGACAAAGAAGGGAAGTCTGTGTCTTCAGCTCTTGAAGTAATCTGTGAATGGTGGACATGCCACCCCAGACACCATTTTTATTGAGGTTACCAGAGTCTTAGATCTGCTCCTCGCTGGTTTGAGAAAGCAAATCTGTTCCCTGGAGGAGATTTTTGGGAATGAACATTAGAGGATAAAACAAGTGATATCAGCCTCATGCACCCAAGGCAGTGGAAGGTCATAGAAGGCCAAGCTCAGCAAGGATGAGAGGTGTGGAGCTTCTCTGTGATGGGTGACATTCATCCTGCCTACAGTCACCTAAAACATAATTGTCCAATCTTGACAGGCTTTCCAAGGTTTCCTCTGCCCTTAATGAAAAGGGATGTGAATCTCCAAAGGCCTGTTCTGTCTATGTATCTTAAGAGGAATTAATTAACTTACCAAACTGGCTTTGTGTATTGGCAACAAAGGGAGTGTTCAGACGATCTTCATGGCTAAAAGCTTTACCTTCATCTTGTTATGCTTGTTATGTCTTCATCTCTGTGAGACCCTTGCTCTTGCTTCCTCCAGGATTGCAGAGAATGCATGCCCTGGAATGCTTAAACCCTGCCAGACACCATACATTCAGGCATGCTGTGCACATGACATGCATGTTGTACAAATACCTCCCAGCTCTGAAATCTGCACAGAATAACTTTTAGAAGCTTTGGATCCTGTGCCACACCTGCAGGAATGGAAAGGCACCCATTGGCTTCATCCATTAGAGAACAAGCCCGGATGAGAAGGAAATCCTGAGGGTTATCCTGCAACTTAACAAAGGGGAACATCTGGCCTATAAAAGTATGCATTGCATTTTTATAACTGCTTCATCATGTTTTTAAAAATTACTAGGATTATAAGGATACTTCGAAAAACTTTTGCACCTGCTCATCATAATCCTTCTAAGTGTATTACTATGTCTTCCAGAGATTGGAGGAATGCGTATGATTTAAGGAAGCTTGAAACTTCAAAGTGACAGAATCCTTTTGTTTTGCAGAGGAAAAACTATTGATCCTGTAAGGGAGGAAAACACAAAATGTTAACATAAGCAATGATGGTTTAGAAAGTAAGTTCTCCTTTTAAAAGTTCAAAATGTGAATGTGATTATTCAATGTAATCTTTAAATGAGATCTTAGTGTATCCCAAAACAGATGGTTCACTGTTAATTTCCTGTACCTAAAGTGATTTATTCAATATCACAAAAAACAACAATTTTTGGCAGCTGCTGAAAATAAAAACTAATCTTAGCAAGAAGACATAACCACTCATTATGCCCCAAAATCATTAATAAGTCAATATGTACATTCAGAGACAACAGCAACACAACAGTCACAATAAATGGTATCCTGTTTTGTGTGTGTGTTTTTAACTAAACAGACTTTGCCATCTGTGGTTAATTATTCTGGGATCATTGCCATTATTTTATTCAAGATTTGCTACCCAGTTTTAATAAATTAATGAGGTGTTCGAAAAATCCTTATGTGAATGGAAATAATTCATCACCACTGTTTATATAGCAGTCCCAAAATCCCAATATCAGCTGCTGTTCCTCTCCTTAGAAGACATCATAAATGACTACTAGCAAACCATGTGCATAATTACCTTACTAACCCTCCTCTAGGAAACAATGCATGCTTATGCTCACCATTTCAGCTTTCCTAAACAGACTGTTCCAACTTAAGTCCTCAGTACTGGATATCTGTTACAGTCTTTCTGGAATTTTTCAGTAAAAGCAATTATTTTTGTTTGAGAAGAGAGGTCAGGATAAAAGAAATCACTAGAACTTGGTGAATCATTCTTAGAAGACACCTAGAATCATAGCCAATTATGAGACAAAGAAGAGAGGATTAACCTTGGTTATTTAGAATACTTTTGCAGTTCACATGAAAATCTGTCCAGACTGAAGCAGCTTACACATCAGAGGCTTTCTGATATGCAAAGGCTGCTCACAGCTCTAGCTGCTGCCCCGGGAGCAGCTGATCTCTCTGCTGCCTTCAGCAAGACTGGGTCAGGGTGCTGCCTGGTCTGGCTGAGGAATTGGACTCTTAGGCATCAGGCAGAGGTGGTAGTCACCAGTGGACCACCTTGCTGATGCTCACTTGAACTGGAAGAATCCAAGTTTGGACCAGCCAATTGGAGAGGCCACATCAAATGGAAGACAGGGGACCTGACCAGGACATGTCTGGCCTATTAGACATCCCCTAAAGCAATCTTAATAAGGCTAATGCTAGAAAAAGGAGCCTCATCTGGTCTTCATCTTTAGTGAGGATTCAGAGCAGCTGGGCCCTCCATACTGAGAAGAGAAGAGTGTGTGAGAAGAGAAAGCTGAGTGTCTGGGCCGGAAGCAGGATATGATGTCTTGTAATTAAAGACTATGATTTCATACTGCATGTGCTAAAGAAGGCTGATCAAAACACTGCTCAATATGGTGTATCCTTAAATTGTAAATACTTAATCTTGCAACCTACATGTTTCTAAATATCTCTTTTTTACTTCATTTTTGTGACAGTGCACTGTAGAAAGTACATCAATGTGCTACTTTCCAAGTACTAATAACTGAGGTCAGTGGCAATGCCTGGGGAATGGATTATAGACAACAGAGTTGGGATCCAAGGAGGAGATGGGAATTATTAGCAAAACATTAATTACCTTAGAAATATTGTGGAACGAGGTTATTATTTCTTTAGCAAGGGTGGCTGCGAACTTTAACCTTGGGGTTCTGGTTGTAATCTGTATGGCATGGATAGAGGAGAATGAGTCCTACTTATAAGCTTGGTGCTACAAGAGCACAGAGGTTTTCCACTATTAGGCAAAAGCAGCAGAAGGAATTAGACTTTCTTGTTCAAAAATTATTAGCATGTCATACAGTCAAATCACCCTTGAGCAGAACAGAACATCCCCACGGAAGCGGAAGTTTTCCTCAGACTGGCTCAATTTTATGTAATTCCCTGAATCTATTCAATTAATACCAGCTGTCAGACATCTTTCAATGTGTTCTGCTCTCTACTTGCTCTTTTTATGCTTGAGCCTAAACATTGTGCAGCTAGGGTATTGCTTACATCAAATATTTTTGATTTGTACCTTAAATTAATCTGAGGCAAAAAACGTCAAACCAACACATTGTTCCATGTCATGGGGTTGAGTTGTACAATCTGATGGGGAAGCCAATAGTCCTTTTTTCAAGTTAGCAGTGGAGAGCAATTAACCCAAACTCTTGGACTGTCACAATGACTCATTCTAACAGGAATAAATACACATTGAAGACGACATTGTGCCAAGGCACCAAATATGGAGTGCTGTGCCCATTTTAGGTCTCCACAGATCAAGGAGCTATAGGAGAGGGTCTAGAGAAGGGTCACAAAGATGATGAGGGGTCTGGAGCATCTCTCTTATGAGAAGACGTTGAGGGAGATGGGTCTGTTTACTCTCAAGAAGACTGAGGGGATCTTGTTAATGCACATAACTATATCAAAGGCAGGTGCTAAGGGGATGATGCCTGATTTTATTTCTTCAGTGGTGTCCAGAAAGAGGATAAGAAGCAATGTCCATAAACTAAAACACATGGAAGAATTTTACATTGAAAGTGGCACTGGAACAGGCTGCTCAGGGAGGTTGAGGAGTCTCCCTCTCTGGAGACGCTCAGTACCCACCTGCATGTGTCCCTGGGTCACCTGCTCTGGGTGAACCCCACCTTGGCACAGGGGTTGCACAGGATGATCTCCTAGGTCCCTTCCAACTCTAACTGTTCTGCAACTCTGTAATTCTTTAAATCAAGACTTCACTGCAAGTGTGATCATACTCAAATGGGCAAAAAAATTAGAATAAATTTTTGTTCACATCATATAGACCTAGGTAAAGCTTAATTCCTTTTAGAGTGAAGTGAAAAACCATGTGTTTTCCATGTAATTTCACCAGCCTCTGGAGCAACTCAGAGTTACAGTGAAGGGAAATATTTACATACTCCAAAGCCTAAGTAAGTATATTACTCAAGACTGAACTTCTATAAATTAGCATGAAACATGAACACATACTGAACTCTGAGAAATTATTACTGGACCAAGCTAATGCATAGTAAAGCAGTTCACTGGCAGGAATCAACACACACCCAAAACATGCACTCACATGTACAAAGAAATGAGTTGGGTATCAATAATTTCATAGTCAAAGATGCTGGCAGGAAAGAGAAAAGACTGAAGAGGAAACAATGTTTTAGAACTAAATTTTTTTAGTTTTTGCACAGTAACAATGTGAGAAGTTTTGAGTTTCTGTGTGACATTTGAACAGCAATTAAACAACTGTCTAAGTTGAGCTACATAAGTCAGAAAAGTTCTAATACTAAGGGATGAATAGATAGGACCTAAAACACATTGAAATCAGAAATAAAATATTGATTAAGTAAGATGCTAATATAGGCAGCAAAGAAGATGGGACTAAGGGTCTGAACATTCAAATACCTCAAATAAAGTGGAAGCACAACTAAAAGAATTTGTGCATGCTTGATTGAAGGAAATGATTGACTGAAGCAAACTGTTATTTTGAATCTCAAAGCTTTTGAAGGCTGTCCTCTATGGAATCTTGACTCTTATAGCAAATATTTTCTTTAAACTTTTTGAGTCAGTGAAGGCACAATATGAATGGATAATAGGAAAAAAAGGTCCACATTGAAAGAAGAGGGAGGCCAAGTGAACTAGGTAAAACAATCTATATTAGCCAAACCTCAATGGCATTTCAGGTTTTAGAGCAAATTAGGAAAAGCCATCTAAGGAAGACAGAGTGAAAGAGAAACTGCAAAATACAAATGTATCACAGGCAAAGCAAGGCTGAAGTTTTCATTTTCCTTAGGAAAAAAAACTAAAAGCAAGGAAAGGAAACAAATTTTAATAACTCCAGCTAAAAACTTGTGGAAAGGTACATGCTCAGTTCGAGGAGGGGTTATTACAAGAACCCTTAAAGTGTGCAGGCAGCTTCAGGAGAGCTGACTGTAAGTTGAGCTGTAAGGAGAACTGTCCCTCTGGAGGGACTGTCCCCTCGCTTGTGTCCTAGGGCATCCATGTTATTACACAACCTCCTTAATGACCTTGGGATAAATTATGTAGGTAGGATTCCAGTGGTTAAACCAATACGAACCTGAGGAATAGGAGAAAAGTAGCAGGATGAACTTCAAGAAGCAGGAGGTCTCACAGCTTGTGTAACCAAAACTGGCCCTTCCAGCTCAGCATTTCCTTGACCTCACAGTGTAAAGGATGCCTTCCTGTTCTGTGAAGCATGAAAATATCTGGAATCAAGGAGGATGGGTGTACACTAGCCAAACATGGAAAGAGAGGAGATGATTTGGAAAACATCAGCACTGTTTCACAAAGGCACACCCTCCTCTACAAACCTCTCTGAGTTGTCTGGACAGACATGGCATTATGTGGAGGTCTATGTATGATTGTCAGATAATCTCTCTTCATTTCTAATACTATCAGCAAGGTCATCCACCAAGGATTTCTAGACAGGTGACAGGCAGCATTCTCCAAGGTTCTGCTCTGGGACTTGTGGCATAGAAAAAATTTGGAATGATGTGGAAACACCAATGTGGTGATGTTGCTGATGTTTATTTTTCAGGGTAGTTAAAAAGGGCAATCTTCAACAACATCAAAAGAACCTCATGAAACTGAATTACTGTGGATAATAACACAGCAGAAATTCAGGACACATAATAATAAAGTAAGTCTTAAAGGAAAAAAACAATATATCCTAATTTCCAATATATCCTAATTTCCAAGTTAATCATTACCACTCAAGCAAAATTTTGAGATTATGATAAATAATTACATAAATACAATTCAATGCTCAGTAGAAGCCAAAAGAACAAACTGAATAACAAGAATTGTTGGAAAAGGAATGGAGACCAAAAGCAAGACCATTATGGCCCTGTATAAATCCAGGCTTATCCCTAAACTGAAAACTGTGTGCAATTCCATTACTCCCATCTTCAACAGCCCATAATAAAATTGGGAAGGGTTCAGAGAAGGGACACAAAGATGTTCAAAGGTGTGGATTATTTCCAAATAGAAGCAAAAGTTTGAGGTTTTATTGTTTCAGAGTCCTGAGTCTGAAAAAGAAACTGAGGAAGACAATGATAGAGGCCCACAAAAAGATGTCACCCCACAGAGACAGAGGTGCTGCATCTGGCAACTCAGAGAAGGTATTTGGGGCTGGCTGTCCTGGAAGGGCATTGTAGCATTAATCATAAAAGAAGCAATTTGGATAACCAAAGTCTGCAGGGAGAGATAATTCCTCATTAAATTAAACACCATACTTGGGGAAGAGATGACAAATTTCTGGCTATGCCCATCCTTCAGCTTATTTGGTACCTACCACACTATACAGGCAAGAAAATGTCTCTTTCAAGGCCAGTATCGAAATGTCTTACAACTTTCCTTTATGATTTGATTGCTATTTTATTCACAAAGCACAGCACACATCAGTTTTTTTACTGATGTCCATGTATTGGCTGAAGCCCATATGATTTAGCCAAGGTGGGAATGGGACCACACAGAAAGGATCCACCCCCCCACACACACACACACCTTTCTCCTGCTCATTGCATGGGGAGCTGGAGCCCATGGCTCAACATTATATACCTCAGCAGCACCTACATTAACATGAACACTAGCCAGTGCAGGAAAACCTTAGTCACTTCTGAGTCTTGGTTCCTTACCTATAGACTTTTTATTTTAAATTAAAAATAAAACAATCCAAATAGGAAGAGCTCTTCCCACTGTAACAGGAGTGTTTAACAGGGTGAAGATAGCAGGGCAGCTGTGCATTCTCTTTTTTTCTTGCTGGCAAGATGAACATATAAGTGATATTATTCAGCAGCATCAGTGACTCTGCTCATGCCACTATGTTACAGGCTGGTAAGAAAGAAATGCAGCAATCTAGGAAACTGCTGTAGCTGAGCTCTCATCTGGGCTGCACGCTATGATGTTATCTTCTCTGATTTACAGTTCAGAGTATTCAATTTTTATTATAAACTATGAGGAAGCAGGCTGCATTTTCTCACCTCTATAGTAATGCAGTGGAACAAGAGCTATTTATCTTACAATGTCTCCTCCAGCACACCTGGAAGGGAAATCTTTAACGTAACAAAATGATAGAATATCTGTCAAATGCAAGGCTACTACTGAGTACAAGTTATTCGTCCTCATGGTTATTATTCCATTATTGGAAGTTAAATATGTTTGCCATGCACTGTTACCTCAGTGACCTAAAGAGCACGTCAGTAGAGCTCTACCCACACTGCCGTCACCTTTGATCTCTCTGGAAGTCTCTTTCAGAAGCAGCAGCAGCAAGACAAGGAAACAAGAAACCAATAGAAACAGTGGAACTGCCACAACACACACTGGGGGCAGAGTCATTAAAATGCTGGAGAATTAGTTTCAGTCCGGAAATTATCCGTGACCTAAATGCCTTTTATAGATTACCAATCCTAATGTCATTTTGCCTAATAGCACATTAAAAGCAGTTTTCCATCATTTGTAATTAATTGTTGAAAGCAAACAAACACCCAAATGTCTGATAGAATAGCCTCAATTCTGTAAACCAAAGTGTTTAATTTTATTCACACAGGTAGCTCTTTTAACTCCATACATACAAAATTCCAGGAAAACAACTACATTCATATGCACTTACAAAGTCAGAGCCAAGGATTACTGCCACCTTTTCTCCTCAAAAAGCAAAACACGTACTTTCTTTTTTGTTCCAGAGCACTTGTGGTAGAGACTGGTTGATCTCTTTGTTGTGAGGTCACAGTGTGGGAGTTGGGAGGGAATGTGTGTAAAGAAGAAGAAAAACAATAAAGTAAACATTCCACAACAATCTCCAATAAAAGCGGCCCCAAGACATGCCAGCAGTGCCAGATGGACTGGGTAAATATGAATTTCAACAGATTTTCCTCAGAGACGCTCTCCTAGATTGAAAAGCTAAACTGTGAGTTGATTGTTTATGATTTGGATTCATTGCATCTCAGCAGCTTCAGCCTAGATATGTTCCATTTAACAGAAAGAACACAAAGCTAACAAAATCCCTTTCTTAACAAAAAAAATTACTTCCTGGAGGAACAGAATGACCGGACTATTTGATACAAATTTGTCATAGTCTGCCTTAGAACTATTCTTGAAGATTTATTACTTTTCTTCCTTTCACATGCTCATTTGAAATTTAGTATTGCTCTACAAGGTTAAACAGCTGCTGTACACAAGGGTGAATACGTATCAGCAAGGTAAAGTGGTTTCTGTGCATATTATGCTCAAGCAGCTATACAGCATTGGCCCAAGACATATGAAACTGTAGGCAAGTAAAGCACCACATATATATCTGGGGATTCAGCAGCTGCATGCCTCGTCAGGGATTTCTGGAACCACAGGCTAGCAGATGAAAGCATACGCACACTGAAGTATTAACTAAACCAAAACCAACCACAGTAAGTTTCTGAGAGCAGATATTTAGTAGCTGCTTGTGAAGAGCTGAAGTATCCTTCAGACCTGCAAGCTTTTATTCTGGGCTCTTACCACTAATTAAATATGTCAAAATTATGTCCTTTCAGTGGAACAAATATAAACATAGACTTATAAAAGAAGCCACAGGCCTATTGCTTTATAGTTATTAGTGAAGGGACATAGTTTGGCAGCCTGGGAAAACATTTCATTAAAATACCCAATGCAAGTTGAATACTGGGCTGCATACAGTAATTGGCCTCTGCTCAGTCGAAACTGCTTTGCTACCAATTATTATGGCAAAGCAACTTTGGGAACTACAGTCTTCAGACATCTCTGAAAGTAGTCTCCTGCCTGTTCAGCTCCAGCTACAAGTGCACCATGGGATTCTCATAGGTCCTTCTGCCCTTTTCAGGAGGAGCTCATTAGCCAAGCATCAGGGCCAAGTATTTATCACCTACCATCTGCCCTGGACCAGAAGCTCCCACACAGTGTTTTCCAGCTCCACTCTGTATTTCCATTCTGTTTCTGTCTTTCACAGACAAAAGAGATAAGTAAACCTTTGCTGTGAAAAGCTGAAGGCAGCCAAGCCCCACAATTTCAGCATAGCCAGAATTATTGACCCCGGAACTTCACCTGCACAGTGTTCTTCTAGATTACACTGAACGGCTGCAGAAAACTATTATTAAGAGTGAAAAGCCATCATGGGATAGATAAAGAACACCAGAATTAAAGTTGCGTACAAAAAGTCATTGGTGCACAAATGTTTTTACCTAGCCTAGCCAAGACTGTTGCTTTGGAATTGGTTCCCAGCTTGATTTCAGGGTAAAAGCTGGTGTTCTGAAAATTACTATTGCTTTATTATTTGTGTTGTTTTAATATTTTCAGAACATTTTGGTCTAACTTTGCCCTTTTCATTCATTAATTCTTTCATAAAAAGTAAATGTTTAGGGTAACACTGATTTGCATTAAAAAAAAAAACAAAACAAATTTAAAAATCTGAATATAAGTTTTGTCTTTAAATGAAGAGAAAAAATAAAATGGAAAATTGTGGGCAATTCTTGAGTTCTTAAGTTTTTACCCGGAACTATATTATTGGAAGATGCTGTAAACCAGCCCTTTCGCTAAAAATGATTTTGCTCAATCAGTATTTATGGTTCTCCCTGTGGATGATGTTTACTTACAACTATTCAAACCACATTCAGACAATATAATTTTGTTGTTACTCTGACACTGAACTTTGTCATGGTGTTCTTCACACACACTGCCCCTTCCCAGGCTCCACAGGAGTATCCTGGACCTTTCTGCATTACCTTGTCCAGCTGTGACCTCCCCTTTTCTCCCACAGACAAAATATTCTTGTCCCACTTATATATTTTCCTTTAACACCATTTTGCAGCCACTGCTTCACTTCTTCCTGCTCATCACAAAGGTATTTTTATTTCCCAAGCCAAGCTAACCATCACTCACTGGAAGCCAGCAGAGACAGGGGCTGGGATGGAAAAACAGAAACCTGGAGAGGTGGAGCTATACCCAGCCACTCATACCTCTTGCCATCCAACATTGTCTGCCTGTAGCATTCAGGTAGCCATGGGCAAAGCCTTCTACACTCTACATCAACCCCCTTCAAAAACACATACACTGGTCAACCTGAGACAGACTCACAACATCCATTATTTCAGCCCATGCAGTACAAGTCTACTGAAGTAATAAGAAACTTAGTTAAAAAGAAATAAAAATTCTTCTAGTGGAAACCATTAAACAGTCTTAACAAAAAAAGTAAATTTTTGCTGCTGAATGAAGAGATGGCCTTTCTACAACATGAGCTTGATTCCCATTCTTAGAGGATATTTTCCCATATTTTGCCTCTCTCTCTACCTGTATTTATTGTGCTTCCTCCCACTCCTTCAATCTCTCATGTTCCCTCCCATGTTTTCAGCAAAATCTCATAGAAATAGACCAAGGCCCAACTCACTCTCTTCTTCTGTGGATAAGAACTCATTGTGCCATCTCAAAAACAAGCTTGGATGTCCAGGAAGTCATGGCAACTGATGTCAGCTCTTTTATTTATAATTAGTTTATGGCTTTTAGAAATATAAACTAAGTTATATTTTACCTGAGCAAGATAAAAATTTCCTTTGCATTTAAAGTGAGAATTAGAAGGAAGCTCTGCCGTCTCTGGAACACAGCAGCACACACTGTGCAGCAAGACTGGTGACCTGCTGCTAGCTAGGAGACAAGGCTGCTCCAGCATCTTCAAATCTTGCTATTATGTTCATTAAAAAGTGCCCTTAGGGGTGATAGCTTAGAAAAAGTACCTACTCTGGGCAATTAGTTGTTATCTGATTTAATTAAAGGGCTGTGTGCTGATAACTACACAGACAATGGTAAACATCCACAGGAGTTGCTCATTCACCCACCTTTTTTCCCACCTTAGAAAGGTATTAGAAGCACACGTGAACCAAACAGTTCATCAGCTCCAAAACAGAAAAGACATACTTTGAACTCAGCAATTGCAAAATAAAAGTGGACAAAGAAATTCTGAGACCCTGATATATCTACCAAGAATCTGAAACTCAGAAATCAGGCTTGAAAATAATTTCCAGTGTACAGGTGTGAGCTAAAGGACATCTAATAGTGAGAGAAGTTATTGTGAATTTAAGGGCTCAGATAGAGTACATTAATGAAAAAGCTAAATAGCATAAATAGTGCATTGCAAGAAAAAAAACCTTTAAATGTAGAGACCCAGGATTCAAGATTAACACTCCACCTTGAGCCCAGTATGTATCAGAACTTGTGCAAAACAAGAGAAGAGTCCAAGTAGCATTTGCAAAACAAGGTAACCTTTTTAAAAACAACATTTGCAATACTTGAATTTAATTAAGAAACCTGAGGGCTGTGGTTCAGTGTTCTGCTCTTGCTGGACTCCAGGACAACCCTCTGGCTGCCCTGGCTGTCTCGAGACCCTGGCAGGGGTTTTGGAGACCCTGGCATGAAGTCAGAAACATCTGTGGCTTTGATTTTAGCCTGTGGAAAAAACTGCCAATTTTGTATGAGAAATTACAAGTCACAAGGGTTTTAGTAGTGTGATATTTGAACTAACACAGGGTGGAAAAGTAGAATTTGGGGATTTTTTGAATGGGATTCAAGGGGGTACAAGATGGAGGAATTTGGGTGTATCCTAGCCTTCTTCTCTTTCTCTTATCCTCCATGTTTTGCTGTGATTGTGGCACTTTTCTACTGGTTTAAGGTAGAGATTCACAGTCTAACATAGGTGATGGGAAGTGGCAAAGAAATTGTAAAAATATAGACGTAGTTTTGAGCATATAAGGTGGGAGCTGCCCAAGGCTCAGCAGCAGATGGCCATGGCTTCCTTCTGGACAGACTGCACCAGGTCAGAGAAAGCAAATTATGCTAAGAAAAAATAAACAACCTTGAAAGTGCAATCGGAAGCATTCCAAGGTCCTTCTTTGGCTGCATCGGGCTAGGGAAGCAAAGACTCTTTATGATATCTTGGGGTCACCCTGACCCTTAAAAACACTGAGAGAAATCAACATGTTCTGGAGAGGGCCAGCCTCCAGGAGAGCAGGACTTCAATCCTGTGTTCAGAAAAGAAGATGTAACTAGCACTGACCCCTACATGTCCTCCACCTTCTGCTCCCTGTCCTGCTGAGCTCAGCACAAGGATCATTCACAGGCACTGAGAGGCTTGAGCAGGGCCAGGTCACGTCATCACCTGGAACCCCATAACAATAGACTGCATCAGGCAACTGACAGGGAAGTTATGGAAAATCGAAGGATGAAAATCAAATAGTCCTGATCCATTCCACTGTCTGAGAGCAAGCTCTCACTGACCTCTTTAAGAAGAACTACATTTAAGAAATTACTATCTGCTGTCCTTTTGTCCTCTGCCTTCCTACTACACATTTTTCCTAATAACCCTGATTGCACAAATTGCAAAGCACTTTGGAAAAGTGAAGCATACAAAAAATAGTTGAACTGTCTTTGCTTTGTTTGATTTTAACTACTTAATTGCATAATATTAAAAAGCCTGACTTTGAGTCCATTAGCTTAAAACAGCAGAAAACAAACAAGTGATGAGCTTTGTCAGGATAAGATGCACAAGAAAGATCATTTTATTTCCATTAACCATATCATTTCCAAACAACACACTATTTGTGTGCACTTAGTACGCTTCCTTCTGGCTCAGTTGGTTTCAGATACATTGGTGATTTATGAGATGCTACACTGACTGTTCATGCTAACGTGAAAGCATTTGGAACAGCTGCAGAGTTGTAGCAACAACCCCTTTCCTGAAAAACAAAAGTTCAGCAGGAACCACATGCAAAAAAATTATTTGAAAACCAGGGAGACATTTTAAAAGATGGGTCAAGCCAACATCTCACACTCACGAGACGACAGTTTCACTTTCCTCAGAAAGAAACACATAGATTTTGGGGGGGGTGGGGGGGGGGTGGGTCCCATTTCAATGAGGTGAATCAGCTTACCAAGGGATCAAGGACATCTGAGCCAATTCATGGGGCACTGGAGCGTGGAGGACCATATAGCCAGCAGGCAAATGCTCCAGAACTAAAACCCTTTCCTGATAGCAGTGATCTGGTAGATGTGCTCTGCCAGTGCCAGGACATTACACCCCCATTTGTATCATAAACTCAGAGTAGCAGAGATAATTTTGGCCAGTGAATAGATGAAAGATAAGGGGCTGTTTTCCAAACAGCAATGTCTGTCTGATCCAGGAGGATGGTTATCATGCAGCAGCAGAAGTTCCCAGGCAGAAGGATCAGCACAAAGCCAGCATTTTCCGAGGCAGTATTTTATATAGATAACTTCAGAACCACCACTGCCACAAAGGCATACAACAATAGGTGAAGTATTTTCTGCCTCTCAGCAAAGTGTTATTTTTGTGAAAAGATACTGAAAAGGCAAAACTTATTATAAAATACATTTTTGAAGGTGTCTGCAGTGTGCATGATTAGCAGCACCAGATTGCAAAACCTTATGGTCCTTTGTAACCCACTACCTAAATCAGCACTATTTTTCCTGTTTTCTGGTGTAGAAGACCTGGATGACAACAGGAATCACAGAGCACACATAAGCATTGATATACACAGCAGGACTTATCTGGAAAAAATTACACTATGAATTTTCAAATTAACATAACAGAAATAAGGTCCTTTCCAAACCTCAATGGAATTGTCTTTGTAGTTGCATAAGGTGTCATTTCCCTTCCCTAGGTCCACTTTTGAAGAAATTAGTGCTCACTGATCAGACCTTGAGAAGCATCCTGTAACAAATCATTAAATTTTCAGTTCCAAAATTACCCTTTGATACATATATGAGACTTGGCCTTATGACCTTGGAGGTCTTTTAAAACTGAGCATTTTAAGTCACAAAAAGAGTCTTTCTGGAACATTATCGTCCTTCTCACAAATGGCAAGAACCTCTTTTGCTCACTGGGGTCTATGGCATACACCTGTTCCCTTGAACACACAAACTTTGAAAAAAAAAGTAGAAAAGAAAAAATACCTAATTTGTGTGCAAACTCTTCAGATTCATTCCTGTAATCCCACAGACATCTTAGCATAGGTCATATTTTACAAATAATTTACTGTGGTTTCTAGAATTCACTTACATAAATAAGAAAACCCAAATATACAGAATTCCCCTGCTCCCACTATCCCAGGAAAGATGGCAGAGTTAAAACAAAATAACCTGAAGTTTCCTGTGGAGATTTGATCATTTTTATAAATGCAGTGGAGAAAAGATCCATTTCTGTGCCTCTATTACCAAGTTTTCCATTGACTGAGCAAGTGCCAACTCTACAAGCAGGATTTTCAGCTGCATACATCCACCCTGTGATATCTTTAGAGACCAGAGAGCTCTCAGTGCACCTGCTGTGACAACCAAACTGAAGTCCATAACTAAACAAGTAGAGAGACACACAACCAGGCAGGACCAGGGGAGGACGCATCAGCACGTGTCCTTATCTCGCATGAGCTGGCCTGACGCTGTGCTTCAGACTTACTTACTTACTTCAGACTAATCCTGTGCCCAGTTCCTGCTATCCCTTTCAACTCTATGCTTAATTTGGAAATTAGAGTAGCTGTCTTTTGTAGCTAAATTTACTTCAAGGAAGAAAGTAGCAGGGCAAAAAACAAACTCAAATGTAAGAATCCTAAAGGCACTATTGCCAGGATTATCTGATTTTAAATTTTAAAAGCCAAACCACACATGAGCTATTTTGATTCAGAAAGATCACCAATAATCTTTGAACTCTTCGGTTGTCCTGTGCGTTGGGACCCACAACCATATTTTAAATTCCTTACAATCATCTTGACTTATGAAAACAGAGGTCATATAATACAAGACTGCCCAAAAGGGAGTAAACAGCAGTAAAATAAAAGGAGAAAAAGGCACAGAGACTGCCAGGAGCTATACAGCTGAATTTGTGAACTCAGTTGAACAGACACTGACATATACTGAAATATCCTTGCACCGTTTCACCCTTTATTCTCTAAAGCATCTCCAAGTAATTTTCTTCCATAGACTTCACTGGTCTCTCTCCTCTTTACTTGCCTTCATACTGTGCTATCATTTTGCTATGCATTCATGCTGGCTTTCATACCAAGCAAACTATTTTAAAAACCTCAAACCTTGATATAGTTGCAGGATGCCCAGGACATAAAAATCAGTGCACCCTTCTAAATCCCAGTAATGCCAGATATAAACATGATAGACTTCAAAAATACCATTAAGTCAACTAAGTATGAAAAAATTCTAGTCATTTTTATGAATGTAAAACTCGCAAAATCTACCCATATGAAAAATTTCATGCTTAGACTAGGTCCAGCTAGGCATTCTGCCTTCCTAGCAGCCAGGAACAGAAGCATGAGTGCAAGAAGAATGGCATCATAGTGATAATTTCTGTGGACATTGTACCTATAGGCTTCCCTGCATCAGAGTTTGTGTATTCAATCTACTCTCATTAATTTTACCAAGGACTTCTTGAACCATCTAAGCTGAGATGTTGCTTGTTTTGTTCCAATCTAGCATCAGGTTGCTTTCCTAGTGCTGTTACAGAAAACAGAGGGCAAAAGTTGATTTCTATGTCTTCACTTTTATAAAGGAAAATAAATAAGCAGCATAGGGAACAAAATAGGAATACACAGCCAACATCAATGTGAGCCAAACAGCTACTCTGTTTCATGTTCTTACTTTGGCATCTTGCTGCTTCACTTTCATGTGGGAAAGAAACCTGGCAGGAGAAAAGAGAGGCAATGACTCTCACTTCACTCTGAGACTTGGTTGAGTTTTGTCGCTCCAGGTGAAACCTGAATGAAAGGAAGGGAGTCTCAAATCAAGCTCTTCATGCACTTCAGACATCACCAGCAACTTTTACCCTAACCAGTCTCAAAAGAGGACTGTTCACACCTGATAGTAGGGGATGAGAATCTCCACTGCTTTGGACCATGCTTGCAGTTAAGGGGTGGGGAAGGGGGGTAATACCCACTCCCACAGCTCTGACCTTTGATTCTGTGTTGCTACAAACTGCTGTTACCACCTTACTTGATACCATTGCAGTTTGATGAGCACATGTTGGTAAACAAAGCGGCAGTGGAAGGACATCATCCTGTTTATATTTCACTGCAGGATGATTTACAGTTCTTCAGAAGGGCAGAGTCTGTAATCATGCAAAAGGTCAGCAGTTTCTGCTAGAGCTTTTGCATTTAGTCAGATACTGTTTAGGTTAAAAAAATCTGGCGTTGATATAATCCTGCTGAACTATCTTCATCTTTCCTGGAAATTAAGTTTGACGTAGATGGAGCTTCTTTAATTTAAGGTATGGAAAATTACCCCCAATGTTTCAAAAGGATGTTGATTGTCTCAGTACATCTAATGCAATCTGCCTGCAAACCATACCTTCTGGTGGGCACTGGCAATGTGCCACCTCCCACAGATCTCCTAAACCAGCACTGCCAGGCTTGCAACAAGAAGGAACAAGAAATCACCCTAAGCATTAATGTCCTCTGTTAAATGGCACTGGGGGAAACCCTGCCATTGGTTGGATAAATAATTACAATAGGCAAATAATCTAAAGCACTTACACTTCTAATATAAAGTGTATGGCCTTCAGGATCAGCCTGAACTTCAGCATCAAGATATTGAACACAACATCCAGCACTGTGGGAGCTCACCCATTTCGGATGAGCTATGATTTCTTCACACTTAGCATTTGCTTGAAATCTTTTCTTCCACCCCAGCCACTGAGCTGTAGCTTTCACATGCATTATTTAACATCTTTTCATGGTGAGGCCTCACTGTGAGAGTAACATATGTAGGCAGTGCGTGTCCCTATCTCTACAGGAGCACCCTGCATGAAATCTGTGCATGAGCTCCCAGATAAGTTATTGATTTAGAACTTGACACCAAGTCCTAAATATAGCAAACCCTCCAAAGGTGTATCCTCTTTAAACACTAACCTTAGCTCCCCTATTTACCAGAATACACACAAGGAACAATCTTCCGCAGAGTCTGACCTTAAAATGCTGCATTATTTATATTGCAATCAAACAAACATGGCCTCTGAGAAGATTAGAGCTACTTATTGCTTTCTGAAGACTCCCTCACATAAGTACTTTCAAGGCAAAGATGTCCTTAAATCAGTAACTACTTCAACAAGCCCTCGAGGAACAAGGATGTAATTATTACAGTACTAGCTCCTGACTAAGGACTTGTTTGAAAAAGAGTTCATTAGCTTTCATGCACATCTGATTGACTGTGATGGAAGCAAGTAGACAGAGAGCAAGGCACTGCTTCCCCTGCACAGTGCTTAGAGCATCAAATACATGTCTATTAGAAGAATTGTCACCTGCTCGTTTTCCACCTCTGCTATACCTTAACCCCTAAAACCTCAGATCTCTCCTTTTCTCACTGACCAAATTACTATTAATAGTTCTGTGCAGGTCTGTCCAGATTGTAAAGATACTCACAAAAAACAGTGTTTCAGGAAAGTCTGACCTGCTTCCAAAGAGTGCACAACAGGGGAGAGGGACACCAGCATGGCTGTGGAATTAACCTGCTGCCTGTTTTCCCCCTCACTCAACTGCTATATAAAATACAGCCATCTTACAGTTATATGAAAAATAACTCTATGCAACTGCTAATACCATATTAAGGATTGCTCAGGAAAATGTGAGTATAACTCCATTTTATGAGTACATTTTAATGAACAGGAAGATTTAACTACAATTTTACTTCCACCATGAGAAAAGTTTTAACTTTTTGAAAAGAGCTTATGAGCTTTATAAGCCATAATTATATAGGCCATAATTGCAATTGAATTATTACAGACCAGTTGGCCAGATTTACCCTGGAAACCAGAAGGAAAGCAGCTAAAACTACCTCACTACTTAAGCAAGACAAAGGCCACTGAAACAGGAACTACAGGAACAATAAGTACACAAGAGTACACTGGTCAATTTACCTGGCAATGTTTCCCAGCATCAGCTGACAATACCGCAAACCCACAGGAAGGAGGGAGCCCCACATGCCCAGGTGCCAGAAGACGTCTCCCTCTTGGGTTCCACCTCTGCACACATGGGCAGTTACTTTGCCTCTAGTTTCCCAATACCTGCCTACAACCTCACTTGGAATATCCTGGAGCTGGCTCTGTTTTGATGCAGCAGTCTATGGAAAAAATGGGAAGAAATGTTGTAGGAATGTCAGGAAGGCTCATTTTCTTCATGACCTGGAACAGTAAAAATGCAGAGCTAATATGTCCTTCCAGTTACTTATATGTACTTCTTCAATTTGTGTGCTATTCACTATTTTAGATCAGACACTAGTGCTGCTTTCAAGCAAATGACACATCTTGCAGAAAAATTCTTCATGTTTTTAATTCCAGGGAACTGTGCCTTGAATAAATAGTTGCAAGCTGTCTGGGAGCAATACCTCTCCCCTGCCTTCCTTGAACAGTGTTTGGCATTATCAGGTATTTAGCTTGTTTTAATACACAAGCTTTTCACCTGCTGCAGATCCCAGCAATTCATAAGTTTTTTTCCCCAAACTCCAAAATTTGTTTTGTTTTGTTTTCCTAAACATCCATTTGCTTGTTTGTCTTGGCAAAATCACACCTGTGCTCACAGTTAGACTTTTAAGAATCTGGAGAAATCTAAGTGACAACTACCTTTTTCTCCTTGCCCTCAAAGTGATCATATTGGTAGCTGATACCACTCTGCTGGGCATGGGATACACAGTACTTCCCAAGGCCTGCTTCTCCACATATCCTCCTCCTTAAGGACCAATCCTCACACTCCTGACAACACAGAACTATTGGATATCTTGACTCTGGAGAGCAGCTTCATCTCTAAGATGAGGTGATTAAATGCCAGGTATTCAGGCCTGCTAAAACTTTTTCTCCAAGCACTGTACAAAGACAAAGCCTGTTCCTCTGACTTCCTATCCACTGTGCTTCCAGTCTGCCTCCCTTGCTTTGTGTGCCTTTGTTGCACAGAGGATGGACTGATAGCAGGGAACACAGGTAGTCTCCATCATCAGTAGTTATTTAGCACTTAGCAATCACGAAAGGCTTGGCAGGGTGGCCACGATCACACAACTCTGGCAATGAACCCTTCCCCACCACTGCTGGGGTTCTGGAAGGGCAACAGCCAGCACTGACACACTGCAAAGTCCAGGGCTGCTTTGCAGGTTTCTATGGGCAATCACATTTGTGGAACAAAAAGGCTTTCCGATTGTCCCTACAGCAGCAGTAACAGGGAAAATCTCAGAGCAGCAGGCAGGTCTGATGCTCCCCTGGGCAGCTCTGTAGAGCAGGGCTCAGGGCACACAGCATCTGGCAGAGGTCACACAGGTGGTGCCCTAGTGTGGCACGGTGCTGCCCGTGGGGCCGTGCACAGCCCACTGCTGCCCCGGAGCCACCGTGACACACAGCCCCAGCAGAGGCACCACAGAGCCTGGAGCCCAGGAGAACGTGGCAACTGCAAGCCCAGGATCATACTACCCCCACCCCTCCCAGGGTAAGAGCAATCTTGGTGAATTTTAACCCACTGCCTGTCCTTGGGGATATCCAAAAGCCATGTGGACATGATCCTGAGCAGCCAGCTACAGAGAGCAAAGAGGCTGGGAAAGATGACCTCCAGCAATCCCTGACAGCCTCCACTATTCCATCATTCTGAAATTTGAAGTTTTCCTACTGAAGAAAGCTGTGTAAATCCTATTTACCTATATATAATATTCATAAAAATTATGTGACAAACTCCACCCAGTTCTTTTGTTAAGCACTGTAGAACCAGAGTAAAATAAGATTTTAAGACTCATAAAACACAAACCAGCATACTTACATGAACATTGCCACTGGCCTTAGATCCAAGAAAATTTTTATTTTCAGTAGAAAAGAAATATGGTTTAATCAACGTGTCCCTGCATGGTTGCAAATTAAATATTATTCTGATGCATATAAAATCTGTGTATAGAAATACCACAGAGAAATAAAATGAATTTTTTTTAAATCAATATGAAAATGCTTAAAATCAGTAAGACATGAAGTCAGTTATTTTCATTTCTCAATAAACAGAAAAAATGAAGATTTAAAATCTGCAGGCAATAAGTTACAGAAATGTTGGTTTTTAAAAAAATGTTTTGCCCCTACCCTTTTATTTTATTCATGTGATGATTTATAAAGAATATAATTAATAATTTCAACACAAAGCTAATTACTACAAAAGTGTACTTGCATTCCATTTAGGAAAAATCTGATACACAAAAGCCAAGAGCTGCTGATTGATGCTTTTGTTTCTCAAATGTAAACCCAAGCACGCCGTAAACTCTATAAAACCAACAAACAAACATGATGAGTTCATTGGACTAAGTGTTCACTTTAACCCCAGAAGATATTAATCTGCATTTACAAACAATGTGTGAGAAGAGTTTTCTGTTTCTCAATTACACACCATGTTTTTTAGACATATGGTAAATAACCTTCAGAAAGGTTGCCTCTGATTTCCCTGCATACTAAGTCAATTCATTGCTCAAACATGAATATTAATCACATACTCCAGCAAAAAGAAAACTACTTTTCTTTAAAAGTCCTGAAGAGTGGAACCATTTCTCCTGCGCTTGGTGGGGGCACTGGCATTAGCGCCCCAGAAGTGACCCCAGCAACAGCCTCATGCCCTGCAATGCTCCTCACACTTGGGAAAGGCATGGCAGAGAGACAGATCAACCTCCCTGCTCTGAGGGGAACTGCTTGACATGTTTAAAAGCCAATAAGTGGTTAAGTAATACTGAAAAATGAGCAGCCAACACAAGAAATAGCCACTGAAGAGACGCTTCCAGAGACCTGCAGGCATTATGCCTGCACAGGTGCCATCTGCAGGTGATGGACCAGGTAGGTCAGGAAGGAGACAGCATAGTAACATCCAAATCTTCTCATCCAGATCCTCATTTAGATTTATTCCTTCCATACCTGCCACAAGTAATAATAACCTGTCAGCACTCAGGCCTTAGAAAAGAGTTTATTGTTTGTTTCATCAAGGCAGGATTTTAATCAGTAACAAACATAGACAGTACTTGTTATTACTCTCAAGAGTAAGTCCCAGCCTGGAGGGAGGATAAGGACATGTTCTGCTTACACAAAGCAGCACAAGCTGCAGTCAGGCACTCCTCTGAACTTTCTCAGGTTGTGGAGCCAGGCATCTTCAGCAAAATCTTCAGGTCTGCCCACTACAATCACCTATGTACCTTTGGGTACTTGGGGCTTAGAGCCTACAGCAAGAGCATTAAACTTCTATACAGCAGGTCCTTCAGCAGAGAAGGCAGACAGTTCAAAAAGGAACTAAGGATTGAAATACAATCTGTTCTCAGAGTCCTTATACAACTAAAGAATTATACATATATGCATATACAGGCACACTCAGAGGCATTGGTTTTAAGAGTTTACTAGGGGATAAGAAAAAAAATAATTCGAAAACTTACAATTTATTTTTAATAGATTTCATTTTTTTGCTACACCATCTCCAACAGAAGGTCATGAAAAGTTTAACAAGAAGAAAACTTCAATTCTTTAGCTGAAAAAAGTTCTATTTCCTACTTAAAACTCTCACCTCCAGAGCCAGATGCACACTTACAGTGACATTTGTGAGATTGTTAGTTACCTCTCCTATATTTCACCTTTATTGTCCATCCACTGTAAACCCAAGTATCTTCCTTCAAGCACCTGCTGTCTCAGCAGCCTGATCCCTCATATTTTAATGTGCTTCATGTAGTCTGCCCTTACCAGTAGAGCAAGATAGACTACAAAATGTTCTTTCCTATAAAAAGAATTATTTGGGCCTGTCTTAGAGGCAACGAAAATGATTTTATGGGTCTGGAGCTAGCTGTTAGAATTGCCTCTGCTTTACAGCTCTGCCTCAAGCACTGTGGCACAGCAATGCCATCTGCTTATAGCAGCGAGATGCACCCACCAGGCACACCCCAGCCTTTGCACCATTGCTGCCACCACCAACCTGTCAAAGATGTAATCTGCTCTGCCTCTGGCATGATTGGGAGAAACCCTCAGATTTGAAACACTCAGGGTATTGCTGCCGAGTAAAGGGAGAACTGAAACACCCAAGCTCTTCTTAGAGGGCAAAAAAAGCAATCAAAGAATTGGAAGAAGATGAGGGCAGAGAATTTCTTTCAAATTACCCTTTGAAAGTGTGGTTTGGTTTGGGCTTTTTTCAAAGGTGTGAAAATTTGGGCCCTGATTTGAATGGTGAACAAAGTGGAGTTTGCATGAGAGAGAAAGCAAAAACTCTTGTGTGGGCAGGTGAGGGATTAATTCCCCCACTACAGAAGTAACACAAAAAAAGGTCTATGGATTTACTTTTCCATTCTTGGATGTATACCTGTTGTTTTCCAAGGAGACAGAGACAAGAGCGGACACCTTTATTTCACTTGGACCTATATGAATTCCCAAAGCCCTATCATAAAAGAGATTTGTGCTGTGTAAATGCTTGACCTCCATTACATGTGTAGCCTTTGATTTTTATTTATAAAAATGCTTAAGCAGATCTTTAGCCCCACAGAGCAGGACATGTCCACAATTACAGACAGATGTGAATGAGAAACTGAAGGTCATTTAACCAAGGACACAAACAGCTGGAGCATCTCCTTCTCCAACAGTTTGATTGAAGAAGAAAATAGGGAGGAGTGTTGCCCATCTCCCTGAGTATCACCTCATATCCATAAGGACAGGCTGGCACATTATCACATTTTCTTGCTTAACTCCCTTAGGCATGGATAGCTAAAGGAAATTTTCTTCTAATTAAAAGTCAAAAATCAAATCATGAAGTCTTGTTTTCATTGTGTCTGTTGCTTTCATTGCTGAACAGCAAGGGATTTGCTCTCTATCTCCAAATGTGGCAATTACGTCTCCAATCAAAGGTGCCTCAAAATTTCTAGCCCCTCAAAATTGAAGAATTTTGTCCAAAAAGCTACAAAAACCTGTTGTAAGTGCTCATGGCTCATTTCCAACAAGCATCTGCAGGGCAAGACAGAGAATAAAACTTCTTATTAAAATCCACTGGAAAAGAAAACTCCTACAGGTGAGCTGAATGTTGCAGAATATAGAAAGCCATCTCATCTCATCTTGAAGAGAAGCAATCTAGCTGCAAATACAAAAATGAGAGCATGTTTCAATTATATGTTTTCTGTCCTCTAGTGTCAGCTTTTAGTGATTAACAGAATCAGAATAAGCCTTTTTCTGTTGTCCATTTTAACTGGTTTTTAAAGCAAAAAAATACCTGTCCTACTGTGAATTGGCAAGCACACGTCTCAAAGGAGGCCAAGTTTCAACTGAAAAAATACCAGCTTTACCCAAGCCTATCTGCAAACTTTTAAACAGCATCATTGCAGCACATAAGGCAGCCTGCAAACCTCAAACAGGATTTACTTCAGGGGAGAATCACAGCAAAATAGAGAACAAATGATTTTACTTCCATCTTTTCTTTAAATGAATGTTCTTGTGTGCACAGAGTTTGTGTAGCTACAAAATATGTCAGAATGGTCTTTTCCTCCTTGATTTACAACAGACCTATCCATGCAGGCTGTTCTGCTTAAGAACATGATTAGCCAAATTCCAACTTACAATAGACTGCCATTTCATGCATTTTATGAATACAGGCATGTATTGTACCAAAATAGAGTAGTTCCATGAACAGTGTAATTGTCTCTGCATTTAGGTGCTGCCATAATAAAGTATTTTTAAAAAATCCTAGAATAGTTAGATACACTAATTGAGAAAAACAAAACCATATCCATAGTTCCACAAACACTATGAGCAGAGCAAGAGCAGAACAAGCAGATCTCCAGCACCCTCTTCTGGCTTCTAGAGCCTGCAGGAACCACTGCAAAAACTTCCCTTCTGCTCAAATGACGTCGATAGACCCAGGAAATTAATACACAAGAAGAGGGGAGTGACGGGGTGCTAGTGCCCTCTGCAGCACTGACTTATATATGTTATCCTATTATTTTGAAAATTTCAGGGAGAAATTTCAACAGTAGCGGGATCTTTCCTCATACTCGCTGTGCATCAACACATGATGACAACAGCAACCAGAACATAGCTGCTGCTGGGCACCCCTAACCTAAAACTGCTATGAAATACCTTTCTCAGGTCCACAGTGCTCCCTGATCACCCGTGGAGAACGGGCTCAACCCACTCAGCACCCACCTCCCGCATCACCAGGTCCTTCAGATCACCTCCCAGCGAAGCCAACAACACCATGCCCCCTGTCCCAATGCAGCTCTGCCAAGATTGCCACCATTTCAGAGGTCACCAAAAAGATTTCAGCTTTGCTGAGGCTTGCTACATATTAGTTAATGAAATCTGTCCATCCTGGTTTTGTAAATCCTAATAGCTACCTTAATAGCAGAAAGGGCTTCTATCATATTTTTTAAAATAAATTTAGTGAAATAGTGGCAGTACCAGGCTCCTTTGCTCAGCTTTCCTGCCTCCCCCATTAACATACCACTGAGCAAAATTCATTGCTCAGCCAGTAAATTTCACCAATATTTCCTGCACATGCTTCCATGTTTACTCTTTGACAGGGTTTAGGTACCCTGTAAAGTACTCAGACATCCACTCATCCCCTTGCAGGTATTTGATACCTACACTAGATACAGTCTGCCCTATGCAACAGTAAACCCTACCTTCCATCAGTCACAGAAACACAGAAAAAGGCTGAGTTTAAAAGGACCCACGAGGACAATTGAGTCCAGCTCCAAGCCCTGCACAGCACATCCCAAGAGTCATACCATGTGCCTGAGAGAATTGTCCAAATACCTCCTGAAATCTGTCAGGTTTGCTGCTTCCCTGGGGAGATATTTCAGTGCCTAACCACCCTCTGGGTGAAGAAACTTTTCCTAATAACCAAACTAAGCCCCCCCCGACACAACTTCAGGCCATTCCCTTGGATCCTGTCACTGGGCACTCAGAGAAGAGATCAGTGCCTGCCCCTCCTCTTCCCCTCACGAGGAATTCGTAACTGCAATGAGGTCTCCCCTCAGTCTTCTCCAGGCAGAACAGACTAAGTGACCTCAGCTGTTCCTCACATGCCTTCCCCTTCTCCATCTTTGTTGCTCTCCTTTGGACTCCAGTATTTCAGTATATTTCTTATACTGAAGCACCCAGAACTGCCCCCACCACTCGAGGTGAGGCTGCCCCAGTGCAGAGCAGAGCAAGACAATCCCCTCCCTCTGCATTTAGGTGCTGCCATAGTAAAGTATTTTAAAAATCCTAGAATACTTAGATACACTAGTTCAGAAAAACAAAACCATATGAATGGTTGTGATGCTGTCCCTGATGCCCCCAGGACACCCTTGGCCCTCCTGGCTGCCAGGGCACTGCTGGCCCATGTTCAACTTGCCATGGACCAGAACCCCAGGGCCCTTTCCATGGCACTGCTGTCCAGCCTCTCATTGCCCAGTCTGTCTGTACATCCAGGGCTGCCCCATCCCAGGTGCAGAATCTGGCACCAGCCCTTGTTGAAGTTTATACAGTTGGTCCTTCTCCTTGCATCTTCTCCTCCCCCAGCCATGCTTCTGAGCTGGGGTGTCACTGTCTGTCCTCACAGCTCTACCCCTGCATGCCCCTACAGCCCCACCAGGTAGATCAGACCCAGCTCCTGACCCACAGCTGCAGCCAAGCTGCTGAATCCACTACTGAAGCCAAGCTGCTGAATCCACTACTGAAGCCCCTCTACTCAGCACAGCCAAGCTGGCCATCCTTCATTTTGCCCGGCTTTTTCCGCCACCCAGACATGAGAGCTATGCCTCTGCAGAGTCCTCTTCACCCTTGGTAATCACTATTCAAAAACTGCTTTCCATTCCTCATTAGAGCAGATTCTGCTTCAGCCTTATCTCTCTACCCTCACTCCATGAAGCAAGCTCTACCTGTAGCTGCCACCTGCCTTTGGGCATAGGGGAAAGAAGCCAACGAGTCCTAGTGTGTGCAGGTGTCTTGTCTATGTCTTGCTCCCTCAGCCCAAACAGAGCAGCATCTGGGCAGGTTCTTTTATTACCAGTTCGCTGTCTCTGCATCATATAATCTACCAAAAATTCAAAGGTGAGGCCATCTGCCTTTCAGAAATTTTAACAGCACCCAAAAATTCAAATACAAACCAAAAAAATAACATATCAGGAAAAACCAAAACAAAAATAAACAAAAACCCACAAACAAACAAACAACCCCAACCCATAAACAAAAAAATCTCAAACACAAACAAACCATAAAAAATACAATCCAAACCAAAAGGTGAAGAAAAAAGTTTTAACCTATAGTGTAGCTGCCCACTGTTGACCTAGGCCAGACTGCGCATAGTTGTTTTTTTTTTTACTCCATTTCAGTCAAGTACCAGTTTGCCCTCTTCAGAGAGCTCTGGCCTCTCCCCCCACTCCTACCCTGCTCTCACAATGATGCATCTTTTAGATAGGCACACTCCTACACGCTGGGTTACTTAGAGGATGCCCTCTGAATCTCAGACCCCACAGAATTGTGTCTGCTCCTAAAAATAATTTAGCAGAATTGTGTCTGCTCCTAAAACGATTTTACAGAAGTTCTAGTTTTTTCCTCATCTTTTCTTAATTTTCTCATTCATATGACAGGAAACTAACATCAGGACCACTTTTGAGAGAGCTTTAAACTAGGTTTGAAGGGGGAAGGGCATGCAGCTGGGCTCTCTGGAAGCAGACCCAAGGGTGGTAAGACTGAGTTAGGGGTGAAATCAGCAGCCCAGCTGAGGTGCATGCAGTATGGGTAACAAACACAAAGAGCTGGAAGCCAGGGTGCAACAGCAGAGCTGTGATGTGATCACCATCATGGAAACATGGTGGGATGCCTCACACAGCTCTGCACTGGATGGCTGCAAGCTCTTCAGGAGAGACAGGGAAGGGAGAAGAGAGGTGGTCCTTTATACTGGGGAGGCTTTTGATCCTGTGGGTATTGAAACTAATGGCAATGAGGTTGAATGCCTATGAGTAAGAATTAGGAGGAAGGCCAATAAGGCTGACATCCTACTGGGAATCCGTAATCATCCACCCAGCCAGGAAGAAGAGGTGGACAACTTGTTCTATAAGCAGCTGGAGAATGTTTCAGGATCACCAGCCCGTGTTCTTCCAGGTGACTTTGATCTACCAGACATCTGCTGGGAACTTAACACAGAGAAAACAGGCAGTCCAGGCAGTTCTCAGAGTGTGTGGAGGACAACTTTTTGTTGCAGCTGGTCAATGAGCCCACTAGGGGAGGGACTACATTAGACCTGTTGTTTGCAATAGAGATGAGCTGGTGGGAGATGTGGTGGTTTGGGGTGCAGTGATCATGAAAATATAGAGTTCTCAATATTTGGTGAAATCAGGAGGATCAATAAGACTCTTACATTAGACTTCCAGAGGGCAGACTTCGGCCTATTCAGAGAGTTCCTTGGGAAGCAGCCCTTAGAAACAAAGGAGTTCAGGAATAGTGGGTGTGCTTCAAAACAGACATACCGAGGACACAGGAACAGGCTGTCCCTGTGTGCCGAAAGATGAGATAATGAAGCAAATGTCCAGCCTGGATGGGCAACGGAGTTTTGAAGGAACTTGGGAATAAAAAGAGACTGTATTATCTTTGAAAGGAGGGTCTCTCAGAAAGTATTCAAGGGGGTTGCTAGGGCATGTAGGAATAAAAATTAAAGAGGCCAAACCTCAGTTCAAACCCAATTTGGAAACTTCTGTAAAGGATAATAAAATACATTTTTACAAATATATTAACGGCAAAAGGAAGGGTAAGACCAACCTTTGTTCTCTACAGCATGTGGGAGGGAACTCCGTACCTGCAGATGAGAAGATGGAAGTGCTTAATGCCTCCTTTGCCTCAGTCTTTAGTGGGAAGATGGCTTATCCTCAGGACAGCTGTCCTCCTAGGCTGGTAAATGGTGTTAGGGAGCTCAGTGGTCCCCCCATTATCCAAGAGGAGGCAGTCAGAGAAATGCTGAGCCACTTGGATGTTCATAAATCCACGGGACCAGCTGGGATCCATCCCAGGGTGATGAGGGAGCTGGCAGATGAGCTCACAAAGCTGCTCTCCATCATTTACCAGCAGTCCTGGCTCACTGGCGAGGTTCCAGAGGACTGGAAGTTGGCCAGTGTGACACCCATTCACAAAAAGGGTGGGAAGGAAGATCCTGGCAATTATAGACCAGTTAGCCAGACTGTACCAGGTAAGGTTATGGAAGAGTTTATACTGAGTGTCATCACACAGAACTTACAGGATGGCCAGGGTATCAGACCCAGCCAGCAGGGGTGTAGGAGGGGTAGGTTGTTTTTGACCAATCTGAACTCCTTCTATGACCAGGTGACCCCTCTGGTGGATGCAGGAGAGGCTGTGGATGTTGTGTGCCTGGACTCCAGCAAGGCCTTTGACACTGTCTCCCACAGCACAATCCTGGAGAAGCTGCAGCCCACGGCTGGGACAGGAGCGCTCTGTGCTGGGTTAGGAACTGGCTGGATGGCCAGGCCCAGAGGGTGCTGGTGAACGGAGCTGCATCCAGCTGGGGCCAGGCACCAGTGGTGTCCCTCAGGGCTCTGTGCTGGGACCAGTCCTGTTTCATATTTTATTAATGACATGGATGAGGGGAGTGAGTCCTTCATTAGTAAATTTGCAGAAAAACTAAGCTAGAAGCATATGTCAATCTGTTGGAAGGTAGGAGGGCTCTGCAGAGAGACCTGGAATGGTTGAATGGATGGGCAGAATCCAACAGGATGAAGTTCAGCAAGTCCAGGAGCCGAGTTCTGCATTTTGGCCACAACAACCCCTGCTATGCTATAGGCTGGGGACGGTGTGGCTGGACAGTGCCCAGGCAGAAAGGGACCTGGGGGTGCTGGTGACAGCAGCTGAACGTGGGCCAGCAGTGTGCCCTGGTGGCCAAGAAGGCCAGCAGCATCCTGGCCTGTGTCAGGAATGGTGTGGCCAGCAGGACCAGGGAGGTCATTCTCCCCCTGTACTCAGCACTGGTGAGGCCACACCTTGAGTGCTGTGTCCAGTTCTGGCCCCTCGGTTTGGGAAGGTTGAGGGCATCCAGAGGCAACAAGTCTGGTGAGGGGCTTGGAACACAAACCCTGTGAGGAACGGCTGAGGGAGCTGGGGTTGTTAAGCCTGAAGAAAAGGAGACTCAGAGATGACCTTATCACTGTGTACAACTCCCTGAAAGGTGGCTGTAGTCAGGTGGGGTTTGGCATGTGTTACTGTTATGTTTTTAATTGCACAAGCACATACCACTCACTTGGCAGAATACCTGCCTAACTCAGTACTTGGTTTTGACTTACTTAACACATCATCCACGCCATGCACAAAAAACAGAACTACTCCCCTCCTCTGGTATTCCTGTGCTGAGTCCTTCAAGATTAGCTTACCTCTGTAGCCAGCAGTATGGTCCATTTTCTTCAAGTAAGTAAATTACCAAGGTTAAGGTAAAAATTTGCATGAACACCCACTAAAATCAGAATCTTGCTTGCTCATTGCTAAACCTGGCATATTGTGACCAGCTTGTTCTCTCAACATTAATGAAAAAAAGGGAACAAGAAATAAGAGAACCACATCAAACCTCTACATGAACCAGTGAAGACATTAACTTTCTTACAATGAAACATCATCCGGGATCATCACACGCAACAAATGTTGGCTGTAATCTAACACTAAACTAGACTCTAACAGGCAGGGAGAACACTTCACTGTCATCAGAAGATTTACTTTCCAACTGCATGATCAGGACAATCTTATTGCAGACCTTTTTTTTTTTTTTTCAAAATTATGAAACTGTTGGCTCCCATTTATCCTTATCACTGAAAATTTTTCTCCTCTTTTGTCACTGAGTTCTCCACAACTGTATTTGCCTTCAGCACTTCTGCTGGGCTCTGCCAGCCTGCAGCTGCTCAGGGGCATGGTGAGCCAGAGAAGATTGGTCCCACAGTATGTTTAGTAGTAAATGACCAAGAACAGATTCTTCCACTGGAAACATAAGGTAACCATAACCACAGCCAGTACTATCAGTTTCATCAACAACAATATGCTTGTTTTTCAGCAGTTTATAAAATGAAAGACTAAAAATTAAACAATACTGTTATAATTTATCTGGAACATTAAGATACTTACAAATTGCATTTCAGAATAATTAATTAGTTTATCTCAATTATGAAAATGTGTTTATTCTGTACAAAGATTATTTGTGCTTGCCCACTTTGGAGGTGGACAATAAAAAAAAACTGAAGTAAAGAAAAGTAAATGTTCATGTGAGGATTAGGAGAATATCTGTGTAATTTACATTCATACTTGAACTTCTTTTTGAAACAGCCTTCCAATGCATAAAGTAGTCTTTCTCAGCTTCTGGTAATGAAGCTTTGCATAAACAGTGGCTTTACTCAGCAGGTTGCTTACAGTGTACATCAATTCCTTACACATCAGCTCATTTCAGACAGCTTTCATTTTCATTATTCTTATAAACAGCATGAATTGATACCTAAAGCAATATTGTAGGAAAATAAAAAATTAGCCCAGTCATTGAGGAAGAGGCCCTTCGGCCTGGCTATAATTTAAGGCAGGAAAAAAATATGATGCTCATTACAAGAGCCACCAGTAACACCAATCAAGCACAAATGGCAAACACAGAAAATAAGTTATTGCTATCTATTCTACAATGTCCCCTTGTATTATATTCAAATTCTAATAGAACACATCTATGCCACACAGTGTGTGCACATGTATGCTCAACAACTGAAAGCTCTATTTTTCACCTATCCATGATGCAGTCACTTAAGCCCAGACAGGAGGCTCCTTGACTTGCTAGAGATGATTCCACTGCAGCAGTCTTCAGCAGAAAGCAATGGGAGACAGAATACCCAAGAATTACAATAGCACAAAGACCCCAGACTTGAAGCTATCACACAAAAGGAAGAAGGAAGCCACAACACTAAAGCCGCCATGCTGGAGTAAGCTGGATCAGAGCTGCACATCATCTCCTGCACTGGCTACACCGAGAAGCTGACTGGAGGAAAAGCTGCACCACCTTCCCTGACACAACTGTGGTAACACTAAGGCAACACTGGGTACTCTATGGGTTCAGAGCCAGCCAGGAGCCCTGTGTTGGTACCTAATGCGCAGCTCTGTTTCAGAACCTACAGGCTTAGAAGATCACAACTCAGGACAGCACACCACCAGCCTGGTAAACTAGCACAACAAAATAGCTCAGGACACCAGGCTGGTCTAAGTTCTCAAGCATGTGCAATTTCCTGCAACACTTCTCAAATCTGACACTTCCTGGCAGAATGAATGGAGTTTGTTTCCGTCTCCTTCCCATGCTGAAACTAAGCAGTGCCTTGCTTAGTACTCACAGAAAGAGTTCTCTCCCCACATCTCTTAAGGGGAACTCAAGTTCCCCCATACTGATCCAAATTCCATCAGTCTGTTAAGCAGATGCCTGCCTGGACATCAACAATCATCAGCTACCAAAAACACTCTTTCACTTCAAAGCAGTATCTCTCATCTGCATAGGGAAAAAAACATAAATGATCACTTGTCCTGCAGGTATGGAATGCCTACATTTCTCTACAAAAATCATGCTAGTGCTAGGGAAATAAATAGCTGCATACTAAGAATAACGAAGAAGAATGAAGTCTTCATAGCTAGCTCACTGTCTATCTTTTCAGGAATTTATGGAATGCATACTGCTATAGGCCCTGTGAGACCTCTCACATTCATCAGATGATCTGATCTTGACAAGAGACTGCAATGGAAGCAGACTAAACTCAGCAGTAAACTCTATTGAATCACTGGTTGAAGGAATTAGTTTTTGTTCAGTCTGAAGATCTCTCCCAGCAACCCAGTAAGAGAGACAGACCTCAGAATTTACTTAAAAATCTCCTGAGGAAGGACAAACCTCCTGAGAGAAAAGAGTTTTTGCCACTATTATGTGCCCCATCCAGAGCCAGACTGCTTTGCAGATCACTGCCAGTGCTGGTTTGGCAAATGCGTTTCCAGGTACCTCTAAGGAAGGCTGCAGAGATATCCAGGCTACAAAACAAACCTCATTCAGCTTGCAATAAAACTCACTGATGACTAAGAACAAGAGCATGAGGAAAGATGACCAGCTAGTCAACACATTATGCTCATGAGCCAGTAACCCTTGGTGCTCAAATACAACAATCCTTAATCAAATCAAAAGTCCACTGCAGCTGAGTAAATTGCCTCAGCTGCTAGCAGCAAGCGGAAAATGAAAAAACAAAGGCATCTTTGACTAAACTCTACTTCCAGTTTCTAGCAGCCAGTAGTTCAAATGCATTTACTGAAAAATAGATATTCTTTTAAAAATAAACACTGAAGTTGAAGTCCTCATCTCAAATCAAGCAGATGTTTTTTCCCCCACAGACAGAGGAGAATAAAAATTAATTTCCTTCACACATGGTAACACTTCTCAAAGACTGGGATGACCATTAAAATCTTCAGTCTTTTGACAGGATCCAACATGAATCAGTGGACAACTTTACTGCAGTTTTAGTACTCTTTTCAACAAAGACAACTAGCTTCTCTTACACCTTAAGAGAGAGAAAGGCCCTGTACAAGCCAGTGAGGGAGGCCTCTGCCATTCTGGAAGAGGTAAAGGGTCCCCAACTTCCCACCATAAATTCAGGTACCCTCCATGCCAGCAGCAGGCAGAGGGTTCTCCATCAACAGCAGATCAGAAAAAATCAGTGAGTGACTGATCACTCCCGTTTGGTTTTGAAGAGGGTTGGAGCAGGGAACCAGATTCCCTGCCAGGGAACATGGTTCTCTACCAATAAAGCCAGGAAGATGAAGAGAAATGGTAGTGACTTCTAATCATGTCTGCATGCAGCCACCTGTGATTATCATCACTGAAGTCAAGCTCTGTCAGCTCAGCACTGACGAAGTGTCTCCAAAGCTTACTAGTGCCCACTAAGGAAATGGGCAAGTTTAGTTACCAACTTCTAAATCCTTTAAGGCAGACACCTCTCAAGCAGAAAAACAAGAGAAGACTTATTCTGGGAACGGATCATAGTTTATGCATGAGAGAACAAAAGGCCAATGCACTACTTAAATTGCCCTGAGAAAGGAACAAAGTCAAAGATGGATAAAGTTGAATTGTAAAATACTAGAGAATCCAATTTCACTCTTCTCTACATTATAAAGCATTGAAAAAAAAAGGAAGGGGAACCTTAAAATAATTGCTTTCCTACATTTTAAGGAAGTATACTACAAAAACCAAACATTGTTTTGAGTGACATTTCTCAGGAAAATAAAAAACTAAAACAGTTCCCCCAGTAAGTGGCTAAGACTTTCTTAAGGTGACACAGAAGATGACAGATACTCTATTCAGCTTTGTCATAAGCAAATATAACATAAGGGAATCCAGTTCCTCAGTGGAAATATCAAATCTCACCCATCCCCATACTGCTGTGAAGGGCGAACAGAAGTAACAGAGCAGGCAGACAACCAGTTAAGCCAGGGGCCACACAGACTTCTGAGGGGTCTCTGAACTGGCAGAACTGGCCACTGTACAGGACCAGAAATTAATCCACAAGTATCAGCAGATATAAGAGGAGAAACCACACAAAGAAAAGTTACAAAGACTATAGAAGTGTTTCACTCTACAAAGCAAAACCACTGCCCAATTCCTGCTACCTGCTTTGCACACAGCTCATTATAATCAGTGCTTCCATTACCAGTTTCAGGATATAAACTAGCAAACCAAGTATGACTAGTACTCCTACCTCCTCTAAAGAGAATGTTCTCAATTGCAACTTGTAAATTTTCAAAGTCTACATAATTTTAACACAGCTCTTCTATAATTATATTAACTTCTCAGAGAGTTAAATACTGAGGTGACATTTATTACTAAACTGAGTAAAGAAGGGAGCAAAGCCTACACCCCACTTTGAGAAATGCCAAGAAAAAAACATTTTCACTTGCTATTAAGAGAGTGCATCCACATATCACTACATAACTAATATAGGCAGAAGATCCTGTTTACAGTATGTGAAAACCAAAAAGTGAACAAACTACAACCATGCGTCAAAGTCAGTAAAAAAAAAAATTCAGGAGAGGGAAAGGAAAAAGGTGTGTAAGGCATGCAGGTAGGAAAAACATCATTACAGATATGGCAGTTCTCTTTTTAAAAAAGAAACATTTTTATCCTCTTAAATTGAGATTAGAAATACACCATGCCAAAATTAACTACATCAACATTTGCAAGCCTCTTCTAATACAAAAACTGACCTCTTGAAAAGAAATATCTATTTAAATTAACAATAAATAAAAAAGAGAAACATACCAACTTTAGCCCAAAATTGATGCCACCTTATAAAAAAGTATTTTCCTAAAGAAATATGGACAGAATCTTAACTTTATAAATATTTTTGCTTTCATGTTTTAAACTGCAAATAATTTACTATAAGAAGTGGTAGAATTCAAAAACATCTTGACAGGTAAGTGTCTATATATGTATGTGTGTGTGCTATACTATAAACATATGTGACATCCCCAAGAGCAGTTGTGCTCATGAATTAATGCTACACAGCTTGTACAACTGTGTGTGGAGAATGTTTAAAGAACTAAAATAAACCAAGTAAAACGATAAATAATAGAATATTGGTTTATAAATGTGAGATCATGAAGAAAAAGTCTGACACAGAGTAAGCAAAAGAGGTGGTTATTGCAGACATATACTTCTGCTGCTATAAAAGCAAGATCTAGTAATAAAAGTATTTTTACCTTGCACTGAAATGCAGAACTGCATTTCTGCCAGAGTACATGTAACAAATGCAAACAAACTTAGATGTTTTAAAAGCAATACCCATGATGCTATGCACTTAGACAATATTCTGTAAATCAGTTTATTTCCCATGTAGTGGACAAATCCAGTCAGTGTAATGATTTTTCCACAGGTTGAATAGTAAAATCAAACTGCTTATTTTTCCACAGGTCACTGTGAGAATAAGGGTCTTCCTATACCCCTTAAAGCTTTCAATTTAAAAGTTAATTCTAGAAATTTGGAACTGCAACATCAGGGTCTTTTGCCATTAACAACAACGACAACACTATAAACGGCTAAAGAGCAGTTATTTGTAGAACAGTTCAACAGCTCGGTTAAGGAAAGGAGTTTTAGGGCACTTTGCTCATTTTAGCCAACATGCTACATTGCCCTTTTTGCATACGAAGTGGACTCATTGATTTCCACTGTAAGAAAAAAATGACTTGGCAAGCAAAACACCGTGTCAGGCTGCCCTTTTGTTCCTTATACATTTTAAGACAGAAGCTTTGCAAGACATTACACAATTCTTTGCTTTTATTATTAAGTGAGAAAGTTTGATTTGTAACACTGCCACATTGCTAGACAAAAATGCTTCAGTGATGGAAGTCAACGCTGGGTCAACACAAGGCCTCGTTCTACAACATTCGTTTACAGAGAAATTATAGTGATTTTCAACACACCCAACAAAACATTCCTTGCTTCCTTCAGCAAGAAAAGTCCCATCATTCTTCCTGTAGTGGGCATGTTACTACATAAATTACCACTTTTTTTTTTGAACAAAACATCCCCAAATCTTCATGAGAACAAATGGACTTCTATAGGTGTTACAGAAGTCTTCACACATCATCATCATCTGATGTATCACTGCTGCTTGTCTCAGAATCCTCAATCTCCAGAGTAGGTTTGAAAGTGCTGTTTTTCCAGGGGCTAAATTTAAAATTACAGATGAGAGCATTTTTCAAAATGCTGTTTTTCCGAAGGCCATTTTTTTGTAACTGAAATGTGAAAACATGACATATTTAGAGAAAGAAAATGCCAACCACAACAATCAGCTGCAACTCAACACTCTTCGCATCTTCATCTCCGGCCTACACTGGATCCACAGCTTTTCCTAAGTACACAGGAAGAGTAACGCCCCTGCGAGATTTCAATTCTGGCCAGCCACCTGTATCCCAGTGTCTCCAGTGGTGCTGAACTCCTGCAGTCAATGAGAGTTCACCCTGTTCTCACCCATGTCCCCACACATCTTGCCCCAGAGATCCTTTCTCCCTAATGGTCTCTCCCTCCAATCCAGTCCCCTTTCCCACAGTGCTGCAGACATCTCTGCTAAGATGGGCAAGGGGCAATAGGGAAGAGGCCCTGAAGAGATGCTGCAGAAAGGAATGGGTATCTCAGCAATTGGAAAGCCAAAGACACTGAAGAAAGGAAACAGCTGATTCTGCAAAAAAGAAAGGAATTATTGCATTTTCAATATCATGCAGAAGGTGTGCACTAAGACAAGCACTTGAAAGTTTAATACTCCAATATCAAGTTATTAGTATTTCCAACAATATTGGAATTACCAAATGTTCAGATTTAGCATCACATGTTATTCTCCTTTCTGACTCTTTCTCACTGACCCCACCAGGTATACTCAATACTCCCCATTAAAAAAAAAAAAGAAAAAGAAGGAAAAATCCAGCCTAGATTACCTTTTCATACTTTGTTACTAGTAAACTAAATGTCTCTCAATTTCCAAAAAAGAAAATGCAGCTCTCAGAGTAGCATGGAAACTGCACAAAAACCTTGAAAGAAGACTCTCTTTCCTTAGGCTAAGCTGAGGAGCTTAAAAGCCTGTGCACTTTTACAATACCTAAACTACCCAGAAGTAGCCTTACTTTTCCCTTGATACTTTGTGAATAGGCCTGAGCTACAGTCAGCATTGGTACCTGATTTTTTTGAAGCAACTATACTTCCAAAAGCACAGTACTGAAATAGTAGAGGAGCAACAACAGTAATTTTAAAATGATCAAAATTACTGCAGATCCTCCCCAAAGGTAGGCATCTAGGGTAACCAACTACAGGTTTATAATGGAAAATTAACTTAGTCTTACCTGTTCACTAATGACTTGGAACTCCCTCATCTCATCCTCAGTTAGTGGAGCACATGTTTCATCATTTTCACTGTCTTCCTGCCAGCCCATCTCCTTTAACAACCTTTAAATTAAGGACAGCATTAGGAATTTGCTGTGCACACTCAAACATTTCAAGCTCTGCCTACATACATGTCTAAAGACCTGTAACAAATGCATTGATTAATCGGCCAATATTTTTTTTAAATAAACTCTTATGTAAGTTTGAGTTCAAAGTCTTGCAAAAGGTATGTAAAGCACAGAAGATGAGTTCTCAGGTCCCTCAAAGAAGACCCTATTCTACCACCGTATGTGGTAAAAACTATACTTTCATTCTAAAGCAAGAGACCTGTGTCAGAACAGTAAGATGTATTTTTTTAACATAACTTAAACTGTTAGTGAAGCAGCAATGTATTCACTCCTCTGAGAACAGTATGAAGAGAAAGACACACTGAGGGGCTCTGCAGGTTTTCCTGAATAAGAAAGCAGAGCAAAGCATGAGGAATATTGGTGGTGTCCCTCGATGGAAACCAATTCAGGATGCAATGGCTTCATGTGATTTCTTTTTTATACTACATGCTAATGTCAAGAGCCGTGTCAGGCTTCTTCACAACTGAGTTTCAGCCAACAGCACATGCTGGCATTAAAGCTCAAACAGCTAGGAGTGGGTTTTGGGGTATGGGGAAGAAATAAGGAGAAGAAAGACTCCTCTCATAACTAAGCTTGAGCTACACAAAGGTGCAATAATCAGCATGTTTTAGCCACTTCCTAAAGAAGGATGGCAGTATCTGAGCAGGAAGAAAATGGTTTTACATTTGAAGATGGTATGAAAACAGGAGTTATCTAAGGGTGAAGACATAGTGACATTTAACAATTAAGTTACTAAGTTTGCTTGCTGCAAAATTTTTGCCAAAAGGATTAACACCTTCTTCAGACAAACCAGGTATCTTTTGACCTTAAACATTAAAGCAGACTAAAGCTATTTCACAAAAAACAAAGAGGTTTCTAAAATGTATGCCAGAGCTGACACTTAAGAGCTAAAAAACAGTGACTATATTAAAACAGTAACACAAACTCACAACTGACACCATATACTAGGCACTTCATTTAGGTAGGTATCAGCAAAAAATGTCCTTCAACACAACCCTCCCCACAAAGAACTCTATATCCCAATAGAGTGGATGTGCACTGGGCAAATTTGCAGGTAACCAAAGCCACCAATGACCATTTTTAGAACCGTAACAAAAGCCTGGAATTGCAGAAGGAGAAAAGCACTACTGTGCTTGAAAAAAAAAAGTAAGTAGGACAGCAACAGAAATGGAAATTGTACCCCTGTTGCATTTGGACCAAATCAGAAAGCATAAGAGGCAGGAACAATCAAATCATCCGGATGCAGTAAAAACATACACAAGTCATTCAAAACTCTAAGGGAATACATTGTACAGAAAAACACAATGTTAAATGCAGTTCAATGATAGTTAAATTTTACTGCAAGCAAGCTCAGACATTAGCACTGCATTCATTGAAGTAAATAGTTACAGAGCTTCTGTTAATGTAAGTAAAATTCAAGGTAATAGCTAACTAACTTTAAAGCAACATGCTGTAATGTTAGCAGCACCACTGTGTCTTTAAACTGACACCATTCTAGAAGGTTAAAAGTGTGAACTACATAAAAAATTGACTCTGGATTAGCAAACTTGATACCAACAGGATTGCCGCATGTTGGAAACTTCCCCAGTAGGAAGAAAGCCCTTTTGTACCAAATGTGCCAATACTGTTACTAGGTAAAAGTAACCTGGGAGCTAAGGTGGTGACCTACAGTGCAATCTACCACAAAAAGGCAAACCACAAAACCTGTCCATGTGCATACTGAACTCACACCCAAAGTACTGTGACGGTATGGACACACAGCCTCTCTGGGACACCACAAAAGAAAGACAATTGCCCAGAAATCCTAACAATGCTATTTAAGGTAATTTGAATTGAAAAACTAGGAGTTCAATTTGACTCCCATCTTCCAGTCAAAAAATCATGAGCCTCTAGTGGCCACACAGATTTCACAGATTCCCAGAATATCCTGAGTTGGAAGGGATCCACAAGGAATGTGGCATCCAACTCCTGGTCCTGGACAGAGCAACCGCAAGAATCATATCCTGTGACTGAGAATACTGCCCAAATGCTTCCTGAACTCTGTCAGAATTGGTGCTGTGATCACTTCCCTGGGAATTCTGTTACAGTGCCCAACTATCCTCTGGATGAAGAACATTCTCTCTCTCTGAAAGTTGCAGATTTTCTCTCTAAAATGGCAAAGCACCATTTTCCAAATGGTTTTGGTATTCCAAATTAATATCTGGCAAGTTGAAGTCTCCCGTCAGGACAGAAGCAGTTGATTTAGAGGTCTTCCTTAAAAGACAATCAGTGTCATTATCCCGGGTGGGTGGCCTACAGTGGACTCCAACAATGACTTCTGTTCCTTGTTTGCTCCTTAATCCTTATCCAGAGAACCTTAACCATGCTATCACCAGCTGCAAGCTCCATATATTCCGCCCCATCCACTAGATACAACAGCACTCGCCCATCACTCCTGTTGTCTGCGCTGCCTGAGGAGCCTGCCACCATCCACAACACACCAGTGACAGAACTCATCCCACCTGGTGTCACTTACGGCAGTGATGTTGCTAGTGGTGGGAAAAAAGGAACAGAGCAGGATGGTTTGTATTCTTCATACTCAGGAGGAGTAAGAGGAAATTAAAAGTTTCTTCTACAGGCACTACAAAATGAAAAGCTGTCTAGTCCAATGTATAGACTCTATCACAAATAAAAAAGCAAATCTGTCTAAACCATAAGAATCTGACAAAAGACTGGGTTGTGATTATCCAGCAGAATAATTCTCATATCTACCAAATGATACTGCAGTTGGATTACTGCGAAAATAGAATTGTTTCAATCCTTTTCATGAAATTACTTTCTCACTTTCCAGTAGACTGTCTTGTGATATCACTAGTAGTGTCAAAAAGTCAGCTACAAAAACAATTAACTACTTTAATAATGACAAAAAAGCTCACTGAAGTTTTATATAAGATGCAGTATTCAAAGTATTTTTAATACAAACAGCAATTACACACATTGTTCCTCCCAGACACCTAGACCAAAATCCGAGGGGTGACGTAACTATGTAGTTTGCTCTATTCTTTATTAAGAAATAAAATTTTTTTACTAAAAATTGGATGTAAATTAGAACACAGGTTTAAGAAACAAAGTATGTCTCATGTTAAATTAGTACATGTCTAAAAGATACATTTTACATTACTCAAGAAATACTTTATGTATTCTCAGTTTTCAGATTCTGACTTCAGAACTATTAAGAATTTATGAAAATGCTCAGTGACCATGAAGGAACACTCTTTATGTTGTATACAATACATACCTATGCTCTGCCTCAAGTGAGCTTGAAAGAACATTCGCCTGAGGGAAAGCTGAAGACTGAATGATCTGCTGAGGTGTAATTGAAGCATTGCCATTCTCCTGTGGAATCTCATTTTCAAAGTTTCTGTTAATATCTCTCTCACAATGAGGACTGTTGCTGTTATGCAAGCTGAAGAACACATCATTCTAAATACAAAAATAATTTTTCATTACAAAATGTAAAAGTGAATTCCATCCACAAGAAAATATCCAGAAGTGCTGCAATTCAGTAGTTCTGTTTAGTTTAAATTAAGTTTAAATGGAAAGACTCTGCTTCATGGGTAATTCTGTTCACCCTTCTGGGGTTTGCAATACCTGTATACTACAGAATTCCTAAGATATGCTACTGATTAAGTAATGCAGAAAGCAACTCATGCTTTTCCCCAAATTTTTTTTTTTGCAAGGTTTCACACATATCTTAAAATTCAAATGTACTTCAGCTGGTCTTCATACTTACAGAAATAACAGGCTATTGAATTTTTATTATTCCTAATTAAATATCAGAGTTGTATGTGGCAGAAGAAGCCTGAAAGTATATAAGCTCTCAAGTTTACTTAGTCTAAGGGACAGGTCACAACACCCATATCTCAAACAGCAAATTCTCTGCCATGAATTCAGACAGACTGCATACTGTTCTTTAAATTCAGACAAGCTTGTTGAGGTTTGATTTAGTCAGTGGTTTTTATTAATGATATTTAGCCTTTATGCTCCCCCATTTTTCCCCTCACAGCTGGTTTGATCCAAGTCGTTTACCCCAGAAGTTCCCGCCACTTGGCTCCCCAGTTCTCTGTCAATCTTCTCAACTCTCCCTATTTTCTCCTTATTTCGTTCCATCAGTCTGAGTTTTTTATACCCTTTTGGCTGTCAATCCTGTAACCACCCCCAGTTCTTTGAGAAAGTTCTGTATCAATCACCTCAGTTTAGCTTTTCTATTTGTTCCCTGACCTTGTCCCTACCCCTGTTACATTATCATACGTTGTTGTAACTGATATCATCCCTCTGTGGTTTATCCTCATAGGGTGAAACAGGTTTGCACCCCTGTCCACCCACCCATTTTTTAAACTGCTGTAATCTTTGATTTCTCTGGCATTTGTTCCTGCACCCACTCAGAGAGCACCTTTGTTCTTGCCCAACCTGGGGAAAATAAAGACTCTTTGGGCTGGCATACAAGTGTCCTTCTCTCATCCCTTCACCTCCTCTCAGCATGTGGAGCTACCAGAGCTGCGCACCCACGAGCAGCGCTCAGCACCACCAGGCTGGCAGACGCTGCTCCCCTGGGGTGCCTCTCTCATGGTGGCCGCCGGCCTCACACGGGCAGTGCCGGCCGGCTCATTCCCTCTGCCCGAGGTCATGGCAGGTAGCCACTACACAAGCTCACTTACACACATGCGCTCAATCCCAGCTTCTCAGGCCATTGAGAACAGCAACTGTAAATTACTACATTAAATAGTAATCAGGAGGAAAATATATTTACAAAGCCAGCTGTTCAAGTTCACTCAAAGATTAAAAGGTCTTTAGTCTATAAACATGAGATATTTCTTCCTACTCTACTCATTCAGAAACCTGTTATTCATATTTAGGAATGGGCCAAATAGCCTCAGAAGTCTTACCAACTGTAAAAACAAAAGAAGAGTACAAAATCCCTAAACTGGGTATATACCAGCATTACCCATAGCAGGAGGAAATCATGCAATTTTCTGCACCTGTAAGAAATCATACTTCAGAGCACAGGATGAAGACCACCATCATTTCCCTCTTGCTCACATATTGTCTGTTTTCAGAAATATTAGAACTGCCAGCAAGATATTAAGAACACATATCCCAGTAAACATACATTCAGCTGTTGCATTATATGCCTGAAGCGTATGTCACATAATACCAAGAAAAATTTATAAATTTACTAAGCAGTTCCAATATATAGGACAAACCAGCTTCATGTGAGTGTGATTCAGCTGCTGAGTAAAATTTCCCTCATTATTTCATAATTCTGAATCTCTAGATGGTTCCTAAGATCTTTCTAATCTTAAATCAAAATATTTGTGTATTTCCTGAACACATAAACAAAGCTATCCCAAATAACCATCTTAGGGCACTCAATCACAGAATACCTAATAAAAAGATGCAGGCTTTTCTACGCTCACACATACAGCCAAGTTATATAGTCCCATTACAGCAAATTGCATTTTGCCTGAAAAAGGATCAGGGTCAGAAAAGTCAATCTCACTTTTATGAGCAATGTACACTGGTACTGTTTCCTTTATAATATCTCAGAAGCTTAATATCATTTCCTCAAAATCACTTATTTATCTGGCAGATTTCTAATTTATGCGATTTTTTGTTTTAGTTAGACATTTTATATCACTCATTTACAGCAAACAGGCTTGTAATCACCTCATTCTGAATAGTAGAATACTTATCTTCACTTGGACTATGATAACTTGTTGGTGGCTGGTAGCATTTGACACAAATATTCTCTTCTAGTGTCGTGGTTTGACACAGAAAAAGAATCTTCTCGGAAGGAAGAGGTCAATTTGGATATTGACACTTGGGGTGACCAATTGAGGGTGGACACGCCTCTGAGAACACAGAGGGGTTAAAAGCAGCATTCCCAGGGGATCTCGCTCTCTCTGGTTCCGGTCAGGGTGCAGTGCAGGACTCTCCCCTGCCCGGCCCCTGGCTGGGTGGGAGAGGGGAAGGCCCGAGGCCTGGCTGAGGTAAGGCCGAAGGGTGGAGGGGCTGGAACCAGGCTGGCCCCTGCAGATGGAAGGGTGGAGACATCTGGGATGTCTCCGTTCCCCCCAGAGTCTCTCTCCCCCTCGGGAAAGAGACAGCGACGGTTTGCCAGCAGCACCGCAGGGAAGGAGGAGAGCGGGGGGGCCCTGCGAGGTGCCCAGCGTGAGAGCCGGAGATCCGGGCAGAGAGCCAGCCAGGGAGTCGGGACTTTTAACCCTCCCTTGAGAAATGAAAGCTTTGTGGAATTTTACTCCTCCTCGGTTTGAAAGGGAGGAAGAGAGACAGCCTGGGACCTGAGATGTTATGGAAAGAAGACTGGGGGAAGATGATGGAGTGGCTTCTGGCTGGACTTTTTCTTGTTAGCCATAGACTGAACTGATTTTCTCCTCCAAGAGAGAGAGACTGTATTTTAGGAGGATGCCGGTGAGCCAAGAGACCTGCTTCAGCAGCTGAGGAAAGACAGGAGTGGAGCGAACACAGGAAAGTTGGGGAGGTTTGTGGTGGTGCCCCTGTCTTCAGAGAAAAAGAAGAGAAGATCTCTGTTCCTGAGACCCTCAGCCCCAGGGGAGGAATAAAATGGGGGGGACTGTGGTCCCAGAAAATGAGAAACTGAACTGTTGCTTTTTCCCCTCTTGGCAGAGCATCCTTGAAAGGAAAAATCCTAAAAGCAGTCTGTCCATCCATGCATTGGTGGTGAGAGCACTGTGCATGGAAAGGAGAGGGTCACACTGGCAGATTCTCTCCGGGCGGTGCCATGTGTGACATGGAAACACAATAAGTGGCAGCTGTGTTTCCTGGGGGTCTACGGTGCAAGGGAGACTCCTCTCTCCCTTGATGGACTCAGTATTGATTATATTGAAGGGTGAATACTTGATTAAGGGTCCAAATGTGTCTCACTGTGGTTTGTTGGAGTTGAGTGGTGGGAGGAGGAATGTTTTGAGAGGTTTTCATTTTGGATTTTGTGTGTGTTTTTCTTTCATTTTTTCTTTTATAGTAGTATAGTAGTAGTAGCTATAGTTTTTTTTCCTTGTTATTAAGCTTGGGCCTGCTTTACTCTGTTCCTGATCACATTTCACAGCATTCAACTGTGAGATTGCATTTTCATGGGGGCATTGGCATTGTGCCAGTGTCAAACCATGAGAAGTATCAATCAAGCACTGCATAAATGAATTTACACTGAAAGAAACCTGATGCATATTATACATAGCCATTATAGGCCTTCAAGTTCTCAATTAGTAAAAAACAGTGGTTTATGCATATATTGAGCTATTGCTCCTATGATTAGACCAAGAATAAAGAACTTCTGGTTACCTAAATACTAATTAGAAAGGAAATGGTCTGAGAAGCAGAATCAACTGTTTTGTTTTGTAGGATAACTTAACAGCCAAGGTATGAAACACTGCCCTCTACAATTCTGCTGGGACCAGGTGAGATTCACACAAGAGCAGAGAGAGAGCTGACAGCTTACTGAGACACTTTCCATCATTTACCTGAGCAGCCCTGGACTACCAGAGAGGACCCAGGCAACTGGAGGTTGGCAAATGTGACACTCGTTTGCAAAAAGTATTGGAAGGAGATTCCGGAGAACTACAGGCACATCAGACTTGCTGTGGTACCAAGGAAACTCATGGGGCAAATCACTGTGAGTGCCATCACACAGCACATGCAGGATAACTAGGAGACTGGGCCCAGCCAGTACAGGTTTGGGAAAGACAGGTCCTTCTTGACCAACATGATCTCCTGCTATGACCAGGCAACCTTCTTAGTGGATGGAGAAAACGTTGTGGATGTGTTCTGCTTGAACTTCAATAAAGCCTCTCTTTGACACAGTTTCCCAGAGAATTCTGCAGAAGCTGGCAGCCCATGGCTTGGACAGCTGCACTCTTCACTGCGTTAAAACTGCCTAGATGGCTGAGTCAAGAGGGTGGTGGTGAGTGGAGCTATGTATATTCAGCTGGTGGCCGATGATGGGTTGGTTCCCGAGGGTTCAGTACATTGATAAAGTGGTCACTTTATCAATTATTTGACAAGTGCACCTCAGTCAGTTTACAGGTGACACCAAAACAGGCGCAAATTCTGATCTGCTATGGCGCAGGGAGTCTCTGCAGAGGGATCTGTACAGGACAGATCAACAGGCCAAGGCCAGTGGATTGAGGTTCAACAAGGCCAAGTGCCAGGTCCTGCCCTTGAATCACCATAACCCCAACCAGCACTACAGGCTGGGGCAGAGTGGCTGGAAAGGAGCTGGGGGTGCTGGTGACAGCAGCTGGACATGAGCCAGGGTGTGCCCAGGGGGCCAAGAAGGCCAATGGCATCCTGGCCTGGATCAGCAATGGTGTGGCCAGCAGGAGCAGGGCAGGGATTGTCCCCCTGTGCTGGGCACTGCTGAGGCCACACCTCGAGTGCTGTGTCCAGCTCTGGGCCCTCACTGCAGGAAAGACACTGAGGAGCTGGAGTGAGTCCAGAGAAGGGCAATGGAGGTGGGGAAGGGTCTGGAGCACAAGTCCTGTGAGGAGCAGCTGAGGGAGCTGGGGGTGTTTAGCCTGGAGAAAAGGAGGCTCAGGGAAGACCTTCTCGCTCTCTGCAATTGCCTGAAAGGAGCCTATGGCCAGGTGGGGGTTGGCCAACACCATGACAGGACACAAGATATGCCTTAAGTTGTGTCAGGGGACATTCAGGTTAGACACTAGGAAGACTTTCTTCTCAGAAAGGTTGTCAAGCACTGGAATGGGCTATCCAGGGAAGTGGTAGAGTCTCCATCCCTGGAAGTATTTAAAAGACATTTAGATGTGACACTTGAATACATAGTTTACTTACAGACTTTACAGTACTGTTAATGGTTGGACTCGATCTCAAAGGTCTTTTCCAACATAAATTCATGTATGATTACATTAGTTTACTAAACCTAATTTATCCTTTTTGTTTTTGCTAAAGACACGCAAGTACTTAAGTCATGAACATGCACCAACAGATACTGCAGAAAAACAAAAAGAAACTACAAAGTAGCACTGGAGGAAGAGTAGTACTTGGAACAAGGTTTTTAACTTCATTAAAAGGTAATTCTCTTCCTTCATCTAGAGATCCAAGACTGCTACTTAACAGGTGTTAACAGCAAAATAAAAAGTAGTTTATAGTCTGAAACCTACTGGATCTACATTAAGTGTGAGCAAAACTACCTTCTCTTGCCCATCATGATTCTCATCTTCATGCTCCTCTTTCACTCCATCTCTTTTCAATGCTTTCAAAAATTCACTCTTCTTATCAGTCCGCATTCTTGTCAATTTTGTTAAACGAGGTTGACCAGATTTATCAACAGGGGATGAAGAATTTGACCGATTACACTAGTGCAGTAAGTCAGAAAAAGAAAGAATGTTAGAAGTGTGTTAATTTAGAGATTTTTTAATTAGACACAGGTATCTATTTTTCCAGGTTTCACATATATTCACAGTCAAAAGCAGAGGGAAGATCTGTATTTTGGTATATACAGTTTCTAGATGTAAACCCAGAGATGCAGGTTTATGGAGCACTGCTCAACAGTGGGTCTTCTGAAAAATGTAATACCTATAGCAGTTTTGAAGTCTAAAGGTATTACGCTGCATTTCCTAATGCGGGTTTTTATTCCAAATCAAACCTACAAAGGAAACTGCAGGATTTTAAGGCTGATGATATGCATTCCATCTTTCCCACACATTAAGTTAAAAATAAATATTTAATACAATTCTGTATAAAATTTACTGCCCATCCTCACTTAAATAAAGTAAATGTTTTATAGATTTAAATATAGTTACTACTTTACTTCTTTCACTGAATTTTGTGTTACAGCAAATGCCTTGATAGTTGATTTGAAAGGACTGAAACTGCCAACACCATATGCAGATTCATGAGGAAATGCATTCACAAGCTTATTTTCTTTTGCTTGGCTTTTCCACTGTGTGGGCTAGACAGAAGAACAAACAGAGATGTAAGGAGTCATTAACTACAAAATGATTCTTTTCACGAATCTTCAGAAAAATGATTAAGCAAAAGCAAATCGTAACTGCAACCTTAATGTAGTGCAAACATCTGTTTTCTTGTGGAAAAGAGGCCGTTTATGAGCAATTCACCCACTCTGTTTATATAAAAACTAAAATTTCAAAACAATTAAGATCCTCATATTTGAGGTATTGAAAATTAAATATGGGACTTCAACTGCTGAAAGTATTATTTTAGATTCAAAATGTTACAGAGTTAAGAACTAATCCATCATATGCTCTCAAGAGCACAGAAAAAATCCTGAAACAAAAAAATAGAGATGAAGCCAGTAGGAATAGTTCAGATAGCTCAGTTGGTTAGAGCCTGGTGATAGTAAAGCAAAGGCCAGGTTTGAAGTCCATATGGACCATTCACTTAAGAGCTGGACTTGATGATTCTTGTGGGTCCCCTCCAACTCACAATAGTCTGTGATTATGCATTTGGCAAGAGACCAGAATGACACTACTAGGTTATAATGTCATCTCTGTCTATAACTGGGATAAATTCTGAAGGTATTATTATGCTGACTCTCTAAACCTCTCCACAACACACCTAATTTTGTTCTATTGAAATCATATATACAAAAGGGACTGCGATTCCATAAGTTAAAAACACCATTTTTACTCTCACCTGTACAACTGCTGCACTTCTCAAAAGTGGTATATGAGAAGCAAAGACAGACTAAATTACAATTTAAAAAGAAAAATGCAAAAAAGTTGTTTATATTAGTTTTTGGGGTTGCATTTTGCAAGTGTTGCATGATAATCTAGGAACAATATTCTCAGAAATAAACATATTCAGAAATAAACACATTCAGAATTACAACATGATTTTTCTAGGCATGTTTTTTGTAACACTGGTATCCAATACTCACCTTTGCAGGTGGAGTGACAGGTTTGGGGACTAATCCTTTATAAACACTTGTGCAAGTTCCATTTCTTACTGGCTGTGAGTGAAGACTTCCCACTACTGGGAAACCAGATATTCGCAGTTCTTTTGTACTGCCTTTTTTAATGACCAGCATCCTCTGAGATCTAGATTTAGGATTTAAAGGGTACTCTGGAAGAAAAAAAAAAGTGTGTATGGATATAGATATATGTGTGTGTGTGTGTGTGTGTGTGTGCGCGCGCGTGTGCCTGTGTACACAATCTCACTGGTTTTTAGTTCATAAGGTACTGGACAGCCATATGATCCAGAGCAAATAGGCATAAATCAGGAACAGGAACTTAAATCAGTATTAGTTCCATGAATAGTATACTGTGCAAACCTGGAAAAACACAGGTTCTGTTCCATTTCCTACAATCATAATTTTAAAAATATTTCACTTGGTGATGCAGGAATTGCACTTTTTTAAAGAAAAAATATTCTTCAAAGCAGCCTGCTACACACTTCTAGAAACTGCTGCATAGCAACTCTAAAATCAAAATACTGTTAGTTGTTGATAGTTACTCAAACTTCAAAAGAGTTTATGGCTTTCATATTCCCCTTAAGGTTTCCTAAAGAATAATTAATTATGTATCTATTAATAGCCCAGTTTAGAGCTCTGCACTGAGGTTCTATAAACATGAGACAAGATGTGCACTATACATCAGACCATGGCAATGACCAGTTTCTCTAGCTCCATACTTCAGATGTACATACCAGGACAAAATTTCCATGACAACTGGAGAACAAATTAGGAGACATACAGTCAGCCGCCAAACTAGAGAAATTGCCATTTAGCAGTGTTCAGGAACATCCATTTAAAATAGTTCTAAAATTTTTAAGAAGTACAAAAATATATTTTTTGTACATGTATTCCAACATTAAAGATTATCTCCTCTCCCTGCAAGCAAGTCTACTTCATATATCCTTAAAAAACAGGACTCTTTTTGAAAGATATATTATCGCATGAAAGCTGCTAACACCACAAAATCAGAAAGCTGTATAATTATTTATGAGGCTGCAAGGTTTACAGCAATTAGATAATTACATTAAGGAGTTGGCCTATATCTAATATTAATTTAGTGTGCAAAAAATACTGGTTAATTATGAGAAGAAGAATCAGGAAATGAAAATACCTTTAAAATCTCAGCATTAGCAATAATTTAAGTAGACAAGTAAAGTTTTCATGTTTAATTATTTTTTTTAAGAGAAATTTTCTTATTTTGAGTACACTTACTTTAAAACCCCTGCCATGTAAAGCTACCACCTTCTTAGGGGTAAACAACTGACTACATAAAGCCCATTAGAACTCTAAAGTGATAGCCAAACATAATCAGGTAAGGATGAGAAAACAATCCTTACTACAGGTCTGCTCAATGCCCATGCTCAGGATTGTATTTGTCGCACAAATAATATACAAACACAACCAACAGCATAAGACATTTGCTTTTAGAAAGAGACCTTCAATCTCTGCAAGCCAACCTACTCTTCCAGCTCTCCCAGGTTTCTCTCCAAATTCTTCCAATATATCTTACAAAGCCTTCAGCTGGCAATCAATATCGCTAATTTAGGTGACCAACCTTCATTGCACTTCCTCTTGAAAATAAACATGAGGATTTCTTGACATCTTTACGAAAAAAAGATGTATACTTGTTCTGGGAAAGAGTATTAGTTGTGGCAGCATCAACAGACGAGCTGACTGATACTCATATGAAGTGTTACCCTTTAAACAAAAAGAAACCTAAATTGTAAAAATATTGAAGTCTTCTCAATCTGTACCTTTATAATTCTAAAAAAAAGGCTCGTGTTTCAAATAAAACTACTGCAGATCTCCACCACATTTTTGCATTTGAAAATATCAAAAATACTCACCCCACACACCTGCAGCTAGAGATTTATTCTGGTTTGGTTCCCTCTCACATTCAGGGTTTAAAGATGGCTGAAAGAAAAGTTCTGTCATTATTTAAAAAGTAGCCCTTGAACTCTGGGATAAATGAACTAGAGAATCACAATAACATCAGTAGCATGACCTCTGCTGACAGACTAAACACCTCCCCCATGAACCAAACAGGACAATGCTCACTTGTTTCTCTTTTCCAACAAAATATGTCAGGCAGCAGCTAATGTCATTACATGACAGCAGCAGAGAAAGCAAAAAACCAGCAATGTATGTTTCTTCAAAGAGTAAGATGACCCTTCCCCTTACATCCGAATTGTAGGTTAAAGCATGAGTGCATGAGTGCTCAGAAAGCCACTGGCATGAAAATTACTCTGTTACTACTTCAGATTCCAGTAAGGTAACTGTGTAGAATTTAATACACACATACCAGAGCAGATGGGAAGCCAACTGTTGTTTCACTTAAATACACAAGTAACAATAATAAACATATCGTGAAAAATCTGGATATAAAATGAGAAACAAGCTATTGGACAAACTACTAACACTCCCTTACCTATGGAAAATTCCTTACATGATGATCTGAAACTGATGAAATCTCATGAAGTGACTTGTAATGGACAAAATGGTACTTGCAGACAAAATGAAACCTTTTTAGTCATAATTACAATTTACTTACAAAATCCTCAGCCTCAAACTGGTTGGGTACTTCTTTGTCCTCCTTTTTTCGAGTTTCATTATCAAGTACACTGTTTTCATGCAGTCGCTGGCCTTTTCCACAATGAAAGGTGCTGCTTTGAGTGTGGGAACCTCCACCATGGTACCCTCCGTGTTGGTTTCTATTTTCTGGACCACTTCTGCCTTGTGAACGCCAACCCTTCCTCTCTTTTCGCCCAAAATGCCCTTGGATTTTTAAATTTCAAAGAAATGTAATTACAAACCATTAAAAAATAATATTTTACTCTGCAGAATTGTTAAAAAAGTTTAATCACAAGCTCTATACACTGGGATACAGTAGCACAGGAAGCAAGTTTTTATTTGCATAAGCAGCAGTGAAGGCTCTCACAAAACAATGCCAGAGAGAGAAAACAGCCAGCCAATGCTGCAAGTCAATCTCTTTTTCTGGCTGCTCATTTATATGCTGTTGGCTAGAGTATTAACTCAACATTTCTTAATCTACTCAGGAGAGAAATAAACCTGGAATCTCACTACTTTAACCAATCCTTAGCACTCACATCCTCTCCCAGATCTTACCACTCTTTTACTGCAGAAAAATAATTTAGCACAGATGAGCTATCATCATCAGATTTCCTTTCTAGCTAGTGCCTACAAAGAAATCACACAAACGTATTCACAGTGTTCCATAAATTATACCTCCATCTGGCCTTCCAGTTTTAGGATCAAACCCTTCCAAAGAACTGTGTCTTCCGCGATGTGCTTCATACCGATTCTCTGTCCACGAAAAATTTTCAGAATGTTTCTCAAAATTCAGTGATGACTGCAAAGGAGCATAAGTGGTAGACCTGAGATCTGATTAATAACAACTTAATAATCAGAACTGTAACTTGCACATTGTTCATGGTATATATAATTCATTCCTACAAGAACTTTGAATGACAGACAATTCAGCAGTCCTCACATGCAGAGCTACATCACCATCTCTCAGGCTAAAACTAAGTGGAAGCTGCATCTTCTGCTTCAGGACACTGAAATAGCCCTTAAGTCACATGCTTGTGACACAAGGTAGAAGTGTCTACTTTGTTTTGGTAGCAAAACAGAGCACAAGTAACATGTGTTGCAGCAGAAGAAAATGTTTTTAAAAGGCAAGAGATGACAGAAGATCACAATTTGGAAGGCTGAGAAGTCTGGGATCTTAATCTAATTTTCAGAGACTAAATACAGGCATTCCACAGAAAGCCAGGAATCCCTTCCACCCAGGCAGCTATACCTAAATAAAGCCTAATTCATTAATCTTGCCATTATAATTTAAAATGGCAAATACAAGTAGTGATGAAACACTAATAAAATCTAGAATCAGAAGTGTCCAGATTCACAAAGATATTTCAAATTTTCAGCTTATAAGGACACATTAGAGAAACTTTAAAGAAATAAATCTTTAATATATCAGTAAAAAGTAGTAAACTAAAAACTTGAGAATAACACCAAGAAATAAAATAACATCCTGACTAGAATTCATACCTAAAGGGATCAAACCAAAAAATATCTTTCCTTATATAACCCATGTCTTCCTTTTAACTTCTTTCTGGGTGTATCTTTAAAATTACTTCCTTCTTCCCACCTAAACCACAGAGGAAATCACACACACAAAAAAAAGATACCCAAAGCTCTATGGAAAGTGTTCCTGTAGAGCTAAAGGTGCCGTTCAATATTCAGTGCTTAAAATTCAAACTCAATAAGTATATATTTAAAAAATCAAGGCAAGTATTTCTCCACTGTCAATTTTTAGAAGTCAAATGTACAGGGACTACCCTCCCAATCTGAGACTTGGAACATGAATTACTTGACAAATTCTTCTTGCAGAGAGCAAAACCAGAAGACTGCAAAAACTGTCAAAATAAAACTACTTCAAAAATTACCAATTAATCTAAATATTTAAATGAAAGAAAATCCTTAAATAGATTTTGACTAAGCTGCCAAAAATTTCAGTAAGCACTAGATGTGCCAGTCTTAGGTGAAATTTTAGAAGATACTTCACATGTTCATTTACGTACAACAACCTCTTAATATTGCTTTTGAAATTTAACTTTCTTTTTTTTATAGAAACTTGAAAACAATCAACATTTTCACAAAGTATAACAGACAGCATTTTATATATTGTGTTTGAGTTGTACATGCTGTAACGAATCTGACACTTATAAACAGTGTGCAAAGATCATGCAGTTTGCATTTTCCCCACTTGATGGAGGTACCCGTCTATGAAGTCTCTCGAGGCAAAGATGTCAGCAGGCTTTTTAATTGAAAGCAAATCTATTGGCAACTTCTGTAAATTGAGAAATTATCTAACTCGGTTCAGCCAGTCAAGAAAAAGGGATAGAAATAACATAAATTTTAAGAAATACAGGAAGTCTAATTGCTTAACAAGAAGTAAAAATGAACTTGTAAAATTGACTTTATCCATCTGCAATGTTCCCATAACCATTTCACAGCAATACTTTCTTAAAAGTTCTGCCCATCTCCCAAAATGGTTTCACTATTCACACCACCTTTCCATTCCACCTGCCCACCTGCAGTACAGCACTGACACAAACACAATAGCTCCAGTGAGTGACCAATACACACCTATTTAGGTGGATTTTGCCGTGTAGTTGACAGAGAGATGAGGAAAGCTTGCTGTTAAACAGAAATCAGCAGCAATAGATGAGATGGATTTCAATCAAGCTATAATCTGTATGTCACATTACAAAGCTCATTAGCTATGCAAGGAAAAACACCTCAGCTACCAAGGGCTCAAGAGGAAAATCAGGGTCCTGTAGGTGTAATCCCTGAAAATTATTACACTTCAGGAATATAAAAATTGACCAAGCTCAGTTTCTAATTCTCAAATGTTTAAAATGTCTAAATGTTGTTGATACCATAGCCTCACCCCACCTCCATTCTGCACAAAACATGAGACATCTTGCCTTCCTTACTGCTTCCTCTTCATCTCCATCCCTGTTACCTACTGCTCTCTTCTGCTTTTTTGATATACAGCAGAAAATAAGTCTATTTTAGGAAATACAGGGGACAGGGACTCACAAAATTTGCAACCTGTCTTGTGAACGAATCACAAGTCTTATTCTGCAAACTAAGAACTACAAACAGACTTTTCAAGCATGCAAATGGGCTGTGTATCACAGAATGCTCATCATTGAGGGAGCAGGTAATACAGGGAAATAAGGTGCATTCTAACAATGGCACACAAATATTACAACAGAGTAATACATAAAACATGGAGTTTTTGAAAGAGAAGAAAATCTAACTAAACTCCATGAGGCAAAGAATCATGGAAGAGAACAGGAAAAATACATTTGCAACAAATTTTCACACAATTCAGAAATGAGGTGACAAATACAACCCAAACCTAAGATATATTCTAGTGGTGCTAGAGTACTTCTAGAACTTTGTTTTATCCTGCTATATTGGCACATAAAGCATGCAGGTAAAGCTCTCGCAGCAGACTAAATATGAGAATGAAGATTATTTTGCAATTGTGACACCATATAAAATTAAGCTCCTAATACTTTTCCAATTTAAAACATATTACATTGAAAAAATCAGATCAAAAGAGCTGAATGCATCAGAAATCACAGAGAATGGAAACAACGAGACTGATTCTTAATTTGGATTTTCAGACACTATGTGTCCTGGAATAGATAGGCTTTATGTTCCTAAAAACAGCCTATACTAAACAAACTAGCTGGGCCAGGGTAGAAGGGATATACACAGAATAATATAAATAAGGACACTCAATGACCTTACAAAAAAAAAGTGTTTATGTTTGTGTAGACATACAGAATCAAAGCATTAGGACTACAGTTAACACTGCCATCTATCTGTGCATTCAACAATACCACAAGTCTACTGCCGTAAGTTTCTGAAGGCTAAGCATTTTCCATGGAGATGAAAGACTGCACAAAGTTTATATATTAAAGAAAAGCAAAGCAATTCTCATAGCAGCAGATAAAAATATTGAATTCAAACTATTATAATGAAGATAGGTCTACAAATAGGGAAGCAGGTAACAGGAGTTTTAATATTCACTGCTGACTCTGCTTCTGCATTTGCACAAATTAAGAGTAGAAAAAACATTTCTGAGGTAGATATACTCAAGACTTCCAGCAATATTTACTAATTCTAACAATTGAGAGATTATTATTTCCCATTTCCAAGCTGTCCCATTTCATAAAGTAACAGTAGTCTAAATGAAACAACCTGAGTGAAGACACCTAACAGTATGAAAGCACCACACTCCACCAGTAGCAACAAGCATTCCATCATCAACTGCAGAGCCATTTCAGAAAGTCTAAAAAAGGATATTTTTAATCACTTGGATCACTTGAGAATAATACTCCTTTCAAATTTACAAATCAGAAGCAAGAACAACAAGTACATGCTCTGTCTTGGTACTTCTATCACAGAATACAATAATTAATTTTAAACAACTGAGGAAGGCAATCCTAAACCAACCACAGCCAAGGCCAGATATGTGCTTCTCTCTATAACTAAGCTGCTCAAGCAAAAATCTCTATGGAGTTATCTGTCATCACAATATTCAAGAAGGGATTTGCATCTTTACTGTGATTGAGGTTACGACATTTAGACTTCCCTAATAATGAGAGTGCTTTTTCGAAACAATATGAAACATACCTTTGTTGATGATGGTGGAGTAGGAAAATTAAGCCAGGCTGGAGCAAAGTCATGCTGCGCCATTTAGGTCCAGTCTCTCCAAATCAATGAAAAAAGGCTTAGCACCTCATGGCAGGTCCCTGTAATCAGAAGAAAAGAAATAAGTCCTTTCAGATGCTTATGTTACAAGGGGATTACACTTCTTGTCTTTTGTTCAGTATTTCTCTTCTGTTTTCCCATGTAATTTTCCTCACAGATCTGATTTAGAATCTAACTATCATTATCTGATTTATAGCATCAGAACTGTGTTTTATTACTAAAGTGTCACATAAATAAAATGTATCACAAGAATTAGGAAAATATAAATGTAACATTTCTTTCTTTATTTCCCCCTATAAATGGGATGAAGCATCTTGTGTAAGGTCTGATCCATTATACTATGGCAAAACTAGCTAGAAATACATCCTAGTAGTGAAATACATTCTAGTACTATCTAGAAGGGATTTGGCAAGCTATTTTACTAGCTTCCTAGAAGCTGATTTTTTTTTAATTAATCCCTAACAGTCTCAGTGGCCATATGAAAGTTCCTTAAGGAAAACCTACATACCTGGGCTCACTGCAAAACTCAGTGTCTCTAGCTTCAATGGAAACCGAGTGTACATGTCCAGAGTGTCAAAATCCAGTAAAATTCTCTAGTTTGAAAATGATCCAAAGAATGTAATGGTTTACAATTAAAACCCACAAATACTTTTTCTACCCTACACTCTTCTCACATGTAAGAAAATACTTCTCAATGAGCAAGAGAATGAAAGGTAAGGTGAACTATATTACCTGAAGCTGAACTGTAGCACAGACAGGAAAGAAATGGATTAAACACTTCCTGAATTATACTAAGGCAACCAAACTAGCTACTCTGCAGCTAATCACTGCAAAATGGTCAACGACTCAAAAATTTTTCAAGTATGATATACAAGCTATTAGCAATCCAGCTAGTGAAAACATAATAAACACCCACACACATTCTATAGGGAGGTCCAAATAAATGTGAATTCCACATCTCTGCACAGCAGAGTGCAAATCTGTTATTGAGCACAGTTATAATTCACTTTAATCTATGGCTGCTGTAATGTGTTAGTAAGAAATGTGGAATCTGAACTTGGTAACTCATAATTATGGTTGTTCTCTGCCCTGAACCAGAATATTGCAGGCTACTGCAGATCTCCATCAACAGGCAAGACTGTTTCAGCTTCTAAGTGGAAGTCTAATAGATTTTTTAGATTTAACTTAGTGTAAAACTGTATTTAGTTGAGCTGCTGTTTGTTTTTAGTGATGTGAGCTCATCTCTAAGTTTTTGGATACATCCAATACCATAGTTAAATTGTAAGGTAGGATGTAAAATTATTTCAGTTAAATAAAGACAAGGTTAAAGGTATGCCTCACCCAAATAACTAACTTTAAATTACTCTGCTGAAGTCATTCAACTCATTCCTACACCAACTTCAACAAAAAATACAGAGAAATTTTCTAAGTATTTCCAGTTATATCAAACTAGTAAAATATAAATGAACAAAATTCTGGAGTCAATGAACCATCACAGAAACGGCTTCTCTTTCTAAAAGGAACCATGTTCATTTTTACTGATACATCCCATTCAGCAACAGCATACAAAAGGGCATATGTTTACAAAAGAATCAACAGATGTTAAATTACGAAACAAATCTGAGCAGATTTCAGATTCACTTAGACACAGTTCTCATCATCAAACAGAAGAATCATGGTATTTTCAGAAATTATCAAGACACATTTTCAGTACTGAAAGACTGACACAACAACAACAAAGTCTTCAGACTGAGGCAATTACAGTCTGAAAAATAATGAGTAAGATTAGGCTTACCCCTAGTAAGAATATAAAGATTCCACAAAATATCACCAGTTATTGGTGCATCAGCTATTAAGTACAGGACAGAAAATCTACTAACAATGTAATTTAATAGATTTATCTTACTGTTGTTAGAGAACTAGTCAAGCTTCCTAACATCATGCAACTGCCATGAGAAGAGTTTGTTATTAACTCATAACATACTTACCTTTTATCCTTTGCACAAAAGACTGGGTGACCAAGTATCCACGAACTGGAAAAGGTATTTTGCATAAAGACCTCTTCCCACAGCTCACTGCCTACCTATTTCTTCCAGCAAAATTTTTTCTAGAAGCAGATTCAAACCTTCCTCATGTTCTCAGCTAAAAAAGCTTTAAAATTTTTTTGATACTGCTGCTCTGTCAGATGATTCAATCTTTTTCTTAGAAAGAAATAAACTTAAATGGTAAAGACAGAGACCTGGGCCAAAACTACACAATACTCCAAGCCAAGTCAGCAAAAGAATATATACGTAAGTTTCAATAAACCCATAAAAGACAAACTTTTAGGGCCCATTCTTCCAAATAGTTTTAATAAAAAAAAAAAAAACAGGAAGAATAAAAGCACAGACGTATTTCTAGAACATTACCTGACCAAACTCAAAGGTTTGCAGTTAAGCATTAACATGAAAAACAACTCCTGTGGATATTCCACACCAACGTGAAGAAAACATTTTCTTTCACCAAATTGTACATATGCCTGGTCTAGCAATTAGACATGGAAACAGAGAGTTCTTTCATTATTAAACCTTTCTAACTCTGAATAGGCACAAACATCTCAGCCATAATTAAACTGGGAAACAAAGGACAGGTCAGGAAAAGGTATTTTTAAACTGCATTAGAGGACACAGCCTACCCAGCTTAAAGTTACTGGTTCCGTATTTTACCAGGTTTCATAAACATTCTAACAGCTGCTAGCTTTCTGATGTTGCCAACAAGTTTGCCCTATAGATAGAAAAAATTTTATTGTAAGCATGATCTCTATTTAAATGATCTGACACGTAATTGATAGCTCTAGGATACTATTCATTCTCATGAAAGTATTTTTGATAAACTGAAAAGAGATCACAAAACCTAAGAATGGGATGTCAACAAGGCACCTCTACTGCCACAGGCAGGATTTACTATGTTTAAACCCTTTGTGATCAGCTTGGCTGCCAGCATTAGCGTGCTTCTTGCTTGTTTTCCAACTTAAGCTGAACCGATAACTAGAAAACTATTCAGCAACACATTCTGACACTAAAAAGGTTCTTTCTACCTTTTTTCCCTGCCATTCAGGTCCTCTACCTAAGCTACCCAAGAGAGCCAGATATGCGTCTGCATTCTGTGTCCACTAAAGCATTTGCAACTTTTATTCAGATATACTATCTACTGCTTCTAAATTAAACAAAAACAACATCTAAAGTATTTTAATAGAATGAGTGTCAGTACCATAAAATTGCTTTTATTACAATGACTTGAAACTGTATGTCTACTAGCAAGTTTTCTCTTGCATACACACCACACAAATACTGTTCAGTAACACTAATAATGATGTACTCACACCATTAACACAGCTATGAGAAGTAAACTTAGTGAGGTAAACACCACGGATTCAAATACAATTCAGGGCATCCAGAAACTCTCTTGGTAAAAAAAGAGCAGGCCCAAAATTTATCATGAATGCTTAAACCACCATTCTCTATTAGCACAGATCTGCCATTCTTCAACCAAACTGCAGCAAAAGCTAACTTGGCTCGGACACTCAGCTGCTGAAGTAGAGCTGCACAATTCTAGAAAGGTAAGAAAAGATACTGAAATACTGCTGTCCTCATACTATTAACATTCAAATACATTTAAGTCTTTAGTCAGACTGGTCAAACTACTGTCCCATCTCAGCAGTAGCCTCTTGTGACCAATACAAGTAATGTGCAGTGACCTTAGTGACCTCAGTAACAAAAGTCTTCTGTAGCCCATGAATTTAAATAGAATTAATGTGTTGCTGTATTGTGGATAATAGAGCAAAGAAAGAAATCCTGTTCTTAAGTTTTACATCTTGAGGAGGAGATCTGAAAGAAGTATGTAAAGAATTTTGCTTTAAGTAATATGCAGTAATTAATCCAATATTCAATTAAATAAAATTTAATTCTCAAGTTTTCTAAATATGATTTTCAATAATAAGGCAGTGACTGCCAAGGAATAACAGACAGCTGGTTCCAGATGATGTACAGTGAAGAGATTGGTCATAAATATTACTCAGTCATCTACTTTGAGCTACATTTGCAGCTGAAATAAGAACACTGCACCAAATACACTCAACCACCACACAGAAAAGGTTGAGCTGGGCTTTTTTTATGATTGAGTCAACAAGCTTCTTTTGTGACAGAAACTATTTCTCACCAGTTGTAAACCTGTAGGAAACCCTACATTCTAAACAAATTTGTGTTATCTGCATTGCATGTAGGAAAAACTGATGTACAGTCTCCGTTTTACAAAAATAAGTAACACACTATGAAAAGGGAATCAGAAAGGCACTGCACGAATAAGGAGTCAAAACTTCTGGGAAAAGGCTAGGAAACAACACCTAGGGTCAACACCCAAACCTGCAAAAACAACAAAAATTAAGCTAAAACAAGTACCATTGGTTTATCTTGTGCTTACCAAATTAAATGAAAAAATCAAATATTAAAGGCTATAGTCAATTTTCCTCATACTAGTACATTTTTCCTTTTAAATTCACACAGAACAAGTGAAATCACACTTAAGAATAACAACACAGGGTTTCAAGATTTTACTTGGCGCAATAACAAACTATTTCAGTGATCAGGGACATGAACAGTCTAAGGAAACTATATGGCTTACTTTGGCTCACAAAATGAAGACATAAGCTGCATTTAAAAAGTGGTTATGAACGTCTAAAAGAGAAAATTTCAGCAAGAAAGGAGATGTGTTAATCCGAAACACCACCAGAACCACAGAGTAGCAATTATAGTAGATTGAAGGTGGGCAGACACATGATCCTGAAGATCAAAAGAACAATATTCTGAAATAGCTTTAAGACTTAGACAAGTATTAAAAGCTAATCCACTTCTTCCCTATTTTCAGTGCTAACAAGGCAAGTGTGCTATCTCTCCAGCAACTTTTTTCTCTCTCCCCAGCTTTTTTAAATCAATATACAGTTTAAAAAACTAACCTTTTAAGCACAAAAAACACCCGTTACAACCAAAATATAAGTAAAATTTTTGTTTTTTCCTACAATAATACAAATAGAATTCAACACAATACAAAAGCAGAGAACACCCTTCTATTCATGAACATTCAGATTAGCCTGCCTTCAGATTACTTTAGTAAAGTGTGTCCTCAAACTTCATCTTAATATTAAAATTTTCACCTTATCTGCAACCATTCACTATTCCTGGGACAAGCAAACTTACTAACATTTAAGTTTCATTTACAAAGTTTGTTCATAATACAGATCAAGGAGATCCAGATAAACAAACTAGCTGAAATAGTGTTATAGAGTACATCTTAGCTTTAACAAACAAGATTTGTTGAATTTTAATAAGCAGTAAAAATTAATTTAACACTTTTTTCTTTCTCCTCTATTTATTAACTGGCGGAGGGAAGACACAGACAGAACAAAATGCTTGCTCATTCTCACACCATTTGTGCTGAATTTGGGACTGCTACCACCACAGTCATGGATTTCATGACCTTCACTCTGGGGCAATTCCATGAAGCAGGCAGACTGGCAGTACGTGGCACTACTTTCTAACCTCTAATGAAGACCAAGAACACCACAGGCTAAGTACAGTGCAGAACTGGAGCAAGCATCTGTAACTCCAGATTGTATCTCTGCATAGCACAAAAAAATAGGAATATACTGCAGTCACAGATCAGACTCAATACGGTGTAACTGCAGAGCCACTACAGACAGAATTGTGTGCATGTACTACCTCACTTAAACGCAGCACTATACTAGGAAGCAGTTGTGCTGACAAACATTATAAAGAAAAAGGATAAGACATGAAGACAGACCTAGACTATTTTTCCCCTTGCCAGGCATCTATAAAACACTGAAAACACTTAGTACAGACAAAGCTTTTAAATAACTAAAACTAAAATGAAAAATAAAATTAAAAATAAGCTAAACTAAGAATAAATTACAAATAAAGTAAAAATAATAATAAAAATAATTTTTTTAAAATAAAATATTAAAGTCTTCAGCTCAAATTCTGGAAAATTTACTGTGTACGCAGACTACTTTTATGTAGTAGAAACTCATATCACATCTTCTGCACTACTTCTGACAACACAACAGACTAGAAAATTCCTTGACAAAAGTATTTAGTCTGGCCTCAAATATACCATGAACACAAAGGCTACTGAGGGTCTAGAATGAACTGGTTACACAAAAACATAATTCACCTGATCACTTGTGGTCCCTTTTAAAGACAATCCTTTACCCAGAATTTCTTCTAGTTTTAATTGTATTCATCAAATCTTTACAGCGTTAAAAAAAAAATCTTCTTCTAAGACTTACACAACACTAAAAACAGCCACAGAGCATCTCTGGAAGAGCACAATACAGGAAGTGGAAAAGTGACTGTTGTGAGAATTGAGCTGGAGGCAATCTCTGCACTGTCTGTGTAAGTCAACACGAGAGCCTAGATGGCAGAGCAAAAGAAATCACCTTCTGATATACTGCAAGATGGCAGGGCAGAAAAAGCAGATGAAATCAAACCATTTGGGATTTCAGTACTCTTGTGCCTAGAGTCTCTAGTCCCATCAATAGTATTAACAAAACTAAAGTCTCCCTCATCATTTGCATCTTCACACAGCTCTACATGAGAAGTGATTTTAATGGCTTACTAATTTTAAATATTGAAAGGACCTTCTGAAAAACTAAAATATAACATCCAAAGATAACTCTGAAGGACTAATGGCCAATACTTCCCTAAATTTCAGTCCAAAACTAATGACCAACTTTTACATCCCTAGAACTTCAAACCAATTATCAGCCTCTGCCCATTGGAAAGATACTGAGGTGTCTTTATCATCTTCGCGGTCATTTACTGAACTCTCTCCACCATGTCTCACCCTTTTTTGTATCAGGGAGCCTGTAACAGTACTACACATCCTGGCAGGGTGACACAGTCCTCCACATGTGGCCTCACCAAAGCTGCATACGGGACAAAGCCAAACTCCCCCTGACCTGCCCACAACACTCTTCCTAATGTTGCCCAGAGAGATTTTCACTTTACTCTTTACAACAACCGACTGCTAGCTCATGGTTGGCTTGTTGTTCAACAGGACCCCCAGGTCCTTCTCTGTAGCTGGCATATGCAGCTGCAATTCCAAAAAAATTCAAACTTTCCCTTTGCTTCATGAGGATCCTCTATCCACATTCTTCCACACAGCAGACCAAACATCAAGTGTGTGCATCAGCCAGCTCTCCCTATCTTATATTATTATGCAAACTTGTTGAGGGTAAACTCTACCCCATTGTCCAGGACTTCAATGAAGATGCTCAATAGCAAGGGCTCCAGCAGTGAACTCTGTCCCAGGGTACACTGGAACAGCTTCTTCCAAATGGCCTTTGTCCACTGACTGCATCCCTGAGGGCCTGTGCCTGACCATTCAGGTAGTCCTGAATACAACCTCACTGCTCACTTTTGCACACATCCTTGCCACCTTTCCCATGATAATGTCATTGATGACAATGTCAAAAGCCTTACTGAGGTCAAAATAAATACCATCCATTCCTCTCTGTTCATCTACCAAGTTAGTCATCTCATTGTGAAGCTTGCTGAAGTGTGACATCCCCTTCATAAAGCCATTCTGATTACTCTCACTCACCTTCCTGTCCACCACATGTTTGGAAACACGTTTGCACAACCTTCCCATGGACTGAAGTGAGGCTGACGGGCCTGTAGTTCCCTGGATTCTCCTTCTCATCCTCCGGGATGACAAAATTAGTATTTGCTCTCTTCTCTTACTCAAGAACCCCTCCCAATGACCATTAGACCTCTCAAAGATGGTTTTGCAATAACATCAGCATTTATGGAAGAATGGAACACCCATCATGGAACCATCCTGTCAAGCCCCATGGACTTACAACTTTATTTAAGTGTTCCCTAACCTGATTCTTTCTTCACTGAGGGTGGAGAAAAAAAGGCACAGCAGAACTTGAAGATGACAAGGACATGAGACCAGAGACGGTCTCCACCCAATTTTAAGGGCGTTGTTTAACTTGTCTAACCAGTATTCAGCTGGAAGAGACAGTCCCACTGGTACTGAATAGACCTCCAACCTCAGGGAAGTCTCTTCCAGTGAACAAAATGAAGTATTTCTATAGCTCAGAAACTCATCTTCAATACTTAAAATAGGTTTCATTACTATAGATAAGATGCATTTGGTAACACTACCTGTCTGAACTGTGAGAATAAATAAAAACAGCTTTGCTTTTTCATAATGTTCTAACATGAAGAAACAGATAAAAGAGTCACATTACTATAAGAAAAACATAGCAAATAATACAGTAAAATAGCCAAAACTTTTACATTTTAAAAATTTAATCTACTAAAAGTTGTGTGCTTTTGGAATGGACCTACCATACTATAACTACACCCTATTTAAATGGAGCTGACAAGAATTTTATAGGAAAAGCAAATTTTGAAATAAAGCCAAAATCGGGGGAAAAAAAAGGCAACCCTGTCAGCTGAATCCATCACCAGAAGACAAGGAAAACCACAGGAAAACAGTTCTGTATCTTCAGGTTCTACGCTTAAGTTTTCTCTCTCTGTAGTCTGTATCATTTCTCAATAAACAGTTTCTGTGACACTTGGGAATTTGAGAAATTGTCAGAAGACCATTAAAAGAAAAGGCAATATAAACTCAAACAGCTAGGAATACTTGAACCTTGTGAATGGAATTTCAAATTTAGCAACAATAGGGGGAGGGAAAGAAAGGTACAAGGCATGAATTCACTAAAATCAGAAAAGAGATACAGATTTCTTCTAAACTGAAGACCAGTTTAGAAGTTCAATCAATAGATTTGCACAGAGCAAACCTCGAACAGAATAAATGTTAAAAGCACTGACATGATATACACATTTATATTTTCCAAGGGAATCTAAAGTTAGTATGTATGCATATCTAAGTGGCACATCCTATGAGCTTTAATCTAATGCCTCACAGATTATTATCACAGTAATTCAGCACACCACAAATTACATAGGGAATCCTTAACTTGACTTCTCAGCTATGCACATCTGACAAACCACCCTCACTTTGTCAATGTAATTTTTAGCATAATATTTATAAATAGGATATAAGAAGGTTGTAAGCCATGAGAATTAAAGCACACTATAGTGCTGTTATGAGAGCATGAAAAGAAAAGGTTATATGCATCATCTCAATTTGCTGCTACTGCTTTGTTTCCTTGATAATGAGCTCCAGCATACATATCAAATTCTTATTTCATCAGAAGACAAACAAGAGCATATGTATGAACTTCAGAGGGTCCAACAAGGTAGTTAGAATACTGGCCCTTCAGTCTTCCCATCATGGGCCACATGGGCCAGCTTCAAATTTTGGCTTCAACTCTATATAATTAGCAAAAGGAAAACAGCTAAGTATTGGTCTGAATTAGGCAAAGAAAGTACATGCACAAGACTCATTCATCAGCCTACACACTCCTTCTCCCCACACAAGCTTGTTCAGGACTTTTTTCATACTAAGCAGATCTTCAAAATAACCTGCACCACCAAAAGTTTTTTCTTCTGCGATAAAATATATCTTCTGTCAAAAGAAAAATTTCCAGTGATAGAAGATCCTTCTCTGTTATCCCTCTCTGCTATCTCTAGTTAAGAGTAGCACTAATTTGAAATCAAGTTGATAAATAAAAGGTCCAAACAATATTTTTATTTAAAATCTAAAAACCTCAATTTTCATTCCCCTTTTGAAGACACAGTTTATTCAGTATCTTCCTTACTCTTCTGTGATCCATGTAGTTCCAACAAATCAAAATAACCTAACTTCAAGTTATTTTGCTATTCAAAATTTGTATGTCACTAAAACAGAAAATAACATTCAAAACCTTACACAAGCTTTAAGAGCTTTTGAAACTAGAAGCATTTCTACTGATCAATTGCGGCAAAAAGCATGACAAACGCTTCAATTTAAGAGTCTTTCTTTCTTTCCTCTTTTTAATAGCCACAACAACAGAATAAGTTTACATCTTTAAAGTCAAACTTTTAACACTCTGAAGGGAAAGAGTGGCACGTCATCCCTTGTGGCATTTCAATGAAAAACTATTTTTAAAAAAGATTAGGCTGAGGCATGGTAATTCCCTCAAGTTTTTTGGTTCTCTAAAATTTATTGCCTAAGACTCATACCTTCAACAGAAAGGAAAAAGAGCTAACTTTTGAAGGTCTCTCCCAATTAAACAAAAAACTCTGAAACTGCAGCCTCTTATTTCTCAATCATGCTACTGCACAGCAAGTAAAACCTCTAGTTTTAGTTTTGATACCTCCACCATCCAATACAGAACTGTCCTCATATATATTCCGCTACTGGACAATACAGGAGAACAAAAGAAGATATCCATACAATTTATAATTTACCTTCTTGCCTCATGTTTTAAAAAGAAGTATTAAAACCAAGATTTCCTGCAGCACACTAAGGAAGGAGCAAGGTCCCCTGCTAGATCTGAGCACTTAAACTTACGTATGAGGAATATGCAGAGTCAAAATACAGTGGTCCATTTTTTAGCCAATTAAAGTCAACACGTTCTTTAGTACAGCCACAGACTTAATACTTACCTTTACAGAGACTTAGCAAAATATAGAATAATGAACAGAAAAAAAAAATCATCCACCTTCATTTCTATTTTGTGCTCAAGTTCCTTATGGGAGAATGAGCCAACTAAAGCACTGTGTTTTACATAAGGTGCTAGAACGTGAGCACTGCTTTTTATCATATCATACCCTTTTCTATATACAGTTATGGTTCACAGGCAACAGGTTTTAACATCACCTCTGTGAATCAAATATAAATGTCACATCAAAATATCTTTTAAGAAGTGTTTTAGATATAAATGAAGCTGCTAAGTCCTTTGGATAACATAATGACAACTTTTTAACAAAAAAAAGTTTCTGTTTTTGCACTGCACCAAGAAGACTTAAAAAATTGCAAGCTATTTCATAACATGAAATAACTTCACTTTTACAGCCAGGTTCTACTGAATAACTTCAATTCACTGCAGCCAGGTTTCTCCTCCTTGAGAGTCTAACACACTTTGGTGTGTAATGATTCCACTAAATGGTAACTGACCATTTAGCAAAAGCCTGGTAGATGCTCATTTTTTGCCCTTTAACAATGTTCAAATTCAAAAGCTAAAGTGTGAGCTGAATTACATCACTACCCTAGTCAGCATATGTTGTGTAGGAAATAACCGGGAATTCTTTAGCACTTGGGAACTGTGCTAGGAGCAGTTGATAAAGGTAGAAGTCTTGCCCTATGCTGAGCATATAAAACAGATAAACAACTCCCTATTTCAGCTGTTTCCCGGACTGTGTCTACCCATGACATGAACGGAGGAGACTGTGGAAGGGTTGATAGCATCACATAGGGCATTATCATCAGGTACCACATTCAGTTACTCAAACACAGAGTAAGAAAAAAACAAAATGAAAAGTGTGACAAGTGTCGTTCATGTCTGTTTATAATAAGGTCTGCAAATACTTGTCTCTGCAGGACAGAATTTATTCCTACTACTAAAAAAAAAGAAATAAAAGCAACTTTTTCAGATATTATTGATGAACTGTCATGGTAACAGTTCTATCCACACATGTTAAACAGAATAACCTCATTAGAATGGAGGACAAAATAAAAGGAGCACAAAGCACATTAACTTGTGCAATGCTAAATATCTGCACAATTTCCCTCTATCATTTTTTCAGCTTTGCTGCAGGATTAAAGGGTACTTATTCACAAAAGTTTCCACCAACAGTTTTCTCACACAGTAGAGCAACCTGCACCATTCTGAAGAATTAGCAAGTACAAATGTACCCATTTTATGAACTGACCAGAATAAACACATCAGTAAAAGAAAAAACCTGCTGACAGTTATTCCACTACAAAAGCTATGTTTACAGCAAGGTTTAAAGTATAAGCTCTTGGAAGCAAGGACATTGTCTTCATAGTTGTCTGCAAAGCATTTAACAGACTGTAAACACTGAAAAAACAAAAATCTAGGGAAAAAATTAAAGTGAACCAGCACACTTGGCATTCTCTCCTCACTAGGTATGAATTTTGTTTAGGGTACAAGGGCACAGCTGTAAAACATTCCCGAATCCTTGTAAAACACATATGCACACAAATAAGAAAAAATTACACTTCTACAGAATCCCTTAGGATATGGGGCTAACATGTATATCTCCAACACCAACAGCTGGATAACTGCAGAGCCAACCAACAGTTTGTGGTAAATAGGATGTGTCTGGAGAAGGGGTCAGGTAGAGGTAGGACAGCACTCCTCTGGTACAAACATCCTCATTCTAGTCCACTGAGACACAAAAGCATCAGCACAGAAGCAAGCATGAACTGTTGACAACAGGGGGATAAGGAGATCACCAGGGATCCCCCAAAACCCTCCAAACCATTTCCAGAAAGGCCTCAAAGAATTGACCATGCAAGACAACTGATCTACATAGAAAATGAAACCCTTAGCTTCAGGGCAAGGAAACTATCTATAAAGAGATACCCCAGCAAGCCCTGCCTGCACATCCCAGGACATACCATAGCCTGACCAACATTACCTATCAGGGCTGGTGATCTCTTTTTTTCTCTCTCCCTCTCCTTAATTCTTCTCTTCCCTTGCATCTTCTCCCTACTACTTAAGCTGTTTGCTTATACAATAGGCAGGGACTGACATACCCATTTCAATGCCAAGCGTGCAATTTATGTATAAAATCTGATGATTCTTTTGTAGACCCTCCGACTTTTGTTGTCCCTTTCAACCACAGCATTTATGAATCTTGGGTGCTCCTTTCCCCTTAAGTGTGCAACACTACAACTTCCCAAGTGTAAGTCCATGAAAGGAATAAAAGAATTATCCTACCAGCAAACAGAGAGATGTAAAGATGTAATTAATTTATTGAAGCTAAAAAGCATACTCCTTAAACTCCCAGAAGGAGAAGAGTCTAGAAAAAGATGCCACCCAAAATAGTAAGTGGGGGATGTAGCTCCTTGATTTCTATGAGAGCGTCTTGAAAAGAAATAAAAGTATCTCAGCACTGAAAATTAATAGCTTGGAAAAATAAGCAACACGTCACTTTTTCTATGAGTTAAGAAATTAATATTTATATTACTGTCATACAAATACAATAGACAACAACCAAATTAAATGGCTACTCACACCAGAACTCTCCATCAACCAAATGCTTTCAAAAACAAATCATGCAAGTAAAGGAACATACAAGATCATTCTTTTCTATTGGTTTGGTTCTTTAACAAGTGGCTCAGCTCACCAGTCAAACCCAGCCACACATAGACTCAACACAGAAGAGCCACAAGCCACAGCCACAGATTACAGCAACAGACCCCTACTCAAGTTCCATAGTTTCCATATTTTCAAAACAACAAAACAGAAACAGAAGTTAAAATAGCAAAGCAGCAAGAACATCCAAAGGAGAAAACTGAAGCTAGTTCAACTTTTAGATACTGACAACATACAGGTAAGAACTTTAGAATAACTGAGAATTTACAAAATTTACAAAGATGCAAGTCCTTCATTTGTAGTCAAAATATCAAGATACAGGAGTCAAAATACACTGCAGTAATTTTTAAATACAGTTTCACACACTTAACTACACTTTTTCTACAGGGTTTTAACACATGAGATCTTCCCAAATATCTTTACACTGCCCTTAGACAAAACTTTTTCTTCATTAGTTCACTACTACTAATACTTCAGTATTGTAGAAGCTCTTGAAAATATTTTAAAAGGTGACAATTGAGGTAAATGTGCAACCTCTACCACATGCTCAGTTTAAAGGCTACCCAATAATGCTTTAATTATTAAAAGCCTTATGAATCACCAGGGTGGGGTAAGGAATAGAAAACTTCAGTAAAATCACCACTGACTTTTGAATTAAGTTGCTCTGTCCATCTTAATTTTCTTTCAGGCAGTAGCAGTTCTGTTGAATGTAAACCTACAAAAAAATAATTACAAACACATTAATGCCAAAATTAAAAACTAATTAATTACTGTGGGATAAAGAAAACTACAATACATCTAAAAATAACATGGAAAATAAGCCAATTTGCCACTAGATTTAATTTTGAATCATTCCAAGGAGAAAGAGCTGTTTTTGAAGTGCTATATTTGCAGACCAGTCAGTCCAATTCATTCCCATTACTGAAGGAAAATACACCGAAGTCAATCTTATAATATCAACACAGAAAAAAGCTAGTCTGCATAGACAGCAAAATGATTTTTGGTAAAAAAAAAAAACCTATGGCTTTCGTATGTGACGAAGAATAGAAGAATGGAAAAAAAAAGAGTAAAAAAACCCTCTACATTATTACTACCCTGATACTGCAAACCACATCTAACACAAATGGAAGGAATGACACATGCAAACTATCCAGAAGACTTGGTCAAAACGAAATAACACTCACTGTTGAGATTACAACATTACCATGAAGACTAAATACCTTATGGATTTAGTCTAGATATAGTTACTTTTTAGTCTCACATAAAAATCACTCTTATATATACATTTATCCATGTACCTGTATTCTTCAAATTCTTAAGGAATTATTCCATTAATTATAAAAGCCAGCAAGTAAAAATTAACCAGCTTCAACATTCAACATTCTCAAAAAAAAAAAAAAAACACCAAAGACCCTCTAACCAATAAAAATTACAGGTTTAACTGTTCTACCAATAAAATGTTTTTTCAAATGCAAACCAATTTATGAACACTATAACACTTACCTAATCCAAGAGGACCACACAAGGTGCTAGTGCTGCGTGATTTATATTTTTCCAGTTTGTTTTCCTTGAGATAATATCCCGAGTTCCCGTTGACACTACATTCGTGGCATTTTGACATAGATTTGACCTCACAGAAATCAGCTACCCATCCTTCTTGCCTGCAGATGCTGCAAGGCTATTTACAAACTCTGCCAATGTCTGTCTTAGATTCCTTTTCTTTTCTCTGAGAGTTTCTTCTCTTGTCTATTCCATGTAGATTCCACTATATGCAGCATCAGCTCCAAGTGAAATAAATACAGGTTTTACTCCACAAACTGTGACGTCAAAACCCCGAATTTCACATATGAAATGTAGAACATTTCCTACCTTCCGGTAGCAAGGGCATTTGTAAACAGTTATCTGGATACCTCCATACTGCTTGTGGGCAACAACATTTTTCAACAGAAATATTAAATAAAATACAAAAGAAAAAAGTATAAACATATATATATTAAATTCTTCATTTATAAAGTCGGTCTCACTGCAAAACGAGAGAAGACTATGTCAGAAATTTTTAAAAATGAAGTAAGGGGGTGAAAAAAATCTGCCATGAAACTTTTCAGCAATGTCCCCACAGTGACTCAGGCTACATTTAACCTGGAGGCAGCTAACAAAACTGGTTAAGCCTCTGACTCAGAAAGAATGTTGCCGAGAAGAGAAAGAGTATGTAAAAAGAGGAAAGCACTTTATTTCGGCAGCTAAACTATTCAGAACTTCATAAATACGTATCCATGTCATGCGGACAAAAGAATCCAAGGGAGATGTGCTCGACACTGCTAGAAGAAAAAACCTCACGACTTCCTCAATTCGCTTCCCAGATGACAGCCGCTTGTTTCAGAGGCCTTTTCAGGGCAAAGCACGCACAAATAATCCCAGAACAGTGTCCGGTATTGCTTCCCTTTCACAGGAAGCAACTGCTGCAGGTCAGAGTCCACCTTTTTTCTTCTCTGCCAGCTGAAGCAAAAGGCTACTAACATCCAGGACTGACTCTGTCGTTCACTCAACCTAAGGTAAAAAAAACAGATAAATCAGTTTTCCCTTATGAAATCCGGACTGGCGCTTGACAGACACAAAACAAACAGAACCCAAAAGGCTGCAAACCAACAGAACCCTGGCTCCTAAGAGCACACGGGGACGGTGCCGCGGCGCCGAGCCCGAGAGCGGAAGCCCGGCTTACAGCGGCACTCGCGCCGCGGGGCGGGCGGCGGCGGCGCGTGACGGAGCGCGCAGCCTATCAGCGAGCGCCTGCTCCTGCCCTCAGCTCCGCGGAAACGCGCGGGCAGCGCGGGCACCGCCGGCGGGGGCGGGAGCAAAGAGCACGGGGAAACCCGGGAAGGAAAGCGTCATATCTCCTTTTATTGGGAAAGCTGAACAGATGTACGGAAAGCCCCCGGGCGGGAATCGCTGACCTGGGCCAGAGACATTTCCCGGTGCCTCAGCTCGGCCCGGGGCATGCTTCCTCTCCTGGGGTGTGGGGACAGGCAGACCGTGCTCTAGGTGTGCGGGCACAGCCGACCCGCTGCGCGGTGTGCGGACACACAGAACCCCGCCTCTCGGGGGCCACGACCTCGGGCTGCGGCTCCGCCGAGTGCTCGTCCTCTGCCCTCTCGGCGGCCGCCCCGATCCGGCTCCCCCTGCCGGCCCCGAGGGCCGTCCAGGCAGCACGGCGAGGGAAGGAGAGCGGCGGCCCGGCTGCTCTGTGTCCGCCCCACGCCTGTTCCCGGGGCTGTCCCGGCGCTTGTCCCGAGTGCTCCCCTCACTCCCCACGCGCGCGCGCCTGGCTCCCTCAAAATGGCGCCGCTCCGCGCCGCAGTGCTTCCCCGGCGCGCGCGCACGCGCAAGCTTCGCGAGAGGGCCCGCGCTGGAGCCCGGGGAAGAGTGGGCGGGGCCTCGGTTCCGCCCCCCCTCCCGCCATGACGTCATGGGAAGCATCCCGAACGTTCCGCGCGGGACTGGGAATCCCCAGAGCGCCCCGCCCCCGCGGCTGGAGTCCCCGGCGCCGCCGTAATTGACCGAGCAGCGGCGCAGCCCCGCCGGCGCAGGCGCGGCGAGCGCCGAGGCGGTGCCGCCGCGGGGCCCTCACACCGCGAGCCGGGCTCGGGCCGCGGCTCGGTCGGACTGGCACGGGCGGGTGCCGCGGGACCTCGTATGTGTGCGAGCGCGGCCACCCAGCGCGGCCCTAGATCGGCCCGGTGCCGGTGCGGTCCCCGCCGTGAGGAAGCAGGGTGCAGCGGGCGCCGGGAAGCGCAGGTCCCTTCCTGCTGCAGCGGACGGAGCGCCAAGCGCCGCCCGCACCGCAGCGGGGTTTAATCGCGGCGCCGGCGGGGCCCGAGGCCAGTAAAAACCAATAACCACCGATTAATAAAACAAAATATCACAATCTTCACTAAATCGACAGCTACTTCAGTGTACAAGCGTACGAGTGGAAATACACTGGAGGTCCGCACAGTTATTCTGCGGGAGCAGTTTTGAGAGAAAAGGGGCAGATTCTTCCTCTTTGGGATCTAAATGCCTAAATAACCGTTTTGCAATTTTGAAATCCTTTTACCAATGCAATCAAAACTGGTTTTTTAATTAAGAATGTAAAAGAGTATATTTACAAAATTATATTTAGATATAGTTAGAAAGATCACTGGCAAGTGTTTGTAGCACCTGCATTTGATTCTGGATTTTCTTTAGAAGTTTCCTCCACAAGTTTTAAGTTGTTGTAGAGACTGAGATTACACACTGACTTTTGACAAAAAATATCTCAAACTGTAGGATTCTTCTTTGAAATGTATTTTACAGGCATGTATATGTGGCCAAAGTAAATAATTTTTCATAACTTGATAGCTCTAGAAAGCAACAATTACTATTTTTTTTCAGAAACTTGACTAGAAGTCAACAACTGAGAAAATAAACTAGAAAAAATATCTTTAAACTGACAGAAGCTCTGAAACAATTCAGAAGCTGTGAAACATTAATCTTCAGCTCAAGTCTGAGTAGTTAAACACCAGTTCTCATTTCTAACACTACTAGTGTTTTTCTAAGTTTAAGAATTCAATATTCATCACAGTCTTGACTGCAATGAAACCTCCATTCTCCTCATCTCTGAAATTGTTTGTCCTTTTATTTGCCTGTGCTGCAAAAGCAAGGATTCCCAGGAAGGATGTTGAGAGCATTCCCTGTATCCCTTAGTTATTTGCATAGCTGGATGCCAAACCTGAAACCATGAGCAGGAAAGGCAGGGCAGTGCTCTGCTACAACCCAGCAGCTGGTCTTGATGAACCTCACACCACTGGCCTCAGTCCATCAATCCAACCTGGCCAGATCCCTCCCTTCCTGCCCTCCAACAGACCAACACTCACATCCAACTTGGTGCTGTCTGCAATGTGGCCCCTGGGTCTGCTGACCACTGTGAAGGCCACAGTAGGTCGGGTCTTCAGAGGCCAGATAGCTAGGATGATGCTTCTATCGAAGATGGGAGGACAACTCAGGCAGCTATGATTTCCAAGGGTTTATTAGAAGGGCAGGAAACAAGGGGTGCTGGAACACGACCACTCTAAAGGGGAGCCGACGCTGAGAGCCCCCTCCTGAGGGCGGCGTGAGGATTATAACAGCAACTGGGTAGGAGGGTCAGGGTGCATTACATCCAATAGGGGAAAGGCTTAGGGGTGGAGTAGGGAAAGACTGACAGGGTGACAACCAATGGGGGTAAAGGAAAGGGGTGGCTAATAAGAGGGAACCAACCAGGGTACAGAGAACTGGGAATATTCTAGAACAAAAGGATGTTGTAAAATGATTGACGGGGGGAGGCAGGAAATTACAAATTGTGGTCTCCTCCCAGGGCATCTCAGGGGGGCTTTCCCCAAGACCCCCTCCAACATCTCCCCCGTCTTTGTTAATTAAATAAACATTCCCTAAGGTGCTTAAAAAAGTTTTCTTAAACACCGTCAACACGACAGAAATGATGATGATGATGAAAATCCATGACAGTTTTCTTAAGATGGAGGCTGCCCATCCGGGGACGCCCCACTGTGAGAACAGTTTGTTGACTGGGTCCACAGCCGAAATCTCTGGTTTTAGGTCTTGCACTGCTGTCCGGATCCAGTGGATATTGGCTTGTATTGAGGTGCTTCTTGAGGAGAGGTTAAAACAGCACAGTCCTTCTGCGGCACGCACCCAGGATCTCTATCCTAGGGGGCACCATGAAGGGTTCACAGCTACCGTGGATGTGGATCAACTGGATGCCGGAGAGCAAAGAGAAGAAGCTTTTGCCGAGACGGGATGGCTGAACAAAGTACCTTTATTCCAGGCAGCTTCGAACCACGGGAAGGCACAGTGGGGGTAAAGGGACACAGCTGCTGGGGAGGGAGGTGACTCTGAGAGCTCTGAGCAGTAGGCAGGCTGGAGTATAAAAGGGTCAAGGGATAGGAGTGGCTAGGGTCTGAGGGTCCAACCAGGTACAAGCTTGGGAGGAGTAAACATGGGGTGACATTGTCTCAACCAATAGGGAAGGGGAGAGGGAGTGGTTTCAGGGGACAACCAATGGGATACAAAGTATTTGGAACATTCCAAAACAATGGGCTGTAATAACAACTGATTGACAAAGCTATGGGGGAAGGGATAACAAAGATTGGCAGGTAGGGAAGGCGGAAAACTAAACAGCTGTGGTCTCCCAGGGAAGGGCCGGAAGCCCTTCTCCCAACCCCCCTCCCACATCTCCCCCGTTTTTATTAATTAAATAAACATTGCCTAACGTCTTTATAAGCATCTTCTTGAAAAGAGCTAGGGCAATAGAAATTATAAGAACGATAACAAAAATCAAAAAAAGTCCTTTGAGTATGGTGGCTGCCCATCTGGGGATGCCCCACTGCGACATTAGCCTATTTACTGGGTCCACAGCCGAAACAGTCTCTGTCTTGATGTCTTGAACTTGCGTCTGGATCTGCTGGATGTTCTTTTGAATGGACGTGCTCCGAGATGATAAGATGAAACAGCACAGTCCTTCGAAGTCCTCGCAACTGTGGCCATGGGCTAGCAGCAGGAAATCAATCCCTGCCCGATTTTGCAAGGTGGCGTGCCAGGTGGCCTGCTCGTCCGCCAGGAGGTCAGAGAGGGCGGCGGACGTGGCGTTGGCATTCTTGATAACCCAGCACTCCAAGTGAGTGAGCTCACCCAGGGCCTTAGCTGCTGCGTACCAAGGTAGAAATATGGACACAGTGACCCTCTTGGTTTTACCCCAATTGAAAATTTGAGAATTGCAATTTTCATCGAATTGAGAGTAAGATCTTTTGAAACGTGCCGATTGTCTTTCTTTCTGCCAATTCAGAATTTCTGTTCTATTGGGAGTGAGGGTAGCAAGCCTGCCAAGGCTGCATGGTCCTCCCTGGAGCCGCAACGGAATTCCTGACCATACCCTATCCCCACAGATAAGGAACATACCCCATGGAAGCACCTTGGGGTGGATGGAGGAAATCGAAATAGCTTGGCTGGTGTAATTACACCAATCCAGGCTATTACACTTTTTCTGAATCGGGCTGACATTCTTTCTATAAGTTTTCTTGTTCAGCCTCTGATAATAAAATTTAACGCAATAAGTTGCTCTAGAAGACCCCAGCAGGTCCAATTCCTGGGGCTCCTCTTTACTATTAGGAAGGACTTCCGTCCATTCGTCCCAGGTGTCCACCAGGTTAGGTCCCTTACCCGTGGTTCGGAGCAGGTCGGTATTGATGACTGCCAGTCTTTGGCAACCAGAGGGTGCAGTGGTCTCTCCCAGGATCTCTATCCTCAGGGGACGCCGCGAAGGGTTCACAGCGGGCCCTGGAATACGATCGACTGGTGCCGGATAGCTAAACAAATGCTTCTGCTGAGGCGGGATGGCTGATCAGAGCACCTTTATTCCAGCTAGCTTTACACGCAGGGAAGACAGTGATGGGGATAAGGGACACAGCTGCTCGGGAGGGAGGTGACTCCTAGAGCCCTGAGCAGTGGGAGGGCTGGAGTATATAAGGGACACCTGGAAGGAGTGGCTTGGGTCTGAGGGTCCAATGGGCCGAGGGCTAAGGGGAGGAGAAACAGTGGGGTGACATTGTATAAACCAATGGGGGTAAGGAGAGGGAGTGGTTAAGGGAGAAGAACCAATGACAATACATATTGCAAGGAACATACCAGAACAAAAGGCTGGGGAACAAATTGACTGACGTACTAGGTAACTAGGGTAACGGGGATTGGCAGTTGTAGAGGGCGGGAGACTACTCTACTGTAGACTCCCATGGGAGGGCAGGAGGCCCTTCTCCCATCCCCCCTCCCACATCTCCCCCGTTTTTGTTTATTAAAAAAACATTGCCCAAAGTCTTAAGCAAAGTCCGCTTAAAAATGGTTAAAGCAATTGAAATGATGATTATAATGATAAAAATCCAAAAGAGTCCTTTAAGGATCGAGGCCGCCCATCCGGGGACTCCCCACTGCGTCAACAGCGTGTTTGCGGGATCCACAGCCGAGATAGTCTCTGTTCTGATGTTATCGACTTGAGTCTGGATACGCTGGATATGACGTTGTATTGAGGTGCTTCTCGAGGATAAGTTGAAGCAACAAAGTCCTTCAAAGTCTTCACAACTATGGCCATGGGCAAGCAGCAGAAAGTTTATTGCTGCGCGGTTTTGTAAGGTCGCATGCCTGATGGCTTGCTCGTCCGCCAGGAGATCGGATAGTGCGGCAGACGTTGCATTGGCATTCTTGATAACCCAACACTCCAGGTGAGTAAGCTCACCAAGGGCCTTAGCTGCAGCATACCAGGGTAGAAATATGGATGCTGCGACCCTCTTAGTCTTTCCCCAATTAAAAATTTGTGAATCACAATTTTCATCGAATCCGGAATACGAACGTTTTGAGCGTGCCAATTGATCTTCTCTTCGCCAATTAAGAATTTGGGTTTTGTTGGGAGTGAGGGTAGCAAGCCTGCCAAGGCTGCATGGTCCTCCCTGGAGCCGAGACGGAATCCCCGACCATACCCTATCCCCACAGATAAGGAACATCCCCCGGGGAAGCACCTTGGGGTGGATGGAGGAAATAGAAATAGCCTGGCTGGTGTAATTACACCAGTCCACGCTATTGTACTTCTTTTGAATCGGATTAACATTTTTCCGATATGCATTTTTGTTTTTTCTCTGGAAGTAAAATCTTACGCAAAATGTTGCTCTGGAAGACCCCAGCAGGTCCAATTCCTGGGGCTCCTCTTTACTATCTGGAAGTACTTTCGTCCATTCATCCCAGGTGTCCACCGGGTTAGGCCTCTTACCCGTGGTTCTGAGCAGGTCGGAGTTGATGACAGGCCAGTCGTCGGCCACCAGAGGGACCCCCACCAGGCATGTGGACAGCGGATTGTCCACATTGCCCATGGCCAAGCAGAAGTTGTCCTGCTTTAGGGACTTGGCCAGCGTAATCCAGACATTTTCTTTCGGCTGCGGAACAATCCAGCCGTTCGCTGCTGGTACCCACATGATGACAAATAGGGTAATCACCGCGACGGCCAGCTGGGCGCAGTGGGACTCCACAATGGAAGGTGGCATTCGGGCAGCCATGGGTCCTATTTCCTTAGTACAACAAAAAAAAGGATATAAGTAACAGAAACTCATAAATCTCCCCTCCCAGCTCCCTCCTTTGGTTTAAATAAATTTTTAAATAAATGGGGGGGTATAAGGGACACGGGTTAGGTAAGAGGGTAAGGGAAAGGGGACATGTGGGGAAGGAGTTTTTGGGAGGGTGTCTGTGATCGGGGGTAAGTATAGTCTTGATATTAGAACACACGCCGCTATGTTTGGGCGCTCGCCGACGGTCTTCTTTTTTCGCCTTCTCCAGGCCACTGCGCTGTCAGAAGTGGCTTGGGGCGCTGCAGCAGCGTCTCTGTCCATGGGTGCCTCTTTTCCGGGGTTGGGTTCCAGGAATGGTTTGATGAATTTGCCCGGGATCCACTGGGGGCCTTTACCTGTAGAGACACAGGCATACCCTCTCCCCCAAGTTATTAATGGGAAGGGACCGGAGATGGTTTTGGTCTCCGGGTCCCTCACGAGGACAGGTGGGCGCTCCTGCAGCACGGCTCTGGAACTGTTATGGAAGTGGCGCAGCACAGGAGGATTCGGCTCCCGGTCGGAACAGTTTAGAAAGTTCAATGTATAAAGTGCCTTGCAAAGCCTCTCGGCCGGGGTCATGTGCAAAGCCGAATCGTCCTGCAGTTCCAGTAGTCGCTTGAGTTCTTTATGGGCGCGCTCGACCACCGCCTGTCCCGTGGGGTTGTGAGGGATGCCTTTTAGATGTTGGATGCCCCATTGCTGCAAGAAATCCTCAAATCTCCTTGAGGTGAGTCCCGGGCCATTATCAGTCTTTATTGTCTTTGGAACTCCTAGGGTGGCAAATGCCATGAATAGATGTTTGATGGCGTCTTTCGTCTTCTCTCCAGTGTGGAGAGAGGCGCAAATTGCCCCAGAAAAGGTGTCTATAGAAACGTGGATGTATTTCAACCGTCCAAAGGACGGGTAATGGGTGATATCCATCTGCCACAGCTCCAGAGCTCCCAGTCCCCGGGGATTAACTCCTGTGGCCACTGGTAGTAGGGCGAAGGACTGGCAGTTGGGGCATGTGGCGAGGATAGCCTTAGCTTGATCTTTAGTTATTCTAAACTGCCGAACGAGGGCAGGTGCGTTTTGGTGGTAAAACATGTGACTCAATTTCGCTTGTGCGAAAATGTCTGGAATTGGATTCGAAAGTGCCTGTGCATGGTAGGTAGCAGACATTGCCAGCTGATCTGCCATCCGGTTGCCCTCTGTGATGGCACCAGGCAGGACTGTGTGGGCCCGGATGTGCATGACGTGATATAATTGCTCCCGGTGGGAGATTAGCCAGATTAAATCCGAAAGCAATTGGAACAATATTTTATTTTGAATTTCTTTGAGCATGGCGTGTTCTGCTCACTCTACTATCCCGGCAACATAGGCCGAATCCGTAACCAAATTGAAAGGTTGTTCGAATTTTTTGAATGCTCTCACGACCGCAGCAAGTTCTGCAATCCAGGGGGAACCCTCAACAATCTGGATATCAGACTCCCACTTCTGAGTCTCCGGGTCCTTCCAAGTGATCACTGATTTGTGGGATCTTCCCGACCCATCAGTGAACACTGTGAGAGCATTTTTTATAGGCACGTTACTTTTGAACGATTTTGGAGCCAAATAAAAGGTATCCTTAAACAGCTTGTGTTTAGGATAATGAATAGAAATCTGACCGGGATAGCTATCCAATGCAATTTGGATACTTTGGTTTGTTTGAAGTAATGCGTCCAATTGGTTCAAATTAACAGGTAAATAGATGCACGCCGGGTCGCACCCTGCGAGGGTCCGGAGGCGTTGTCTTGCCTTGATAATTAGTTTGGCCATTAGTTCCGCGGGGGTGGTGATTGTCTTGGGGGGCTGGTGCGGAAGGAACTACCACTCGATGATAAGGAGTGGGTCCTTCCGACCAGCAGGCCATGGAAGTGTGGGCACTTACCCAAGATGGCAAGGGTGAGGGGAAGGACCCGGTCCACACGGTGCACCTGGCGGGATCCGATGGCAGCAGCGACTCTCTCCAGGGCTCCTTTCGCGGCAGATGTCAGCTCGCGCGGAGAAGCCAGGTCACCGTCTCCTCGCAGGAGGTTGAAGAGTGGCGCCAGCTCCTCCGTGGGGAGTCCCAGGAGAGGTCTGATCCACGTGATGGTTCCGCAGATCTGCTGAAGATCCCGCAGGGTCCGTGGGTCGTCTCGGATGGCAAGAGACTGGGGCGCGACGGTCCTTCCCGTGATGACGATGCCCAGGTACTTCCATGGCGCCGAAAGCTGGATTTTATCTTCGGCAATTTGAAATCCCGCGGTCCTAATGGCTGTTATAGTCCTTTCCAGAACTGTCTTTAAATAGGTCTCACTCTCAGTACATATGAGAACATCATCCATGTAGTGCAAAAGAATTGCTTCAGGGAAAAGTCGGCGGATTGGTGACAGCACTTGGGCCACATAGGTTTGACAGAGCACCAGGGAATTTTTCATTCCCTGGGGCAAAGTGGTCCATTGGTACCTTTTGTATGGTTCAGCCCGATTAATTGATGGTACCGAAAAGGCGAATCTGGGGGCATCTCCTGGGTACGATGGGATGTTAAAAAAGCAGTCTTTGATATCAATGACTGTGAGTTCCCAATCCCTGGGAAGCATGGAGGGCGAGGGAAGGCCAGGTTGGAGGGGTCCCATGTCCTCGATCACCTCATTTACCCTGCGTAGGTCCTGGAGCAGGCGCCACCTGTCCTTGCCTGGTTTTTTAATGACAAAAACAGGTGTGTTCCAGGGGCTGGTGGAAGGTACTAAATGCCCCAGGCGCACCTGCTCCTCTACTAACTCATTGAGCGCTTTTAGTTTTTCTTCCACCAAGGGCCACTGATCCACCCACACCGGAACATCGGTTTTCCAATTCAACGGCGGGGAGGTGCGCTCCGCAGTGGCCCACACTAAAAATCCCACGCAGGGCTTGGGATGTCGAGGCGGGCACTCCACTGGGACAAAACGTCCCGTCCTAGTAACATGATGTTAGATGATACTACAAATGGCCGGATGGTGGCAATTTGTCCCTCAGGACCCTCCACACTTACCAGATGTTTGCTTCTCATGGAGTTGACAACTCCGCCCACGCCCGAGATTGTGCCACAAGGGGGCACCAACTCCCAGTCGCGGGGCCACTTTGCCCGGGGAACGATGGTGACATCCGCCCCGGTGTCTGCCATTAGGCTCCAAGTCACCGACTTTCCCTGTTGCGAGAAAACAGCACGGATTAGTGGTCTGTCCTTGGTCACATTTTGCGTGAAAAAAATTTTTAGGTCCTCATCCGGGTTATCAGTATGTCCTTCACCGCCTGAGTCCACCAGATAGAGGCAGGCAAACGGGAGCCCCTTGTGCAGGACATAAGGTGGGTTGCAGCACACGACCGAGACCTGTACCTCTGACCCTGGCCCAGCGCTGATGACCTCCGGAATGATGGAGAGCCTGTCCGGTGTTATCCGGCGGTCGTCCAGGAGGAGCACCGCTGTGTCGCCATGGGGAAAGGGGGCCTCAAGGAACCCTGCAGGGACTCTCACCGGGTCCTCGTCCTCGAAGAAGATAGTTGTTAAGCTTCTGAGGACCCGGCGGCCGCCTTGATCTAGTGCAGCTGTTCTCCGGAGGAGGCGGAGACCGATGTCGGGGTCCCGCCAAACCTCCGGAACTGTCCCGCGAGCCATTGGTCCTCCCGGATGGTAGGGAGACTCGGAGGCTGTGAGGGGCCACTTGCTATCCTCGCGCGGCCCCTCCTCGCGCTCCGTGGCCCGTTTCCCGACGGTGGATAGGGGGAAACAGGGTTCCGAGGCAGCAGCCTGGGGGAGGGGGCATAATGCCGAGGCTGCTGCTCGGGGGGCCAGTATGGGCAGTTGACTTGGATGTGGCCCATCTGACCACACCCAAAGCAGCGCACGTTGTTTAGGCTTAGCATCGCCTCCCCCACCCCTTTACTCACCGCCATGGCGACAGTGACCTCCGTGGACGTAGCCTTGGTACAGGCCTCCACCATTTGCGCTATCGATGGCTCAGGGTCTTGCGGCAGAGTCCGTAGGATTTTCTTTGTCTCGGCCGTGGCGTTGGTGAAAGCCATTTTCCACAGGAGCTCCTCTTTTGCTGCAGGGTTCTCTATCTGGCGGTCGATTGCTTCCTTTAGGCGGTCTACAAACTTAATAAAGGTCTCTCCTGGTCCTTGGGTGATAGCAGAGAAGTTTTGGAGAGGTGTTTTCCCGTCCGGTATCTTAAAAAGAGCAAGTCTGCCGGCCTCCTTGATGTCTTGCAGGAGGCTGACCGGAAGAAGAACCTGGTCTTCCGGCTGGGCAAATTCACCCTCTCCGGCTATTGCTTCCAGCCCCTCCTCTCCTTCACCAAAAGTGTCACTTAAATTATGCTTCTTAATGAGAGGCTTCAGAAGCTTTTTCCACTGAACCTCCCATAGCATGAACTCAGTTGGAGACAGCAATGACTTGCAAATATATTTAAGGTCATGCTGTATTAGGGTATGTCCAGAAAAAGTTAAGTCCACAATGTTTTTGAAATATGGGGAGTCTCTCCCATAGTCTTTGGCAGCTTTACGTAACTCCTTTACCTCCGCATAGGGGATTTGTTCCCACTTCGCCCGCCCCGCCCGGGTCCTCACGACCGGTGCCGCAACTAAATCTAAATCCCTTGCGAGGTCCAAATCTCCATCCCGGATGGCCTCTGCCCTGATCTTGGCCCATCCGCCACCCGGCCTTGGTGTGGACCGGGGGCTGTCACTGTACTCGTCCTCGGATGAGGACAAGGCAGGACGGGTGGGAGCCTTAATCCTCTCCCTGACCGGAGTGCTTCAGTGATGTGAAGCTTTGCAGGCCAAGATGGCCTGCTTCTGGCCGGGCCTACTTCCGGTTCCGGTGGTGGGAGGACCGGAAGTGGCTGGAGAGGGGGAGGCGGGGCTAGGCCCACCTCCCTGGGCAGGGCCTGCCGGCAGGAGGTTCCCACCCACGGGGGTGTGACATTCCCGCGGGCCAGTCCCTCCCACTGGGGGCGGTTCCGAGGGGGTGGAGACAGGGACGGCAGGGGCGGATCCCGACGCTGACATCATCGACGCGGTGGGAAGGGCGGGACCCGACGCAGGGGCGGCACCCGATGCTGTGGGCCCACGCGAGGAGGCGGGAAGGGAGAAGGGAGGTAAAGGGCCGCCATTTTGTGGTGGATCGCCATTTTGAAGACAGTCATTAAAGCTAGTCTGAGATGGCTGCCCGGCCATGTGGCCGGCGCCATCTTTGGTGCTACAGGTACAAACATCACACAACGAGCAACAGGATTTTGAACTGGGATCAGGGAATTTTGGTGTATGGGGAGCGGAAAGGGCTGCACCGGGGTGGCCAGTCCCGGAGCGGGAAAGGGACAGAGGGGATCGGGAGGCAGCCGGGAGTAGGTGACAGCCCTGTGCCGGAGGATGGCAGGTTCTGCCGCCCGATCCACCCTTAGGGATAGTGGGATTGGGAGAGAGGGGGGCGGAACATGGGGAAGGAGAACTGGGGCCCAAACTCTCCCCTTTTGATTTAAATAAGGTGAAAATGGAATGATATAACGGAAAATAACGAGCAACCCTAAAATTTCCCTTCACTTGTAAATCATATAATAAACGCCCAACTTTTCCCCATAAAGAAACAGAATTAAAATCATTCAGGGATGTGTCGGGAAAGTGGTCAAAAATAAGATTAACTAAGGCTTTTAATTCCCCTTTTTTAAAAGAAAGGTTCCCCAGAACAAGGGAGGATTTAACGTGGGAGTAAAATTCCCGCCGCGCTGGGGACAGGCGGTTGCCCATTCTACCAGCTTAAAATAAATCCCCACAGAGGCAAAGAAAGAAAAGAAAAAACGGGACAGGGTCGGGTGCCAGACGGGGCACCGAAAACTCACCACTCTACGAGACGCCTGTCCAAAAGAAAGAACCTCTGGGGGCGGCAGAAGCGGATGCAGGTCCCACCAGGAAGGAGCACCGCTCCTCGGTGCTTCTTGTCTTCTTCAGGGGGGTTGTCTGCAGCCCACGGGATCCACGCGCTTCTACAACGAAGTTCGAGGTTCTGTGGCGCTGGGGTCCCGAACGACGCTTTAAATTCCTCTGGGGAGCAGCTCACAGAGCCGGGCAGTCCACGAGGAGACGTTCTCCGGGAAACCCGCAAGGGTCCCTGTTCGGGCGCCAGCTGCGGCGGTCTCTCCAGGATCCCTATCCTCAGGGGACGCCGCGAAGGGTTCACAGCGGGCCCTGGAATACAATCGACTGGTGCCGGATAGCTAAACAAATGCTTCTGCCGAGGCGGGATGGCTGATCAGAGCACCTTTATTCCAGACAGCTTTACACGCAGGGAAGACAGTGATGGCGATAAGGAACACAGCTGCTCGGGAGGGAGGTGACTCCTAGAGCCCTGAGCAGTGGGAGGGCTGGAGTATATAAGGGACACCTGGAAGGAGTGGCTTGGGTCTGAGGGTCCAATGGGCCGAGGGCTAAGGGGAGGAGAAACAGTGGGGTGACATTGTATAAACCAATGGGGGTAAGGAGAGGGAGTGGTTAAGGGAGAAGAACCAATGACAATACATATTGCAAGGAACATACCAGAACAAAAGGCTGGGGAACAAATTGACTGACGTACTAGGTAACTAGGGTAACGGGGATTGGCAGTTGTAGAGGGCGGGAGACTACTCTACTGTAGACTCCCATGGGAGGGCAGGAGGCCCTTCTCCCATCCCCCCTCCCACAAGAGGGACCCCCACCAGGCATGTGGACAATGGGTTGTCCACATTGCCCGTGGCCAGACAGAAATTGTCTTGCTGCAAGGACTTTGCCAGCGTGACCCAGACGTTCTCTTTCGGCTGTGGAACAAGCCAGCCGTCCGCCACCGACATCCACAGGATGATTATAACACTCACGGTGATGAACAGCTGGGTGCAGTGGGGTCTCTCGGACTTGGAGGTCACAAGGGCAGCCATCCACTTCTAAGGTAAGTAAAACAATCGTAAATAAAGGTACTTAATATAAAATTTGAGGTTCTCCCCTCCCAGCTCCCCCTTTTGATTTAAATAACTGAAAACAAATTTTTTAGGGTGCTAGGGAAAATTTAGGGCGGAGGGCAGAAGGGGGTGCGGGTGAGATAACAGGGTAAAGGGAAAGGGACAGGTGGGGAAGGAGTGTTGGGAAGGGAGTCAATGTCAGTGGGGTAGTAAAGCTTTGTAATGAGGACTCTCGCCACAAGGTTCGGCGGAGTCCCCTTCATCGTCTTCCTTTTTCGTCTCCTCCAAGCTACCGCGTCGTCAGGTGGAGTCGACGCGGCATCCTCAGGGTTGTCTCCTTGCAGATGGTCTTCTGCCGGGGGATTCTCCAGGAAGGGCTTGACAAATTTTCCAGGAATCCACCTGGGTCCCTGCTCTGTGGATACACAGGCATACCCTCTCCCCCAAGTGATGAGTGGGAATGGTCCCTTGATGACACGGGACTCGGGGTCTCGGACAAGTACTGGTGGGTGCTCCCGCAAGACAGCATGAGTGTTGTTAAAAAAATGCCTGAGTACAGGCGTATTCGGCTCCTGGTCAGAGCAGTTGAGAAAATTGAGGGTGTAAAGGGCTTTGCTGAGCCTCTCAACTGGTGTCATGGCCAGGGCCGAATCGTTCTGTATATCCAAAAGCCGTTTAAGCTCCTTGCGAGAGCGTTCAACGACAGCTTGTCCTGTCGGATTGTGGGCTATGCCAGTTGTGTGGGTAATCCCTCATTGCTGGGTGAATTCCTGGAATTTCCTGGAGGTACATGCTGGA
>QUSF01000011.1:18351700-18389725 GCA_003676055.1 Chloebia gouldiae
GGGTCCTTCTGACCAGCGTCCCACTGGAACAGCAGCCCATGGAAGTTCGGGGACTTACCCAACACGCCCATGGTAATAGGAAGGACCAGGTCCACACAGTGGTCCTGACGGGACCGGATGGCATCTGCGACTCTCTAGGGCTCCCTTCGAAGCAGGTGTCAGCTTGCGTGGAGAAGCCAGGTCGCCATCTCCTCGCAGCAAGGTGAAGAGCGGCGCCAGCTCCTCCGTGGTGAGTCCCAGGAGAGGCCGGATCCAGGTGATGGTGCCACACACCTGTTGCAGGTTCTGCAGGGTCCGTGGGTTGTCCATGATGGCGAGGGACTGGGGAGCGACAGTCCTTCACCCAGTGATAGTAAATCCCAAATACTTCCACGGGGCTGTCAGCTGAATTTTGTCCTTGGCTATTTGAAAACCAGCCCTTTCAATAGTTTTAATCGTCTTGTCCAAGGCTGCTTTGAGGTAGATTTCTGAGGCAGCGCAGACCAAAACATCATCCATATAGTGGAGGATGATGGCCTCTGGAAAAGTCTTCCTTACAGGGGAGAGGACCTGGGTCACATAGGTCTGACAGAGCACCGGGGAATTTTTCATTCACTGGGGCAAAGTGGTCCATTGGTACCTCTTGTAAGGTTCCGCTCGGTTGAGTGACAGAACCGAGAAAGCGAATCTGGGGGCATCTCCGGGGTACAGCGGGATGTTAAAGAAGCAATCCTTGATGTCAATGATTGCCAGCTGCCAATCCCGGGGAAGCATGGAGGGAGAGGGCAATCCAGGCTGTAGGGGGCCCATGTCTTCAATGACATCGTTAACCCTGCACAGATCCTGAAGCAGACGCCACCTGTCTTTGCCGGGTTTTTTAACAACAAAGACAGGTGTGTTCCAGGTGCTGGTGGATGGTACTAAATGCCCCAGGTGCACCTGCTCCTCCACAAGTTGGTTGAGCGCATGTAATTTATCGCCCACCAAGGGCCACTGGTCCACCCACACCGGCATATCAGTTTTCCAATTCAGCGGTGGGGAGGTGCGCTCCGCAGTGGCCCATACTAAAAATCCCACGCAGGGCTAGGGATATCAAGTCTGGCCCCCCATTGGGACAAAACGTCCCTGCCTAACAGCATAATATTTGCACTAACAACAAAAGGCCAAATCGTTACAATTTGCCCCTCTGGACCCACACTCACCAGATGACGGCTCCGCATGGAATTGACAGCTACGCCAACTCCAGAGATTGTGCCACAAGAGGGCACCAACTCCCAGCCGCAGGGCCACTTTGCCCGGGGAAGGATGGTGACATCAGCCCCAGTGTCTGCCATCAGGTCCCAGGTCCTAGATTCTCCCTGCAATGAGAAAGTAGTAGTTATAATAGGTCTCGCTTTTGAAACGTTCTGGATGAAGAAAACATATTCGGGCGAGTTGTCTTGGTGCAGAGAGTCCTATTCCGGGTAGTCACGTCCAGTAGGGTCCAAGATGTACATGGAGCCGAAGGAAAGTCCCTTGCGAAGGGCGAACGGTGGATGGTGACAGACTACGGAGACAGTCACCTCAGACCCTGGAGCCACACACACCACCTCCGGCAAGATGGTGAGCTGGTCTGGTGAAAGCCTGCGATCTTCGATGACGAGGACCATCGCTCCGCTGTCATTGTAAGAGGGCTCCAGGAAGCCCGCCGGGACTCTTACCAGGTCCTTGTCTTCAAAGAAGACGGTGTTGGATGCCCTGAGGACCCGGCGACGGCCTTCATCTAGGTTGGCCATCCTTCGGAGGAGGCGGAGACCAGTGTCATGGTCCCGCCAGCCATCCGGAATTGTTGCAGGGGCCACTGATCCTCCCTGATGGTGGGGAGGCTCGGGCGCTGTGAGGGGCCACTTGGTGTCCTTGCGCGGCCCTTCCTCGCGTTCCGCAGCCCATTTCCCACCGGCTGGTGGTACGGCAGGTAGGGATTCCTGGACGGTGGATGTGGGGAGGCAGACTACGACGGCTGCAGCCACCCGGCGGGCCAGTGCAGGCAGATGGCTTGTATGTGCCCCATCTGGCCACACCTGAAGCAGCGAATGGAGTTCATATTCAGCATAGCCTCCCCCACCCTTTTGCTGACAGCCATGGCAATGGTTACCTCAGTCGACGTTGCCTTGGTGCAGGCTTCTACCATTTGGGCGACGGTGGGCTCAGGGTCCTGGGGTAGTGTCCTTAAGATCTTCTTCGTCTCGGCTGTCGCGTTCGTAAAGACCATCTTACAAAGGAGATCCTCCCTCGCTGCGGGGTTGTCAATTTGCCTGTCTATTGCCTCTCTCATCCTGTCACCGGGTCCTTGAGTGATGGAAACAAAGCTTTGCAGGGGGGTCTTCCCATCAGGGATTTTCAATAGTGCCAACCTGCCCGCCTCCTTGATGTCTGCAAAGACGTTAGGTGGTAGGAGGATTTGATCTTCAGGCTGTGAAAAGTCTCCTTCCCCCGCCAAAGCCTCAAGGCCCTCTTCCCCCTGTCCAAGCGCCTCCCCCAGGTTATGCTTTTTCAGCAATGGTTTTAGCAGCTTTTTCCATTGCACGTCCCAGAGGAATAACTCGATGGGGGTCAGGAGAGATTTGGCAATGTATTTAAGGTCATGTTGGACCAGGACATGCCCTGAGAACGTAAGGTCTAGAATGTTCTTAAAAAAAGGTGAGTCCCGGCCATAGTCCTTGGCTGTCTTTCGCAGCTCCTTCACCTCCTGGTATGGGAGTTGTTCCCATTTTTGCCTGCCACCTCGTGCCCTTACTACCGGTGCTGCCAGGAGTTCTACCTCCTGTGCAAACTCCAGGTCCCCATCCTTAATGGTCGCTGCTCTTATCTTGGCCCACTCACCCCCTGGCTTAGGTGTTGGCCGGGGGCTGTCACTGTCCTGATCCTCGGAGGAGAATGAGGCAGTACTGGCAAGTGCCCTGATCCTCTCCCTGGCCGATGGGCTTCCGTGTTTTGAAACCCAGCAGGCCAAGATGGCCTCCTTCCGGCCAGGCCGACTTCCGGTTCCGGTGGCGTGGGAACCGGGAGCAGCTGGAGGGGAGAAGGCGTGCCCAGGCCCGCCCACCGGGGCGTGGCCTTCCCGCAGGCCGGTCCCTCCCCCCGGGAGCCCGCCCAGGGGTGTTGCCATGGGGACGGAGGGGGCGGGTCCCGACGCCGTCACTGCCGACGCTGTGGGGAGGGCGCGACCCGACGCGGGGGCGGCAGCCGACGAAGGGAGCACGAGGGGGGTGGCGGGAGCCGCGGCAGGGGGAGGAGGGGAACGGCCGCCATTTTCTTTTTCAGTCTCAGTCCGAGGGCGCGCGGCCACGTGGCCGGCGCCATTTTGTCCCCTACAAGAACATGAACACGAATCGGAATTCGAACTGCAGGGCTTCAAACCGGGATCGGGGTGTCCAGGGTCGTGGGACGCGGGAAGAGCCGCACCGGGGTGGCCAGTCCCGGAGCGGGAAAGGGACAGAGGGGATCGGGAAGCAGCAGGGAGTAGGCGACAACCCTGTGCCTCTGTCTGGCAGGGTCTGCAGCCCGATCCACTCTTAGGGGACGAGGGTGCAGGTGAGGCAGGGGCGGAACACGGGGTAGGGGAACCGGGACCCAAACTCTCCCCTTTTAATTTAAATAAAATGAAAATAGAATGATATAAAGGAAAATAACGACCCACCTGAAAGTTTCCCTTTACTTGTATATCATAAAGAAGCTTCCCAACTTTTCCCCAAAAACGAACTGAATTAAAATCATTCTGAGAGGTATCAGGAAAATGATTGAAAATAATGTTAACAAAATCTTTTAACTCCCGCCTATTAAATGAAATTTTCCCCAACACAAGGGAGGCTTTAACTTGGATATAAAAATCCCACCGAGCCAGAGAAAGTTGGTTACCCATACTCTCGGCTCAACAGAAATCCCCGCAGAGGAAAAGGAAGAAAAGAAAGAAACAGGATAGGGTCCGGTGCCAGACGGGGCACGGTACAGACTCACCAACGGAAGGGATGCTGGTCCAAAAGAAAAAACCTCTGGGGGGGGGGGCAAAAGCGGCTGCAGGTCCTGCCAGGAAGGAGCACCTCTCTTTGGCACTACGAGTCTCCGTCGGGCAGGCTGTCTGCAGCCCACGGGACAGCAGCGCTTCTTAAACGAAGTTTGACTGCCCATGGAGCTGGGATCCCGAACGGTGCTTCAATCCTACGGTCAGCGGCTCACAGAGTTGAGCAGTCCATGAGGAGTCGCTCACAAGGGATACCGCGAACGTCCCTGTGCTCAGGCACCAGCTGCGGCAGGTCTTCCCCGGGACCAGTGTCCCGCCGGAGACCCCGTGAAGGGTTCAGCGGCAAGAGAGGTATCCCGGTTGCCGGATAGCTAGAGACAGATGATGCTTTCGCCAGGCGGGATGTCTCACGGAGCGCTTTATTTCTCGTGGGTTCCAGAAAGGAAAGGTACAGCGAGGGGCAGAGGGATCCAACCACACGGGAGGGGAGCAGACTCCAAGAGCCCCGACCACGGGGCGAGGTAAGGTATAAAAAGGGGCAAGGGACAGGAGTGGCTAGGATCTGAGGGTCCAACCAGGTATGAGCAGAGAAGGGGGGAAATGTGGGGTGACATTGTTTGAACCAATAAAGAAGGGGAGAGGGAGCGGTTTCAGGGGAGAGAACCAATATCCATGCATATAATTTAGAACATACTAGAACTTAGGGCTGGGGGACAAACTGATTGACAGAACTTGGTTGTCATAGAAACAAAGGGTGGCCGTTAGGGGAAGGCGGGAAATTATACATCTGTTGATTCCCATGGGAGGGCAGGTGGCCCTTCTCCCAACCCCCCTCCCACAAGCCGTTGCGAGCCTTGTTAGGACGCAATGCAATGCAGAATGCAAAAGAGTTATACGGACTCTTCCTGAAGGGGCTACACTCTCACAGATGGTAGCGGCATGTGCAGACCTAGGCCCCTCAGCCCAGAAGGTGGATGCTTGGGCTGTTGCTGCGCAGCTGGTCTGGGCAGCGCCGCAGGGCTGGAAGCAGCCGCGGGTGACTGCTCAGACGAGCACCAAACAGGGGAAGAAAGCACAGAAGGGAAAATTTCCCTCATATGTGTGTGGCCGATGCGGAAGGCCAGGCCATCCAGCAGATGCTTGTAAGGCAACTGTTCATGTTAGTGGCCAAGCACTCCCGGGACCGGGAAACGGGAAGCGGAGTGCGAAAGGGGGGCGCGCTCGGACACACGTTCCTCTCCAGACCCCAGAGCCGATGGAGGTCTGCTCAGCCAGCTTGTCACCAGCACGTATGGGTCAGCAGGTGTGGATGTCTGCACAGCAGCAACAGTAGTTTTAGACTCTTGCAAGGTGCAGAAAGTTCCCCTGGACGCGTTTGGTCCCTTGGGTGAAGGCATGAGTGCTCTTCTTATGGGGAGGTCTAGTGCCACCCTTCAAAGCATTCTTGTGCACCTGGGTCTCATAGATGCAGACTTCACAGGGCAGATTTGTGCAATGGTTTCCACACACACACCCCCATTACGATCCCGAAGGGGATGCGGCTTGCTCAACTTGTGCCCTTTAAGTCTTCTGTTCGCAGGACGGCTAACCGATCGCGGGGTGATGGCAGTTTTGGATCTACTGGACCGCCTCAGGTTCACTGGACCACCATCCTGACCAAAGACCGTCTCGAGATGCTGTGTACCCTGTCCATCCCTGGTGCGACGCCATCAGAGATCCACCTGCGTGGGCTTCTTGACAGCGGCGCTGATGTCAGGGTTCTCTTGCTTGCCGCCTGGCCTCCGGACTGGCCCCTGGATCCAGCGGAAATGTCTGTTGCGGGTCTGGGGGGAACAGCGCAATGTTACATGAGCCAGCGGCCTGTGCTGGTCGCAAACCCAGAAGGACAGACGGCCTGGATCAGGCCTTCTGTTACTCCTTCTGCTAATTTCTGGGGGAGGGATGTTCTGTCTGCGTGGGGGGTGCACATCGGGACGGGTTTTTGATGGGGGCCACTGTTGCAAAGGGCGCAGAGTGTTCTACGCCTCCTATACGGTGGCTTGTGGATACACCTGTTTGGGAAAACCAGTGGCCCCTCCCTCAAGATAAATTTATCGGCCTTCGAAATTTAGTGCAGGAACCATTGGACCAGGGTCGTCTGGAGCCTTCTAACAGTCCCTGGAACACCCCTGTTTTGTGCATCAAGAAGAAGTCTGGGAAATGGAGATTGTTACAGGACCTCTGGAGATCAATGCCGTCATGGAAGGCATGGGAACGTTGCAGACGGGCATGCCATTGCCTACCATGCTTCCTGCAGGCTGGCCGATCTTCATCATGGATTTGAAGGATTGTTTCTTTACAATTCCTTTGCATCCCGATGACAGACCAAAATTTGCCTTCACGGTGCCAGCAATTGGCAATGATGAGCCTGCACAGCAATATCAATGGAAAGTTTTGCCACAGGGGATGCGAAATTCCCTAGTCATGTGCCAATGGTACGTGGCTCGTGCCTTGTCTGGAGTTCGCAAGCAGTTTCCTGATGCACGTCTGTATCATTATATGGATGACATTTTGGTGGCTGCATCTACCCAGGATGAGCTGCTGAGGATTCAGCCTCAGTTGCTTGATGCTTTGCATGCTCATGGACTGCAAGTGGCTCCAGAAAAGGTTCAACAACAACCTCCTTGGAAGTATTTGGGGGTCAAAATTCTGGAACGGTCGATCCAACACCAGGAGGTGCAATTTGCTCACTCGGTGAAGACACTGAATGATGTTCAAAAACTGATGGGTGTCATCACCCGGTTATGTCCATACTTGGGACTAACCAACGCACAACTGTCTCCTGTGTATGATTTGTTGAAGGGAGACTCTGATTTAAAATCACCTCGCTCATTGACCCCTGAGGCATGTCAGGTGCTGGAGGAAATTCAGCAGGCTGTTTCTGCCCATCAAGTTTATCGCATTGATCTTTCCATTGATGTCACTGTGTTCGTTACCACTCCAGATTCTCATCCCACAGGTATCATTGGTCAATGGAGTGACAAATGATCCGATCCCTTGCACATCTTGGAATGGGTTTTCCTGCCCCATCAGCCGCAGAAGACGGCAACGACATTGGCTGAGTTGATTGCTCGATTGATAAGTAAATGCCAGCAATGGTGTTTGCAATTGATGGGTGCAGATCCTGCAAAGATCATACTTCCGGTATCCCGGGAGGACTTTGACTGAAGCTTTGCGCACTGTGTGTCCCTGCAGTGTGCTCTGGAAAATTTTTCAGGGCAAGTCACTTATCATTTGCCCAGCCACAAGCTACTGCAGGTGGCAAAATCTACGCAGATCTCTCTGCGGCCCAAAAATAGTCAGGAACCCGTGCAAGGACCCACCGTCTTCACTGACAGGCCGGGGAAAACAGGAAAGGCCATTGTTACTTGGAAGGACGGATCTGAGTGGCAGGTTCTGGAAGGTCATGAGAATGGGTCGGCCCAATTGGTTGAACTGAGGGCTGCTGTCATGGCATTTGAGAAATTTTTCCAGGAACCTTTCAATTTGGTCACGGATTCTGCCTATGTGGTTGACATTGCACAGCGGTTGGGTCATTCAGTTTTGAAGGAGGTCAGTAACCCTGCCTTGTTTCATTTACTGAAAACCTTGTGGTGTGCCATTCAGGCCCGGGTGCATCCGTTTTACATTCTACATGCGAGAAGTCACAACAATTTACCAGGGTTTGTAGCAGAAGGTAACGCAAGGGCTGATAAGTTGGCTAACCCAGTGTGGGCAGCACCTCAGCCTGATACACTCGCGCAGGCCAAGGCATCGCATGGGTTTTTCCATCAGAATGCACATACTCTGCAGAAGCAGTTTCAGCTGACGCCAGCGGAGGCTCGTGGCATTGTTGAATCCTGTGACCACTGCCATGCACTTGCTCCACCTCTGCCAGCAGGGGTAAACCCTAGAGGCTTTAGGGCCTTGGAGCTTTGGCAGACCGATGTCACCCTGATTGCTGAGTTTGGCCGGCTCAAGTATGTACATGTCACGGTGGACACGTTCTCCTCTGCGATGTGGGCTTCCGCTCACACTGGAGAAAAGGCCCGCGATGTCATTGCCCACTGGAGGCAAGCCTTTGCCGTTCTGGGCATACCTTCTGCTGTGAAAACTGACAATGGTCCTGCTTACACATCGCAGCAGATGCGGCAGTTCTGCAGTTGTGGGGTGTGTCACACAAGTTTGGTATCCCCCATTCTCCAACTGGCCAAGCTATTGTAGAACACGCTCATGGTATTCTGAAGCAGGTTCTTCAAAAACAAAAACGGGGAATGCAGGGGGAGACCCCGCACAGTCGGTTGGAGAAAGCATTGTACACCATCAATCATCTTACGGTGCAGCAGAATTCAAATAACCCTGTCATTTTAAATCATCATCTTTCGTTGCAGGCTGCAGACAAGGCACATCAGCCTCGGGCAAAAGTTCGAGTGCAGAATTTAGTCACCAAACAATGGGAAGGTCCCTATGACCTTATAGCTTCGGGGCGTGGGTATGCTTGCGTGTCCACAGATACTGGGGCACGCTGGATACCTTTGAGGTGTGTTCGTCCTGACCTGCAACCGCAGAGATAGAATCTGGCCAACGGGCAACATGGAGACCGTGACCAAACTGAGAGGCATCAAATGGATGGATTGTTGAGTGATGACTCAGTGGAGGACAATGCGAATGATCACTCTGATGATTCCTCCGTGAACAGACAATGAACCTTGATAATTTCCTTTCCTTTTTCTTTTAAACTAAGAAGGTGAGATGTCGCCCTGATTCTTAAAAGATTTTTTCTAAAGCCTTCTGAGTTTACATTCTGTGGGAGAATTTTCCCACACAGTTTCTGTAAACAATGTATTGTTTATATTCTTTCCTGGGGGTGGAGAGAATTTGATGTATTGGTAGTATATCCAGTATCTTTGGAGAGGTGGCCCAGTGTCAGGCCAATCCTCTACCACCTTGGGAAAAGTATTAAAAGATGGTGTCAGAAAATAAACGTGTTCTTTTACCTCACAACAGCTGTGACTTGTGTGGTGCTTTCACATGTCCTACAGCGACATTACTGCCTCAGGGAAAAGTTTTCTAACAGGTGACAGGACTTGTGCCACATATGTCTGGCAGAGCACCGAGGTATTTTTCATTCCCTGGGGCAAAGTGGGCCAGTGTTATCTTTTGTACGGCGCTGCCCAATTGATGGATGGGATGGAGAACACGAACCTGGGGGCATCTCTGGGATACAATGGGATGTTAAAAAGCAGTCTTTGATGTCAATAACTGTGAGCTGCCAATCCCAAGGAAGCATGGAGGGTGATGGAAGGCCTAGCTGCAGGGGGCCTATATATCTTCGATGACATCATTAACCCTGCGTACGTCCTGGAGCAGGCGGCACTTCTCTTTTCCAGGTTTTTTAATCAAAAAGACTGGAGTGTTCCAGGGGCTGGTGGAGGGTATTAAATGCCCCAGGTGCACCTGCTCCTCTACTAATTCCGTGAGCACTTTTTAATTTCTCCTCCACAAGGGGCCACTGGTCCACCCACCCTGGCGTATCAGTTTTCCAATTGAGCGGTGGGGAGCTGCGCTCCGCAGTGGCCCATACTAAAAATCCCACGCAGGGCTAGGGATGTCAAGTCAGGGTCCCCATTGGGACAACATGTCCCTGCCTTGTAACATGATGTTTGCTGAAACGACAAAAGGCCGAATCGTGGCAATCTGTCCCTCAGGGCCCTCCATGCTTACCAGGTGTTTGCTGCACATGGAATTGACAGCTCCGCCTACACCAGAGATTGTGCCGCAAGGGGGCACCAACTCCTAGTCACGGGGCCACTTTGCCCGGGGAAGTATGGTGACATCAGCCCCAGTGTCTGCCATCAGGTCCCAGGTCCTGGAATCCCCCTGCAAGGAGAAAGTCGCTGTTAATAGTGGTCTTTCTTTAGAGACGTTTTGTATAAAAAAACACATTTTGGGGCGATGTCATGGTGCGATGAGTCACGTCCAGTACTGTCCAGTCCCGTGGTATCAAGAATGTAGATGGTGGCGAAGGGGACCCCCTTACGTAGAATCAGTGTTGGTTGATGGCAGACGGCTGAGACGGTTACCTCGGACCCCGGAGCCACACACACCACCTCCGGCACAATGGTCATCCGGTCCGGTGTAAGCCTGCGGTCTTCGAGGATGAGGACCGTCGCCTCGCTGTCACATTAAGGGGGCTCCAGGTACCCCACCGGGACTCTGACCGGGTCCCCGTCTTCAAAGAAGACAGTGGTGGACACATGGAGGACCCGGCGACAGCGTTGGTCTAAGTTGGCCGTTCTTTGGAAGAGGCGAAGACCGGTGTCGTGGTCCCGCCAACCATCCGAAATTGTCCCGGGGGCCACCGATCCTCCCTGATGGTAGGGAGGCTCGGGCGCTGTGAGGGGCCATTTGATGTCCTCGCGCAGCCCCTTCTCGCACTCTGCGGCCTCTTTCCCGCCTGCTGGTGGTATGGCATGTAGGGGTTCCTGGGTGGTGGATGTGGGGAGGCAGCATATGGCTGGGGCAGCCACTCCGGGGGCCAATGCGGGCAGGTGGCTTGTATGTGCCACACCCGAAGCAGCGCACAGTGTTCATATTAAGCATTGCCTCCCCCACCCCCTTACTAACAGCCATGGCGACAGTTACCTCAGTAGATGTTGCGTTCGCGCAGGCTTCCACTACCTGGGCGATGGTGGGCTCGGGGTCCTGTGGAAATGTCTTCATGATCTTCTTTGTCTCAACCACTGAGTTGGTGAATGCCATCTTTCGAAGGAGCTCTTCCCTCGCCGCTGGGTTGTCAATTTGGCAATCAATGGCCTCCTTCAACCTATCTACAAACTTGATAAAACTCTCTTCAGGGCCTTGAGTGATGCTAGAAAAACTTTGCAGGGGGGTCTTGCCATTAGGGATTTTTAACAATGCCAGTCTGCCCGCCTCCTTAATGTCCGAAAGAAGGTTTGCCAGGAGGAGGATTTGATCCTCCAGCTGGGCGAAATCCCCGTCCCCTGCTAAGGCCTCAAGGCCCTCCTCCCCAGTCCCGAGTGCCTCCCCGAGGTTGTGTTTTCTGATCAGTGGTTTCAGGAGTTTCTTCCACTGAACCTCCCAGAGGAGGAACTCGGTGGGTGACAGGAGAGACTTTGCTATGTATTTCAAGTCGTGCTGCACCAGCACATGCCCAGAGAACGTCAGATCTAAGACATTCTTAAAAAAGAGCGAGTCCCGACCATAGTCATTGGCTGCCTTCCGCAGCTCCTTCACCTCCTGATATGGCAGTTTTTCCTATTTCGGCTTGCTGGCCCTTGTCCTTACCACCAGCGCTGCCAGGAGTTCGAGGTCCTGGGCGAACTCCATGCCCCATCCTTAATTGCTGCCACCCTTATCTTGGCCCACCCGCCTCCCGGCCTGGGTGTGTGCCGGGGGCTGTCACTGTCCTCATCTCTTCCGAGGATGAGGCAGGACGGGTGAGGGCCTTGATCCTCTCCCTGACTGGTGGGCTCCGGTGATGTGAAGCCCTGCAGGCCAAGATGGCTGCTTCCGGCCAGGCCGACTTCTGGTTCCGGTGGCGTGGGAACCAGGAGTGGCAGGAGAGGGGGAGGCGTGGCTAGGCCTGCCTCCCAAGGCGGGGCCTTCCAGTGAGAAGTCACCACCCACAGGGGCGTTCCTTCCCACCAGATGCCCTCCCAGGGGTGTGGCCGAGAGGGCGGATGGGGCGGGTCCCGACGATGACACCATCAACGCGTTTGAAGGGGCGGGACCCGATGCAGGGGCGGCAAGGCGGGAACAGGGGCCCGGTGGAAGGAGGGGGTGGGGGCGAAAGGCAGCCATTTTGTCCGTCCGTGTGGCACTTGGCCATGTGGCCGGCGCCATTTTGTCTGTGACAGGAGCATAGATCATATAAAGAACAAGAAGGCTTCAAACCAGGGTTGGGGTCTTTAGGATTTTGGGTATTGGAAAGGGCTGCACCGGGGTGGCCGGTCCCGGAGCGGGAAAGGGACAGAGGGGATCGGGGGGCAGCAGGGAGTAGGTGACTACCCTGTGCCTCGGGTTGGCAGGTTCTGCCGCCCGATCCACCTTTAGGGTTAGAGGGTTTGGGAGAGAGGGGGGCGGAACACGGGGAAGGAGAACTGGGGCCCAACTTTCCCCCTTTTTCTTTAAATAAAGTAAAGATAGAATTAAATAAAGGAAATAAACACCCAATTTTAAAATTTCCCTTAACTTGTAAATCATACAGCAACTGCCCAACTTTCCCCCATAATACAACAGAATTAAAATCATCTTGAGACACATTAGGAAAGTGCTCAAAAATAAGGATAACTAAAGATTTAAGGTCCCTTTTGCGAAATTTTCCCAAGAACGAGGGAAGCTTTAACCTGGGAGTAAAATTCCCTCTCAGCAGGAGCAAGACAATTGCCCACACTCACTGCTTAATTAAAATCCCCACTGAAGGAAAGGAGAAACAGAAAAAGATGGGACGGGGTCAGGTGCCAGACAGGGCACACGAAACTAACCACACGTAAGACGCCCGTCGCAAAGAAAAACCTCAGCGGGGGGACAGAAGCGCCACGGATCTCTCCGGGAGGGAGCGCCGGTCCTCGGTCCTACACTTCCTCATTGGGAGAGGTGTCCATGGCCCACGACTCTGCAACTCTTTTTCAATGAAGACCAGGTGGTCATGGAGCTGACGTCCTGAACGGCGCTTGGATCCTGCAGCCAGTGGCTCACAGAGTCAGACAGGCAGTGAGGAGACGCTCACAGGGAATCGCTGAGGGTCCCTGTTTGGGCGCCAGCTGCAATGGTCTTCCCCAGGACCAATGTCCTTCAGGAAGCGCCACGAAGGGTTCTTTCCTCAGGAGTGGTCAATCGGGTGCCAGCTAGTGAAAACAAATGAGGCTTCTGTCCAGAGCGGGAAGGAACTCAGGCTGCTTTTATTCTGTGTGCTCAGGCGAGGAGAGATACAGCGAGGCAGCAGGCACAGCAACACAGAGGGAAGAAGGCTCTGAGAGCCCCAACCGAGGGGCGGGGCAGGGTATTTAAGGGACAAGGGTTAGGAGTGACTAGGATCTGAGGGTCCAACCAGGAGCAGGCTGAGGGGAGGAGTAAACATGGGGTGATATTACAGAAACCAATGAGGATGGGGAGAGGGAGTGGTTTTGGGGGAGAACCAATGGAGATACAGTGAACATAGAACCTTCTAGAACAAAGGGTGGTAACCCGGGGTGATGGACGTAAACTGGTCTAAGGGGTAACAAAGATTGACATGTGGGGGAGGTGGGAAACTAAACAGCAGTATCTTCCCAGGGAAGGGCGGGAGGCCCTTTCCCCAACCCCCCTCCCACACCCTCTCTGTTTAAAGTAAAAATAGAATGGAAGAGAAGAAAAAAGCATCCCACCCTAAAATTCCCCTTAACTTTTAAGTCGTACAAAAGTCTCCCAACTTTCCCCCAAAAGTAACGCAAGAGAAATCATCCCTGAAGGTGTCAGGGAAATGATCGAAAATGAGACTAACAAAAGCCTTTAAATCACCCTTTTTAAAAGAAACATTCCCCAAAACAAGGGAGGATTTAAAATGGAGATAAAAATCCCGCTGGGCAGGAGAGAGGCGGTTGCCCATTCTCACTGCAAGAAGTGAAAAATCCCCAAGGAGGCAAACGGGGAAACAGAAAAAGAAGAGACTGGGTAAGATGCCAGGCAAGGCACAGAAACTCACCACAAGCACCGCAGTCGAAAAGAAAGGAGCCTCCTAAGGGCAGTGGAAGCACTGCAGGTCTCAAACTGTCTGGAGCTTCCTTGAAGCTGTGGGTCAGACGGTGTGAGGTGTCTGCAGCCCACAAGGCAGAAGTCTTCTATACAGAAGTGCAGCTGTTTGTGGCACTGGTCCCAGACAGCGCTTGATGTCCTTGAGCGAGCAGCTCACGGAGCCAGGGACGCCAAGGAGACGCTCTTAACTGATGCCGTCGAGGGCTCAGTCTGTTCAGGCGCCTGTTAGAAAACTTTTCCCTGAAGCAGTAATACTTCACTACATGGACGACATTTTAATTTGTGCCGAGACAACATCTTACCTCAATGTGGCACTTTCAAAGACAATTAAAGACATCAAGGAAGCGGGGTTCCAGATAGCGGAGGAGAAGATCCAGACTGCAACACTGAGGATACACACTCAATCCACTAATCCAGATTATTGATAAAGATATTAAATTGAAGTTCCCTTAGTGAGATAAGTAGCAGTTGATTTGTTCACTGAAGCAAGACTCTGGTATGCTTGCCTAAACTTGTTTTGCATAAGATAGTGGCTAAGAATGTCTGTCTTTGAAATGCTTACTTGCTTACAAGGTGATAAGGAGGTTGAGATTAAAGTCCTGGGTGTGTGTATCTGGTTTGCTTGCTATATTTCAAAAGAAGAGACTTAGAAGCTATCACAGCGACCACCAGGAGGGGACGACCCCCTATCAACAAGACCCCCCCATCAACAAGACGCAGATTACATCTGGAGAGTCACGTCCGCAAGGAGAAGGGGGGATAAAAGGAAGGTTGGGACAGAATATTTTTGCGTGCCATTGGTGGAGCAGAGACTCCCTGGCCGCCCAGCTCTGTGCTCTGCCTGCCTTGCTCGCTTGCTATCTTAATAAAATTGCTTTATTGAATTAAGATACTTCAAATTGCCGTGTCACAATTTATAACACTAGTACTGAGCCCTGGGGAACCCCACTCATGACTGGCCAGCAGCTGGATGGAACTCCACTCACCACCAGTCTCTGGGCCCAGCCATCCAGGTAGTTTTTACCCAGGGAACAGAGCACCTGTCCAAACTATGGGCTGCCAGCTTTTCCAGGAGAATGGCATTGGAGACAGTATCACAGGCTTTACTAAAGTCTAGGTAGGCAACAGCCGCAGCCTTTCCTTAATCCACTAACCTGTTCATAGGAGATCAGGTTGACCAAGTAGGACCAACTTTTTCTGACACCATGCTGAATGGGCCTGATCCCTTGACTGTCTTGCACATGCCATGTAGATTACACTATGGCACTCAAGATGATCGGTTCCATAACCTTGCCACGCACCAACATCAGGCCTGTAGCTCTCCAGAACCTCCCTCCAACCCTACTTGTAGATAGGTGTCACATTGGCCAATTTCCACTCAAGTCATCTGGGACCTCCCAGGTTAGCCAGGGCCATTGGTAAATGAGGGAGAGTGGCTCAGTGAGTTCTTCCACCAGCTCTCTTAGTATCCTTGGGTGGATTCCATCTGGCCCTCTACACTTTCCATGTCTAAGCAGCTGAGTAGGTCACTAATTTCTCCTGAGGAGGGGCTCGATTCTGCTCCTTGTCCTTGTCTACCAGCTCAGAAAGTTGGTTGCCTTGATAATAACTGTCTTCTTGTTAAAGGTTGACCCAAAGCAGGCACCTCAGCCTCTTTCTCATCTTTTGGTACAATGTTTCCCTCTGCATCCAATAAGTTATGGAGATTGTCCTTGGTCCACCTTTCCTTGTAATTTTTTTTAATGAGAACCTGTTCTGGTTTGAAAGCAAAACCAGTGAGAGACTCCAAGTCAGAAGTACAATTTATTGGGAAGAGGGGAAAAGACAAAAATACATGCAATGATACAAAAGGAAAACCACTGACAAAGTCAGAATACAACCTGACACCCCTCTGGCCCGTGTGCTGGTAGCAGTCCAAATTGGAGTAGCTGCAGTCCTCTTGGACTGGCAGATGTGGTTGCTGTGTCTTCTCGGAAACCTGTGTAAAGGCTGCCTCTGTGTCTAGAAATCCTTGGATTTATCCAGGTGGGAATGCCTAGCTCCTCCCCCCTGGGCGGAGCATCTCACAATGGGCTGATGTTATTCTGAGTCACGAGGTGTTCCTTAATCACTTGTTAAACAGAACTGGCCCGTGGACAGTGTTATCTCTGAGTCATGTGGCAAGACATAGATGGGCCTATTAACAGGAGATAAGGAAAACTGCCCAGAGGCAACTCCTACTCAGATGGTAATAGGAAACATCTTGGTCTTCAATCTCGGACAGAACCCTTTTAATTATCCTTTACAGGAGTGGCCAGATTGAGTTCTAGCTGAGCTTTGGCCTTTCTAACTTTCAGTTTACAAGACCTAATAATACCTTTGCACACTTTTCAAGTTGCCTTCTTCTAAATCTCATAAAATCTGTTTCTTAGTCTGAGTTACAGGAAAAGCCCTCTATACAGCCAGGCCAGTCTTTCTCTCTGCCCCCTCCTGTCACGGTGTCTTGTCCTCGTTCTGGCTTGCCCAGTACTCAGGCACTGCAAGCAGTGGGGGCCACCTTTCCAAGCCACTGATGGCAGGAACAGCAGCTTGTGGGTTTGAAGCCACCCGACCAGAGGACACACAGTGTGACAACGACAAAAGACAGAGAGTCATCCTCTTGAGGGTATCTGCAGTCCAAGTTTATTAGCAGCCTCTGAAGAACCACCTTAGCTCAGGGGAAGTCCAAAAGGCCCCAAGCACTGTGTGCACGGGTTTAGGAGGGGGTTGGTAACAGGGGATTGGGATGACAATGAGCCAATGGGGGAACAATTGGGCGTGACAACAGGGGTGACATACAGTGGAGATACCCAAGGGAAAAAGGGGGAAGGAGGGAACCCTGGGGACCAGCCTATCACCTGAGGCTATTGATGGAACTTTCTAGATGGAGAGGAGAGTCCTTAGGGTGACAGATAGTGTTGTGGTGTGTTTTAAGTTTCCCCCTATTATGATTTCTCCCGGTCCCCCTATATGGGTCCTATGGTCCATCCCTCCTTCCCCTCCTCCCCCTGCTAACTGTCAATCACCCAGGTTATGTAACCCTCAACTGTCAACCCTCACGCCAGGGCCTGTCTGTCACTCTGAGGCCTCACCCCTCTATCCAGAAGCTTCCATCAGAGGCTTTGGGTGATAGGCTGGTCCCTGGGGGCTCCTCCCTTCTCCTCTCCCTATTGGCTGTCCTCCCCAATTGGCACCCCGGCTACCACTCCCTCCTTGTACCCCATTGGTCCATTGTTGTTCCCTCCCCCAGTTACCACCCCAATATAAAAAGGCGCGCACACCAGTGCTCCCCGCCTTTTGGGGCAGACTTTCCTTCGGCGCTGTTGTACTCTGTACGGATCTACAATAAAACCGGACTGCAGTCTGCCTCAATTGGATGGCTCCATTCGTCTGTAATAGCCATGTTGTGCTTCCCCCACTGGCTCAGGCAGGTTTTTGACCCACGGGCCACAACTCTCGCCAACGCTAGGCTATAGAGCATGGCCTCAGCTGCCAGCCGGTGCCCAGGCACTGGGCTAGCTGTATCATCAGGGGGCACTGATGTGACACTTCCAATGTGGGGCTCTGGAAGACATTGCCAGAGCCCATGGCATGAACCAGCGGGACCGTTGTCCCAGGACTGTAACTCCTGCCGCCAGTCTGCAAGAGATTCCTGGCCGTCAAGGAACCCCCAGTGGGAGTAGACCTCGTTCTAGAGGTGGTGCTCCTGGGGGATGGGAGAGGCAGCCGCTCATCTGGTCTCTGCCCAGCAGACGCCCGCCCCGGAGTTTTCTTTTCCTCCCTGGACAGGGTAAGTAGGAGAATTCCTACAGGGTTTTTATTCTTTCCCCCCTTTCTTTTCTGTGATGAGGGACAAGGGGAGGGGCTCCTCTTTTGTCCCGTGGGTGGGGGGAAAGTTTGGTTTAGTCCGGAGGGGGGTTTAGTTTTATTTTCTGTATCCGTTTCCCGAGGCGGTATTTGTTAGTGTTCAGCTACTCCGAGGGAACCATGGGAGCTCAACTTTCTGCTGAACAAAAAGGAGGTTATCGCGGAGGTGGGGGCATTGGGGGGGGGGGGGGGGGGTTGTTGTTGTTAAGAAAAGGGAAGTTAAAAAACTGGTAAAATGGCTCTTCCTTCACTTCCCCAATGATACTACCCCTGAGAATATCACAGATGTTTGGTTTTGGGATAGAATTGGCTCTAAATTAATGTGATTAGGCAAGACGGGGGGACGTTCAGTTGCCAAATTGATCTTTCGGGCTTCACAAGTTTGACCACTTTTCAAAGAAAAGCAGGAAGTGGAGGAAGACCCATCTTTGGGTAGTTTGTCCCCGGTTTTTCCCTCTCCTAGCCGTCTTGCCTCCCATCAGCCCCAGACCTGGGATTCTGCGGGGAGCAACCCGCAATTCGGTGCGAGGTTGATGCCGTCTCCCTGGCTCTCCGCAGAACCCCAGATCCCCCCGCCTGAGCAGTCAAAGGTACCGGACTCCTCAGGACCTTTCCTCTTCCCATCTACCCCAGAAATGTACAGCCCCGTCAAAAAAACCCCAAGTTACGTTAAAGATCCTCAGTTCTCCCAAACCCCAAAATGGCCCCTGGGGAAGACAAGATGGCGGGGGCCACGTGGAGTTTCCCGCCACTTGCCTCCCTCCTCAAAATGGCACTGGCGCCAAGTAGGGACAAGATGGTGGGGACCGCGTGAGTTTTCTCGCCTATTGCTCTTCTCCTCCCCAGAATCCCTTTCTCCCAAGTTCCAACACCTTTCTCACATCCAGCCCCTCCCCGAGCCCTAACCACTCCCTTTTTCTACAGCCATCCTCCAGCTCTGCCCAAATTCCTCATGTCCCTAACCCCTCCCCAAATTACGCCCCCAGGGCGGAGTCCTCCTTCCCTTCTGGTTCCACCCACCTCCTGGGCCCCTCCCATCTGGGGTTGGGTTCCGGTTCCCATGGTCCCCCTTTTGGTTCCCACGGTGGTGGGGCCGGAGGGGCGGGGTCTGGGGCCGAAAACGACACCCCCATGACGGGAAGTGGTTATCCATCACTCCCTGTCCCTTCCCTGAACCTGTCCGGTCCCCAAAGTACTCTCCTTGCGGCACCGGTGACGTATATCCTTCGCACTGAGGGAGGCATTCGTGCCGAGTGGACCCCGCTGCCTTTCCAGGTCACCAAGGAATTATGTACGGCACAGCGGGAGTTCACTCAAGAGGATGAGTGCTTCTGGGGGATGCTTGCAGCCACCCTTTCCACTGACCTCACCGCTGCTGACCTCCGCCAGCTGTTCTCCTGCCTCCTGACACCTACGGAGTTCTTGAGGTGGGAGACGGAGTGGCGGAAGAAGGTCTTGGATGCGTTGTTCCATCTTTGGCAGAACCCGGCCTCCACGAAGGATGCAGGGGGAGGCATGCTCTCCATCGACCACCTCTGCGGCCAAGCGGAGTGGGCCGACGGGGCGCGCCAGGCCGCTGAAATCCCCCAGGCAGTGCTGCGGGAATCGGTTAGGGCAGCAGAAAAAGCTTTCAAACAGCTAAAACCAAAAGGCCAGGCATTGAAGTATCTTAAGATCGTCCAGGCCCCTAACGAGCCGTTTCTCAAGTTTGTAGAGAAATTGCGCAAGTCGGTCGAACTACAGGTGAAGGACGAGAGGGCCAGGCAGGAGGTCCTGAGGGAGATCGCCAACATGAACGTGAATGGCAGATGCAGAGCAGAGATTCTCAGCCTCCCGATGGAGCCTCGGCCCTCCCTTTAATACATGTTAGAAGTTTGCGAGAAGAAAGTGGACCTCACTCCACCAGAGGAACCAGCCCAAGACCAACCTGCGCCACGGCCTGGACCCATCAAAAGGGCCTACGCCGCAGAGGCCAAACCACTGCACCCTTCAGCGCGACCGCCACCACTACACCAGCACCGCCCATCACAGAACAACAGATGTTTTCTTTATGGGACACCTGGACACTAGTAGGGGAACTGCCCCCCTAAGACTGACTTTCATCACTTCAGGAAGGAGCAGGGTGGGGCTTGCAAGCCCCAAAAACACTAGACCATGAGCACAGCCCCTCCCTGCTCTCAGACAAAAATTTGGTGGGCACGAACTTGTCCCGGGGAGGGAAAATCCAGCAGATGCCCACAAACGACTTTTCTCCTACCGGACTGGACATTTTTTCAATGGACATACAGCACAACCATTATGAACACAAGCACAGGCGGCCCATCTTGATCACTGTGTCGTGTTTTTCCCCTTTCAGGCTCCAGCTGACGGAACCGCTGTATCTGAGGGATTCCGACCACCACCTGATTTTGGTAGCCTCGGAGGGTTCAGGTACCTGGAGCTGGCTGTGATGTAAGTACATCGTTGTCAGGGACACAAAGCACACACCCCAGGAGACCACGGTCCTGCCCTGTTTAGTAACATCAGACCTGGGGCAGTTCATACTCCCCTTGCATTGTGTCCATCCACTTGTGTTTCTTCTTAAGGGCCAGATTGTTTCTCCAGCCATCCCGGTCCCCGAACCACCATGGGACCGGGAGCATGCAGGCAGCCTTCGTAAGAAGCTTATTCCATCTGTGTACTGGGTACAGGCTCTTGGGGAGAACAAGCCCAAAATCACATGCAGGCTGAATTTGTGAGGGGAGCGGCGGACCATACAGGGGCTCCTGGACACAGGGGCAGATATGACAATCATTCCCGCCCAGGAGTGGCCGTCATATTGGGAATTGCAAAACATGGCTGGCAGAATGCAGGGCATAGGGGGCATCCAATTCGCAAAACAGTCCAAGAGCATCATACAAATTGAGGGGCCGAACGGGCAATTGGCCTCGATATGCCTGTTCATTTTAGATTTCACGGAACCCCTGTGCGGTAGAGACCTGATGGCCCAGTGGGGAGCAAAAATTGATATCCCCAAGCCTCCCCAGCTTTTTCGGGCAGCAGTCACTGAGAAGCACCCCACCCAGAAGCTGAATTGGCTCACAGATACACCAGTCTGGGTGGAACAGTGGCCGCTAAACAAACAGAAATTAAAGGCGCTGGAGGAGCTCGTAGAGGAGCAGCTGCAGACAGGCAATATCATGGAGACCACATCATCCTGGCTTTTGTTATTCAAAAGCCTAACAAAGACAAGTGGCGGCTCCTTCACAACCTCCATGAGATCAACAAAGTCATAGAGGATATGGGGTCTCTTCAACCAGGGATGCTGTCCCCGGTGATGGTCCCCCAAAATTGGAATTTGGCTGTCATTGACATAAAAGATTGTTTCTTCCAAATTCTCCTACACCCTGATGATGCCCCACGTTTGCCTTCTCGGTTCCTACCCTCAACCAAGAAGCCCCAAGGAAGAGGTACCACTGGAGGATGTTACCCCAATGAATGAAGAACAGTCCTGTGATTTGCCAGTGGTATGTCTCTTCCTTGCTGTTCCCCGTTTGTGTAGCTGTGGGAGATGCCATCATCCTGCACTACATGGACGACATCTTGGTGTGCGCTCCCTCTGACGATGTGCTTGCCTATGCGTTTGACCTCACAACATCTTTGTTGGTTGCTGCAGGGTTCGAGCTCCAGACTGAGAAGATTCAAAGGATGCCACCTTAGAAGTACCTGGGGCTGCAGATGACCAAGAGGACCATTGTTCCTCAGAAACTGGAAATCAGGAACAACGTCCGGACCCTTGCGGATCTCCAACAACTGTGTGGGTCTTTAAACTGGGTTAGACCGTGGCTAGGTATTTCCACCGAAGACCTAGCCCCCCTTTTGAATTTATTGGAAGGGGGAGAAGGGCCAAGTTTCCCACGGACTCTTACCCCAGAGGTGGAGAAAGCACTGGAAAAGGTACAAAGTTACATGTCTGCCAGGCAGGCCCATCGCTACCAACCGGGCCTGCCCTTCAGATTCATTATACTGGGAAAACTGCCACACCTCCATGGGGTCATTTTCCAATGGCACGAATCCATCAAGGGCAAGGACCAGGGCAAAAGGGACCCTCTCTTGATCATAGATTGGGTCTTCCTGAGCCACCATCAGTCCAAAAGGATGACCTTGCCACAGGAGTTGATGGCTGACTTAATTCAGAAAGCGTGACAGCGCATCAGGGAGTTGGCGGGGTGCGACTTCGACATCATCCACGTACCCATTCAATTAACAATGGGCCAATTCACAAAAGCAATATTGTAGCACCTGCTCCATGAGAATGAGTCCCTGCAGTTTGCATTGGACAGTTACGCCGGACAAATTTCAATTCATCGGCTGGCCCATAAAATCTTTAATTCGGATGTTCAGTTTTCACTACCATTGAAAAGGGTCCAAAGCAGGCAACCTCTAAAAGCCTTGACAGTTTCCACTGACGCGTCCGAAGCATCCCACAAGTCAGTGATGACTTGGAGGGATCATCAGACTCAGCGGTGGGAGGCGGATATTGCCGAGGTGCAAGGATCACCTCAGGTAGCTGAGTTGGCTGCTGTCGTCAGGGCTTTTGAGAGGTTCCAGGAACCCTTCAATTTGGTAACTGATTCAGCCTATGTAGCTGGTGTAGTGTCCAGAGCTGAGAATGCCGTGCTGCAGGAGGTGTCTAACACTGCTCTGTGTAAGTTGCTCTCTCGGCTAATAGATCTTGTCTCCCACCGAGAGCAACAGTTCTACGTGATGCATGTCAGGTCGCACACTGACCTGCCGGGGTTCATTGCCGAAGGCAATCGAAGAGCTGATGCCCTGGCAGCCCCAGTTTTGATGGCACTGCTCCCTGACAAATTTGAACAAGCAAAAGTCAGCCATCACAAGTTCCATCAGAATGTGCCTAGCCTGGTCCAGCAATTCCAACTAACCCGTGATCAGGCCAAGGCCATCGTGGCTACATGTCCCCAGTGCCAGAACCATCAAATGCCTGTGCTGAGAGAAGGGGCTAACCCCAGAGGTCTTCACAGCTGTGAGGTGTGGCAGATGGACGTCACCAAGATCCCAGAGTTTGGCAGACTTCGAGATGTACATGTGTCAGTTGATACCTTTTCTGGCTCAATCTATGCCTCTGCCCACACAGGGGAGAAGGCGAAGGATGTTATTAACCACCTCATCCACACCTTTTCTGTATTGAGGGTTCCAAAGGTTTTAAAAACGGACAATGCCCCAGTGTATGCCTCCAAGGAGCTCAGGAGCTTCCTGCAGCAATGGGGAGTGGAGCACATAATCGGCATCCCCCACTCCCTGACAGGTCAGGCCATAGTTGAGAGGACCCACCAGAGCCTAAAGAAGATCATCGAACACCAACAAGTGGCGATGAAGGTGGAATCCCCTCATATCCAGCTGGCACAAGCATTGTTTACTTAAAACTTTCTCAGCTGCACATTTGAGAACCTGAATCCTCCCATCATGCAGCATTTCAAGACCAACCCTCAGCTGGAGCTGAAGGAGAGGCCCCCCAGCCTAATCAAAGATCCAGAAACGTGGCAGCTCCAGGGTCCTTTCAAGCTGGTCATGCGGGGACGGGGGTACGCTTGCGTTGCAACTCCCACAGGGTTAAGATGGGTTCCCGCCAACTGGGTATGCCCGTATATCGCCAAACCATCGCAGGTCACACCTGTCCGGCAGGTGGAGGACGTCTGCTGGAGGAGGAAGAGACAGACCCATTCCTTTTAATTTACCCCATTAACCTTCTTTGCTTTTATGTTACAGCCTCAACCCAAGACCCCAAGCGGGACATCATGAACATCTTCTACATCTTCGCCCTGAGGTGCCTCACTGTCCTTTCAGAGACTCGTTTGGCACCTAGGGCATCTCGGGTTGGGTTTCTTCTCTTATTTGGTCCAGATTGTTTTGTTTATCCTTGTTCTAGCCCTCGTTATGTTCGGAATTCTGAGGCTGGTGGTGTCCAACCTCATCAAAAAGGCACTAAATGTGGGAGGGGGGATGGGAGAAGGGCCTCCTGCCCTCCCATGGGAGTCTACAGTAGAGTAGTCTCCCGCCCTCTACAACTGCCAATCCCTGTTACCATAGTTACCCAAGTATGTCAGTCAGTTTGTCCCCCAGCCTTTTGTTCTGGTACGTTCCTTGCTAAGTGTATTGTTATTGGTTCTTCTCCCTCAACCACTCCCTCTCCTTATCCCCATTGGTTTATACAATGTCACCCCATTGTTTCTCCTCCCCTTAGCCCTCGGCCCATTGGACCCTCAGACCCAAGCCACTCCTTCCAGGTGTCCCTTATATACTCCAGCCCTCCCACTGCTCAGGGCTCTCGGAGTCACCTCCCTCCCGAGCAGCTGTGTTCCTTATCCCCATCGCTATCTTTCCTGTACATAAAGCTGTCTGGAATAAAGGTGCTCTGATCAGCCATCCCGCCTCGGCAGAAGCATTTGTTCAGCTCTCCGGCACCAGTTGATCATATTCCAGGGCCTGCTGTGAACCCTCCGCGGCGTCCCCTGAGGATAGAGATCCTGGGAGAGACTGCCTCAACTAAACATCCATACGGCGAACCCGGCTGTCATCGTCGCTGCCCAGGAGTCAGATAATGAAGAAGAAGATCAGGAAGAAGAAGAATTTGAAGACTGACCCTGGGCAGCTCCCACATGTCAACCGTGGTTCGGGGACACCTACCCGAACTTAGAATTCTTCCCCCGGACCGAGTTTAATTCATTTTGATAAGAGACTTCCATTTCGTTCTGTTTTGTTTAATATTTAAAAGGGGGAGTTGTTGTGGTGTGTTTTAAGTTTCCCCCTATTATGATTTCTCCCACTCTGCCTATATGGGTCCTATGGTCCGTCCCTCCTTCCCCTCCTCCCCCCACTACCTGTCAATCACCCAGGTTATGTAACCCTCAACTGTCAACCCTCACCCCAGGGCCTGTCTGGCACTCTGAGGCCTCACCCCTCCATCCAGAAGCTTCCACCAGAGGCCAGGATGTGAACTGGAGGGAGCTGTCTGGAAGGTACTGATTGTTGCTGCAGGATGACAGGCTGGAAATCTGTCATTGGGTGGTGAGCAACTACATTTGAGCAGCTCTTGCCTTTCTGGGGTTTTATTCCTTTCTCTCTCTCTCTGTTTCATTATTGTTGTTGATGATGAAGATATTATTGATATAATTATAATTTGTATTATTATATTCTATATTATTTCAATTATTAAACTGTTCTTATCTCCATCTACAAGTTTACTTTTTTTTTTCCTGACTGTTCTCCCTACCTGGGAAAAACGAGCAGTATTTATATGCCAACTGAGTTAAACCATGACAAACAACTAGGAGATTTTAAACTTACTCAGCACATCCATTCTCTGTTGAAATAAAATCCTCAAATTGATAGCATCTGCAGAACAAGAAATGTGATTATGAGCAGTAAGCGATATGCCTAATATACAGATGAGGTTCCTTTCATCCTCCCCTCCAAAAACTCAAAGAATATAGATTGGTGGGAGATAGTGGCTTGTATTTTTATAGTATTTCTTTTCTAATAAGTTGAACGCTGCTGTGACATGGTTGGTCATCTTTGACATCAAACTATTAGGATGGTTCCTACGTGTTTCATGACCAGCAGCCTTCATTTTCATTACCCTTTAGGTTACTAAGTTCAACTGTCCACCTACAAAGGTTGGTCTCTGACAGAAGTAGAAATTTTGGCTGCAGAAATATGTGCAGATCTGGACATAAATTCTGTGTTCTGGATGGAAGTTCTGTGCTTCTTGGTGATTTTAAATGTCAAGCAAACATCCCTGAGCATATTTAATTTACTAGCAAAGATGCAGCCAAGAAAAGTGTAAGACCAGCTCCATTTCCTGAACAAGCAGGCTTTGCTTTTTTTGACTTATGACTACAGAAAGGGCTATTTGAGGCCATTACTCCAGGGCTTTGGGCAACGGTTTGCTGGAAGAGTGTGGACTTAAGTAAAAAAGTAGCACTGTATCCACACCAACCAGACAGAAACTAAGACTACAAACATGTTTATGGTAATCTCTGATCATCATGTGTTTCTATGATCATGACAGCACACACTAAGAATGCAGGAAGCAAAAGGCTAAATTTTGCCTTTATTTAAGAGTGAAGGAGAAAAAGTTGCTACAGATCAAGAGATTTTTTTCCTAGAGCTTCTACCCTCTTTGTCTTAAAATTCTCCATCTATAACTGCTCAGTTTCGTTGCATTGTTGGGGTTTGCTCTGTATATATGCATAGGTATATAGGTATATATGCATATATATGTATATATACATAGGTACATTCTTCTGCTGTGTCTAATTCTGAGTTGTTGTAAAGTAGAAAGAGCAATCTCACCTTGCCTTTCTATTCAGGGAGGCAGGGCAGAGAGCAGAAAAACACTTGTGATAGTACTGGGCTCCAGAAGAAGTTCCACACCAATGCTATACCAGACTCCACCAAAGTACAAGATTTTGTTTCCCAGTTCCATTTTATAAGCATTCACCCCTGTTCCTGGAGAAAAACTGAGAAAGCAGTTCTGTTCCTTTCCATTTCCATTAAAAACAGTTCTAGCCCATTAATTCACCATCCTCACTCTTTATCATGATCTGCACTGAGTAAAAACCACTGGGAGGTAAAACATCTTGTAACAGCATAGATTACAAGTGTATTATAGATATTACAATCCAACCCTCACTGCGATACAGGATCACAGCAGTTCTTTTCAAACATTCAAGATCCAGATTTTTTTCCTTTTCTTTATCTTAAGTACTGGAATGTGCAAATATTTGTATGTTTTTCTCTATAGCTACAATTTGCAAGTACAAAACTAAATCTAAGTGAAAATTCTTTTCACTGTTCTGCTTTAGAATCCTGTGATTTTTATTTTCCTTGCAGCCCCCAGTCCACAGCTCTAAGCACTAGTTTCTCCAGAATACTTGCTGCACCTTGTATGGCAGCTCTGAAAAACACATCATGACCTGCTGTGACAGAGCTATGAGCGCATACGATTTTATCAAAGATTACTGAATTAATAATAAAAAACTCAGTTTTTAAAAATATTTTAAAAACTTAGTTCTAAATCTGATAAAATATATTAACTAGCAAATTGACAATAGATTTTTCTGTAAAATTGCACACAAATGAAAAGCTTAATCCTGTTAAACAGTCAAATGATTCTGAAGTAGTCTAATTCAGGAGTTAGGAAATAGGTACTTGCATCCAAATTGGAAAGCATTCCTATTAATAAAATGTATATAGTAGCAAATATGTACTTCCCTGAACTGGGATTTTTTTTTCCTGCTGCATTTTGTATGCAATTTTATTGATAGGATGAACAGGTCTGTGTATATGTTACACTTCTTGAGTTCATGAGAAGCTATTTGCCTTCCCCAACCTGAGGTTCAAGAGAATAGGGAACTGGATTTGTTGTTTTTAGACAGAATGAAACTCAGGCTAAGTAGTGTTAGTGGGTTATAATGGCATTCTGGATCAGTCAGAGGTTGAAAAGATTAAATCTGCTTTCTTGATTTGTGAGTGGAAAGGATCGACTCTCTTTTCTGAATGTTTGAGCATGTGCAGTGTGCCCTGACATGCTGACCATTTTTACTAGGTAACTTCAAAAAACACAAAGGCTGATCAGGCAACAGAGGTTGAGGTACTGATGAAGCTGCCAGTGACTGTGCTAACTTTCCTAAAATAGGTGTTTCTGCAAAGATTTGCATGATTTTTATGTTGTCAGCATTCTACCCCAGGTACATTGAGAGAAGTATGACTACATTGTAGCTGCTGTGTAGTTTGAAGGCATAAGAACCGCTTGATATGGAATTATATTAGACTCAGCACTGTGGCATGACACAATTTGATTTACTCTGTTTCTCAGAGCAACAGGTGCCAGTATGTGGCAAGCACATTTCTCTCACTCTCAGGATTTTTCATAGAGGTGCACAGAGAGAAATGGAAGACAAAACAACTTCTATTTCTGCTCCTTGTTTTTCCTATGTGGAATGTGTTTGGAGAATTGTTTACCTGGAGTCAGTGCTTGATTGGAATCTGGAGAGGATTGTTTGAGCCTGATGGCCAATCCAATCCACCTGTGTCTGGACTCTCGCAAGCAGGGTCATGAGTTAGTTAGATTAGAGATAGAGTAGGAAAAAGTAGTATGTAGTTTTTAATATCTTCCTTTTATATAGTATATTAATGTATTTTATCATAATTATAATAAAGAAATAATTCAGCCTTCTGAATTGAGTCAGACATCGTCACTTCTTCCCACTGAGTTCACCTGCATCTACAACACCAGTAGAATGAGTCGAGCATTATAGAACTCTCCTACTCACGTACCTAAACTAGCTTGAGACCTCTGCACTGTCTCCAAACCAAATTTAGGACAAATCCAAAGCAGTCATTCACTTTGTCTGCAGCCTTGAGCCTCCCCAGTGCCCCATATGGGATGCAGCCTGGGGCACTACTGCCTGTGAATGTTGCTGTGACACACACCACCCCTGCAGCAGAGCAATATTCAATATAACAAGTATGGCCATTGAAATTTAGCCAGAAGCAGGAACTTGTGAATCCAGAATTAAAAGCATCAGTCTTTATAGCCTGGGACAAAGGAATCTGTTGTGTTGTGGTTTTATATTTTATATTTCTCATTCTGTAATTGTTTGTTCCAATGTACCCCCATATTTCCTTTGGTTTGCCCCTAGTTTTCCCACCTCTCCTCATGTGTCTATCAACCTAAAACTGCTTAGTCATTCCCCTGTCCCCTCCCAGGTGCCTTGTCTGTCACTTGGTGTCCCTTCTCCTACAACTGGAAGCTTCTACCAAGGGCACCAGGTGATTGGATGAGCGCCTGGGGCCCTGCCCTCCTTCCTCCCTCATTGGATCTCTCGTATGTCAGTCCCCACAAGAGCCACTCCCTAATGTCTCCCTATTGGACAGTCGGTTCCCCCCTCCCTCCCCGTATATAAACTGTTGCAGGTACCTCTCTGGGGCTCTTGCTGGTTGGTTTTGCTTGTATGCTGTTGGGCTCATCAGAGCCACAATAAAGTGATTTATTGAAAAAATATGGATATTGATCTAGTATCGATATCCATCTGTGATGGACAAAAACTCTCAAACAGTTTAAATTTAGAAACTGTATGTTTATTCGATGCCGGGCAGTGTGCAGGATAGCTCCCAAATACACACAACACCTTCCAGGTGATTACAGAGTCTTTTTATCCATACAAGTATTGAATACCCAAAATACAAATACATATTCATAATTTTTGTACATCCCATTCCCCACTTCGTATGCTAATCACTCCAAAAGCTATTAAGCATGCGTAGTTTGTCCCTTGAAATGGGTCAGTGGTCCCTTTCATGGGGAGGTGTCACAGTGCCCCCTTGGTTGATAGCTAGCCCAGAAGCTTGGGCATGGCAGGCAGCTGAGACCACTCTCCCTACCCGGGCATTGGCTGGAATAGTGGCTCATGGGGTGAAACCTGCCAGACGGGGGGAGGCACAGCACGACTGAAGCAGACTCAGGGAGCCGTACTCTCAGGGTAAACCGAATTCCGAGTTTATTGTAATCCACAGGAATACCAGGTAAACTCGAAGGGAGGTTTGCCACTGCATGCTCGCCTTTTTACAGGGGGATGGCAACTCAGGGAGGGAACAACTGTAGACCAATAGGGGGCAATGGGGGAGTGGTAACAGGGGTGCCAGTCAGAGGAAACATCCATTGAGGTGAAAAGGAGGGCGGGGTCCCGAGGAACCAGCCTATCACCCGAGGCCTTAGGTGGAAACTTCTAGATGGAAGGGTGAGGCCTCAGAGTGACAGACGGGCCCTGGGGTGGGGTTACCGGTGTGGGGTTACCTAACCTGGGAGGGGCGAAGGGTGACTAATAGGTAGGAAGGGGAGGAGGAGATTGAGGGACGGACCAATGGACCCAGATAGGGGGAGTGGGAGCAACTATAACATGGGGGAAACTTATAACACATCACAACAGGGAGGGGTGCCACAATGAGGAAGTAAATGAAGTCTTCCTCGTTCTGACCTTTCTACCTTTTCAATACAAATATGACAAATGAACTCTTGGTAGAACTCCCATTCCTTGTCTTCAATTGGTTTCAGAACAGAGGAGGCCCACAATTGTCTTATGTTCCTAAAAGCTATTTGTCAGCTTCTATATTCTTCATTATAAACCCAGCTAACCAAACATTATGCTGACAAGCAATCAATTATTAGCTAACTACTAACTCCTAACTTCATCAAGGCCTACTCATTTATTATTATTATTTTAATTAACTCTAGTAAGGCTTATTTCTAACTAAAACCTTAGCTCCTCTAAAATCTCTAAATTTCTTAAAGTTTACGTTTCAAAAGCTTTGGAGTTCAACCCCCTGTGAGTGTCTCCTTTCCTACGCCGGCGGGATCTGCGGCATCCTCTGAACCCACAGAAGCACTCCCTAAAGCCCACCTGGGTCCAGTGGGGGATGCTTCCTACTGCCCTACTCGCCCCATTGGAAAGCTAGCCGGAGCTGAGGAAATCAGGGACAAAGATTTGGGGTGAGGATGGGGCAGTTTGGTGGGGCCTGAAATGTGGGGCCGGAAAATTCTGCCAGACGCCACAGCAGAGGATCCCTGAAGTCGTTGGACTCTCGGACTTATCCTCGTGGCCATCAAGCTACCCCAGTGCAAGCAGACCCACATTTTAGTAGGTGGCGCTCCTGGGGACAGGACCGGCAGCTCTGGCCAGCACCTCCGGAGTCGGTCCTCCATCAGTGTGTCAGCAACTGAGGATTTTCGTTTCTACCCAGACGTGACCGGGCCATCTCCAGGGGTGAGTGGATCTTTGGGGCTTAAACACCCGTTCTTTTGAAGCGTTTTCCTTTCTCCCGAAGGGTAGGGGCAGGGATTCCCTTTTCTGGGTGGGCTTTTCTTTCTCCATGGTGGTAGGGAAAAGATCCCACATTCTCTTTTGTTATAGCTCCCTTTCCCAGGGTGTTGGGGAGCTCGAAGGGCGGGTGGTTTAAGTTGTCTGTGGTGGTCCTTTTTTCTGTTGTAATTCCCACAGTTGTTGGTTTTGTGGCACATTGGTAACATCCGTCAGCATGGGTGCACGGCTGACAGTGCCACAAAGGAGAATTTATGCCCAAGTTGTGGGCATCCTAGTGGGGGGTGATAAAAAGTTTAAGAAATCAGGGTTTCCCCTTTAGGGAAAAGGAAAACCACCAAAAAGGGACAGAAGAAAAAAACCCCTGAAAACAACTTACTCTTAAGTTGTCCAAGGAAAGGCAGGAGCAGGGAAAAAAAAAACCTTGGGTGGTGTGGTGCTCATGGGGAATCTGACTCCTAAGGTGCTTTTTAGGAGCTGCAAGATCCGTCCTCTGGGAAAGCAGCCCCTAAAATGGAATGTGCCTTCGCCGAAGGTGGCTTAACGTCCAGGGAGTAAGTCCAGGGTCCTCAGACCTTGGGTATCTCCACTCGCGGGCCAGAAAAAGCTTTTTCGATCTTCATATTTTGGTTGCCAAGACTGCTGCGTCTCGCCATCAAATCCCCGGCCAGCTGGGCAAGTCAGGCAGAGAGAAAGAGCTTCTCCTTGGTTCCCAGGGGGCTCTGAGAAGCTCCCTCGTGAGTCCAAAGACAAGCTGGTCCCACAAGCAAAGAAAGAAGGCGCTCTTCATCTCAGGAATAATTCCGAAGTTTAATGAAAGCCTATTGAGATTCCAGGCCACATCTGTCCTCGAAGGGCATCCAGAGACAGAGAGAGAGAGATTCTCCATGCCGGAGCAGCCAGATATAGGGGGGGGGGCGGGGAAACCCGAGTAGCCAAGGGGGAAGGGACATGGGGGTGGCTCTCTAGGGCAAGGCCTCAGAGTGACCACTGAGGAAAGGGGTAGGGGAGGAGCCCCGAGACAGGGTCCAGTCACCTGGTGACCCTGACAGAAGGCTCTGGACAAAGGGGAAAGGTCACAAGGTGATGGACACATCACCCGGGAGGAGACACGCGGATGGGTCAGGCATTTTGGGGTTTGATGGACATACAGATACTGATGGGAAACCTGGGATGAACCAAATGGATACCAAGAGGGGATTATGGAGGGGATATACCATTATGAGGGGATATACAGTGTAACACAACTCCACAAGGGGGTATTCAATTCGCAAAGCAATCAAAGAGCATCGTACAAATGGAGGGGCCAGACGGGCAATTAGCCTCAATACACCGCTTCGTTTTAGACTTTACAGAACCCCTGTGGGGAAGAGACCTAATGGCCCAGTGAGGGGAAAAAATTGACATCCCCAAGCCCCCCCCAGCTTTTTTGAGCAGCGGTCACTGAGAAGCGCCCCACCCAGAAACTGAATTGGCTGACAGGTACACCAGTCTGGGTGGAACAGTGGCCGCTAAACAAACAAAAACTAATGGCGCTCGAGGAGCTTGTGGAAGAGCAACTAAAAAAGGGTAACAGTGTGGAGACCACATCTCCATAGAACTCCCCCGTCTTTGTAATCCAAAAACCTAACAAAGACAAATGGCGGCTCCTTCAAGGCCTCCGTGAAATAAACAAAGTTATTGAAGATATAGGGTCTCTTCAACCAGGGATGCTGTCCCCGGTGATGGTCCCCCAAAATTGGAATTTGGCTGTTATAGACATTAAAGATTGTTTCTTCCAAATTCCTCTACACCCTGATGATGCCCCATGGTTTGCCTTCTCCGTACCAACCATCAACTGAGAATCCCCAAGGTAGAGGTACCACTGGAGAATGTTACCCCAAGGAATGAAGACCAGTCCTGTGATTTGCCAGTGGTATGTCTCCACCTTGCTGTCCCCCGTCCGTGTAGCTGTGGGAGATGCCATCATCCTACACTACGTGGATGACATCTTGGTGTGCGCTCCCTCTGACGATGTGCTTTCCTATGCGCTTGACCTCACAACGAATTCGTTGGTTGCTGCAGGGTTCGAGCTCCAGACTGAGAAGATTCAAAGGATGCCACCTTAGAAGTACCTGGGGCTGCAGATGACCAAGAGGACCATTGTTCCTCAGAAATTGGAAATCAGGAACACAATCCGGACCCTTGCGGATCTCCAACAACTGTGTGGGTCTTTGAATTCAGTAAGACCGTGGCTAGGCATCTCTACCGAGGACCTAGCCCCCCTTTTCAATTTATTGGAAGAGGGAGAGGGGCCAAGTTCCCCCCAGACTCTTACCCCAGAGGCGGGGAAAGCGCTAGAAAAGATGCAAAAATACATGTCTGCCAGGCAGGCCCATCGCTACCAACTGGGCCTGCCCTTTCGATTCATCATCCTGGGGAAGTTGCCACACCTCCATGGGGTAATCTTCCAATGGCACAGCAACACCAAGGGCAAGGACCAGGGCAGGTTTTCCTCAGCCACCACCGGTCCAAAAGAATGACGCTGCCACAGGAGTTGATGGCTGACTTGATTCAAAAAGTGCAACAGCACATCAGGGAGTTGGCGGGGTGCGACTTTGACATCATCCACGTACCCATCCAACTATCTATGGGCCAATTCACAAAGGCAATGTTAGAGCACCTGCTCCAAGAGAATGAGTCCCTGCAGTTTGCATTGGACAGCTACACTGGCCAAATTTCAATTCATCGGCCGGCCCACAAATAATTCGGAAGTTCAATTCTCACTAATATTAAAAACAGTCCAGGGTAGGCAGCCTCTAAAAGCCTTGACAGTTTTCATTGATGTGTCCGGAGCGTCCCACAAGTCAGTGATGACTTGGAGGGATCATCAGACTCAGCGGTGGGAGGCGGAGCTGATTCCCTGGCAGCCTCGGTACACATGGCGCCACTCCCTGATAAATTCAAGCAGGCCAAGATCAGCCATCACAAATTCCATCAGGATGTGCCTGGCCTGGTCCGGCAATTCCAACTGACCCGTGATCAGGCCAAGGCCATTGTGGCCACATGTCCCCAGTGCAAGAATCACCAAATGCCCGCGCTCAGCGCTGGAGCAAACTCCAGAGGGTTACACAGCTGTGAGGTGTGGCAGATGGATGTGACCAAAGTCCCCCAGTTCGGCAGACTGAAGGACGTTCACGTTTCAGTCGACGCCTTTTCTGGCACAGTCTACACCTCTGCCCATGCAGGGGAGAGGGCTAAGGAAGTCATCAACCACCTCATCCACGCCTTCTCCGTGTTGGGGGTTCCAAAGGTTTTAAAAATGGACAATGCCCCAGCGTATATCTCCAAGGAGCTCAGGAGCTTCCTACGGCAATGGGGAGTGGAACACACAAGTGGCATCTCCCATTCCCCAACAGGACAAGCCATAGTTGAGAGGACCCACCAGAGCCTGAAGAAGATCATCAACCATCAACGAGCAGCAATGAAGGTGGAATCCCCTCATGTCCATCTGGCACAGGCATTGTTTACACACTATTTTATTAATTGTGCCTTTCGAAACCTGAACCCTCCCATTGTAAGACACTTCAGGAGCAACCCTCAGCTGGAGCTGAAAGAGAGGCCCCCCGTAATGATTAAAGACCTAGAGATGTGGCAACTCCAGGGACCATATGAGCTGGTCACACAAGGGCGGGGGTATGCATGCGTTGCCACCCCAACAGGGTTAAGATGGGTGCCAGCGAAAGGGGTGCGCCCCTACATCGCAAAACCTGCACAAGCCACCCCAGTCCAGCAAGTAGAAGATGTCTCTTGGAGAAGGAGGAGACGGACCCATTCAATTTAAGTTAACCCCATTAACCTTTTTATGTTTATGTTACAGCCTCAACCCAAGACCCCTGAGGACACCGTGGACCCCACTTATGTCATCTTCCTGCTGTGCTTCGCCATCCCCAGCGGCTCCTGGATCGTTCCCCAGACCACGAAAAATGTCTGGAATACATTGGCACAAGCCCTTGGACAAGACAGCATCTACTTGTCCACCTCATCCACTGCCGACCCGTTTCTTTCCTGCCTTGTGGGGATCCCATATAAATTAGATGATTTTCCGTTTACCTTTCCTAATCCTAAGGCTGTTCCCAGCAGGAAGACCCGCTCCTTCATCATTCGCCAGCTGGACACGTGGAGGAGCTGGGTCAAAGTGCTCCCTGTCATGCCAAACCAGCGCCAAGAATTAGACCTCCTCAGATCTTCCCCCACATTCACCTGTATTCATTTTTCTGTTACCCCAGATCTGCAGGCCTAGCCGAACATTGAAATCAAGCAGACTATCCCCAAGTATACTGCTCAGGAATGGTGCCAAAGGGTCATTCAAATCCCCGATTGCCCACCTTGCCCAAGGTACAGCTAGCCTGGGCTAAGCTCCATCGGGAGCGGGACATTGAGGGGGCGAGGAACACGGCAGCCAGGTAGGCTAGGCCCACAGGTATGACCCGTGCCTGCCCTTCAAATTCATCATATTGGGCAGACTGCCACACCTCCACGGTGTCATTTTTCAATGGACTGATACCCTAGGGAAGGGGAAGGACCAGAACCGAAGGGACCCAGTCTCCATCATAGAGTGGGTTTTCCTAAGTCACCACAGGTCCAAGTGGATGACATGGCCACAAGAGTTAGTAGCAGAGTTAATCCGCAAAGCTAGAGTGCGGATTCAGGAGCTGGCAGGATGTGATTTTGAGTGCATTCACATTCCACTCAAATTGGAATCGGGCCAATTCACAAAGGCCATGTTGGAGCATCTGTTAAAAGAAAATGAGTCGTTACAATTTGCTCTAGATAGCTATATAGGCAAAATTTCAGTTTTGAGACCGGCCCACAAAATTTTTAATTCGGAAATCCAATTCACCCTCTCAACAAAACAGATTCAGAGTAAAAAACCCTTGAATGCCATAACAGTTTTTACCAACATGTCCAGAGGATCCCACAAGTCCGGAGTGACTTGGAAAGATCCTCAAACTCAGCGGTGGGAGATGGATGTCACTGAGGTAGAAGGCTCCCCTCAGATAGCCGAGTTGGCTGCCGTCATTAGGGCTTTTGAGCGGTTCTCTGAACCTTTTAATTTGGTTACCGATTCAGCCTATGTAGCCGGCGCAGTATCTAGAGCGCAGGATGTAGTCCTGCAGGGTGTATCCAACGAGGCCTTGCATAGTTTGCTCTCAAAATTGATTAAATTAGTCTCCCACCAAGAGCAACCTTTTTATGTGATGCACATCAGGTCACATACCAATCTGCCGGGGTTCTTAGCCGAGGGTAATCAGTGTGCCGATTCCCTCGCTGCCGCCCCCGTGCAGATGGCACCACTCCCTGATAAGTTCCAGCAAGCAAAGATAAGTCACCAGCTCTACCATCAAAATGCGCCCGGCCTGGTGAGGCAGTTCTATCTCACTCGTGACCAGGCTCGGGCCATTGTGGCCACATGCCCATCCCGTAAGTCACTCCCTTTACCATCAGTGAGCACGGGGGCAAACCCTAGGGGTCTAAAAGCCTGTGAAGTGTGGCAAATGGACGTTAGTCATATCAATTCCTTCAGCAGAATGAAGTACCTCCATGCCTCTTTAGACACCGTCTCTTGGGCAGTCTTCGCTCTTGCCCACACAGGGAAGAAACCCTCTCACATCCAAAAACATCTAGTACAAGCTTTCTCCATGCTGGGCATCCCCAAAACCATCAAAACAGATAATGCCCCAGGTTACACCTCCAAGGAGTTCGCCAGCTGCCTGCATCCAGGGCCTCGGGTGATAGGCTGGCCTCTGGGGTCCCCTCCTCCCCTCTTGCTCCATTGGATGTTTCCCATATATGTCACCCCGGCTGTCACGCCCAGTCATTGTCCCATTGGTTCCTTGTTATCCCCACCCCTTGTTACCACCCCGCTTCTTAATCCCATGCACACGGTGCTCGGGGCCTTTTGGGTGTCATCTTCCCCTGGGTTGAGGTGATTCTTCAGAGGATACCCATAAACCTGGATGTGGATACCCCCATAAGGACAACTCTAGTTTTATGTCACTGTTGAATCTGAAGCCACCTCCTGCCTGGTGGCTTCAGATCCACAAGCCCCCGTTCTTGCCGTCAGTGGCTTGGAAAGGTGGCCCCCGCTGCCCGCAGTGCCTGCAGGTGCTGGGCAAACCAGACTGAGGAAAAGGCATGGCGACACCTCCCCATATGTAAACTGTTGCAGGCACCTCTCCAGCACTCTTGCTGGTTGGTTTCATTCGTATGCTCTTGGGCTCATCAGAGCCACAATAAAGCTTCAGAGTTCAACCCCCAGCAAGAGTCTCTCCTTTCCTACGCTGGCGGGATCTGCAGCATCCTCTGAACCCACAGAAGCACTTCTAAAGCCCACCTGGTTCCAGCAGGAGGTGCTTCCTACTGCCCTACTTGCCCCATTGGAAAGCTAGCCGAGGCTGAGGAAATCAGGGACAAAGATTTGGGGTGAGGACGCAGCAGGAATCAAACTTAAGACAGCCCAACCCAACTTTATGCACAGAGAAACAAAGCCAAGAGAACCGGAAGAGTATGGTCAGCAGGTCAAGGAAGGTTGATCCTTTCCTTCTACTTGGCCCTTGTGAGGCTACATCTGGAGAATAGTGCTCAGTTCTGGGCTCCTCAGTACAAAAAAGACAAGGAATACCAAAGAGTGTCCAGTGAAGGGCAACAAAGGTGATGAAGGGACTGTAGCATATCTCTAATGAAGAGAGGCTACAGGACCTGGGCATGTTTAGTCTAGAGAAGACTGAGAGGAGATCTTTTTGATGTGTATAAATATCTCAAAGGCAGATGCCAACAGGATGGTGCCAGACTTTTTTCAGTGGTGCCCAGCAACAGGACAAGATGTAATGACCTAAATGACAAGATGTAATAAACTAAAACAAAAAAGTTCCACTTAACATGAGGAAGAACTTTACTTTGAGGGTGGCAGTGCACTGAACAGGCTGCCCAGGGATGTCATGGAGTCTCCATCTCTTGAGACATTGAACACACATATGGCAGGGGTTTGGAATCTCCTAAGTCCCTTCCAATTCTGACAATGGTGTGATTCTGTAAAAATAACTAGATATCACTCGCATGTACCAGACATGGCAGGTTTTAGATAAAACCACTGCAAACTAAATTTTACTTTCTCTGTGTGCCAGAGCAGCCAACGCACACGAGAAAGGCTGAAGGGTTTGGAGTTCTGTTTCATATTCCTGACACTAATGCCGTGGGGGTCAGCGTGACGCCAGCTCTCCTGCACACTAGCACCGGTACCGAGGTGACACGGCGGGTCCGCTGACACTCGGCGCTCCCGGCCCGGGCTGTCGCTGTCACCCAGCTCCGCCCGGCCCGGAGCGCTCCGCCGCCCCCCGCCGCAGCAGCCGCCCGCCGGCGGGGCGGGAGCCCTCTCCGGGCGGGGCCGGGCCGGGGCGGGCCGAGCGCCGTCGCCGGCCGGGGCGGCGCCGCCAGAGGAGGGTCCCGGCGGGTCCCCGGCGCTCG
>QUSF01000011.1:18394725-18439142 GCA_003676055.1 Chloebia gouldiae
GACGGGGTCGGGGCGGCGGAGCCTGCGCGACCAGGCCGCGGGACGGCGCGGTGCCGGTGCGCGGCCCGCGGGCGGCGGAGGGGCCGCGGGACGGGCTGGCGCCGTCGCCGCTGCGGCGCGGGCCATGGAGAACGCCCGTGGGGAGGGAGGGAGGAGGGAGGAAGGGAGGAGGGAGCCGCGGGCTGGGAGCGGGGACGAGGCGGCGGCCGGTCCAGTCCGTGACACGTCCCGCCCGGCCGGGGCTGGAGGGAGCGGGAGCGCCGGCCGGGCCTGACGCGGCCCCGCGGGGGGCCTTGTGCCAGAGGAGAGGAGGGACGCGGAGCGGCGGGCGGGAACGAGGCAAGGAGGGACGGGCGAGGGTGAGCGGGACGGAGCGGCCCGCAGGGCGGGACGCTGGGGCTGAGGCTGGAGGGGAGCGAGGCAAAGCGGGGTGGCGGGGAAACGGGGCAGCTCCGACGGCTGTGTGGAATGAAGGGCTGTGCCTGCTGTCGGGCCGCAGGGAGCCCGCTCTTACCGCGCTCTCTCTTTTCCCTGCAGGCTTCCTTTGGGAGTTCTAGCCCAGGTTCGTCCTCGCCCACTTCTGCATCGGCACCTGGCCTGTCGCCTGCACGCCGTTCTCTCCTTGCCGCTCCTTCCCAAATTTATCCCCTCGTAGTTTTCCCAAGGCTTCGTGTGCACGCTGTTAACCGCCTGCCAGGTTTTTAAGAGATGTGCGCTACGGAATCCTTCATTTAAGTGCAGTTACAGTTAGAAATTGGCTCCTCAGAACCAAAAATTATATCAAAGTTGTATAGCACTCTTAAGTCAGCATCTCAGTAGAGCTAGATAGCCTGGAGGGAGACAGCTTCTCTTGTTGCTGATAACTACAGGCTTGTCTAAATTTTTGACTTCTTGGTAATAACAGAAAATGTTTAAAATCGTAACAACAAGTAATTTTTAAGGCTGTAACTAAATGCTCTTAACGTTCTTTGGAATACATTATAAAACCAAGCATCAGTAACATCAGCATGGCTATTCTCAAATATTTGGGAACATACTTGCTTCTACATAAATGCATTCTGCAATGTTTGTCATCATCTTTAACCATTATGAAATTTGTTAAGCTTGTATTTTTCAGTATAATTTTGAATATTTAAAATGGTGTATTGAGCACTCAGGACGACAGAAGAAGTGTGACTTGTTAATGTAAAGTCTGTGGAACACAACTTCCCCTTGAGTTTAATGAAAAATGAGTTAGAAAAGCAATTAGAAGCAATAATCTTGATCACACCTTTTTAAGTGCATGTTAGATTAAGACATTTGATACTTTCTTAAAACTTGAGCAGGATGTGATGGCCAGCGGCAGGAGGATTAAACACATAATGTCATTGGAACTGCTGTAGTGTTGTCGGCTATGCTGAAAGTTCTGTGAGACCATAATATGAATAGCATAGGAGTAAAAACCATTTTTGGCCTGAATGTTTCTCTACAGTATGATATTACAAACTTTGACAGCTTTGTCTTAGGCAAGCTGAACAAAGTTCAATTACCTGCATGTACAAAATGAATACTTAGCATAAATGATGAAAAGTTGCATTCTTTAAGGTTCAGAAGTATTGATATATATAGCTGTCTCAAGGCTGGAAGCGGTGCAAAGAGGAATATTTTATTATTTTTTTGAAGAGGGTTGAAAATTGGTAGTTATTTCTTACAAAACTTTTGAAGAAGGTCCTTGATATAAATAATTCTTGATAAAACTTTTCTTTGATGTTTGAAAGCTAAGGATTGCAACAGACCACTAGTATATAAGGGGACACCAGAAGTGAAAGGGAAATACACTAATCTGTCTTTTTCCTCCAACCTGAAAGCCATAAAGAAGTGAACATTAAAGAGCAAAGCAACCCTGTAATTTGGTGATTCTTGACTATAGAACACTGAATACTGATGCAGAATATTTTCGTCTTGAAAACTGGTTTACTCTAATGATAATCTTCCACATGACAAAGTGCATTTAAAATAATAGTACTTTTTTGATTACTTCTGAGTATTGTCTTCCGTAATTAAAAAGTGTCTGTTAGACCATAGAGGTATCACACTGGGTTGTTAATTAATGTGATCCATTAGAAGCATTTTGTTATTTTTAGTGTATTTTCCATAGTATCTCTTGAAATTCTGTTCTGTTTGTTTTCTAGATCTAGTGTTAAAAATTAATTTTATTAGAAGATCCATTTGCAAGGCTAAAGCAATTGGAAGCGAGTCTCACTTTATTTTTGCTATTAGTAGAATGTGATTTCATAGCCTAAGTTACCTGTTTGCCAGTGAAAAACTATGCTTGTTACCATATAAATCAGATCAATAAAATCAGATTATATAGATGACAGTCTTGCAGCTTCTGATATCTTTTGATGTGTGTGCTTTGTATCTTAATGATGATTTCAGGAGTTTTGAACATCTTTTATTCAGTAAAATACTAATTCGGGATTGTATTTTCTGAAACTTAGTTTTGCTTGTTTAGGTACTTCTCCCTGCTATTCTGTTTGTAGCAAGAGAGAAAGTGGTCCTTATTTAAAAATAAGAAAAGGAAAGGTCATCTAAAGCAGCTGAATTTGTCAAGTAGTTACAAATTTGTTACTTCACTGAGAGTTCTGATCCTGTTTGTAAGAGAATTAATGCAAATTTTGTTTTGCTGGGATTTAATTTCTTATGTTGGTGTAGGGGAAAAATTTCTCAAATTAAGATTTTTTTTGATAGTTGGCTCTTTATCATCTGAGGATCATGACTTTGACCCATCTGCTGAAATGCTGGTACACGATTATGATGATGAGCGAACTCTCGAAGAAGAGGAAATGATGGAAGAAAGCAAAAATTTCAGCTCTGAAATTGAAGATTTAGAAAAGGTAAGAGAGACTCTTTCCCTTGTGGATGTACATATTGTACTTTTCTATACATATTTGACTTTTCATACACATTCTAACTTTTCTAGTGGAAAGAACATTCAATCTGCCCTTCAATTTGTATTGTATAGTGTAGTTTTCTGCATTTGCAGCTTGTTTAAAAGTAAGTCAGGTTAGACTGTAGCAGTGCATCATCACAGAAAAGGCTGAACTTCTTAAAGGTATTGGTGCACATATACTTTTTTTTTATTTAGTAGCACATTTGCTTTGGTAGAGAAATCATGACATAGGTTTTAGAGGCCTGTTATCTAAGATCATTTGTATGTGGAAACTGTACATTTTGTGTACTACTGAAATGACATCTAGCTGTGTTTCCTTATGTTGGTCGGGTTTTACTTTGCAATATGCAGACAAACAATCCTGTTTCAGGCGTTGTGGGTCACATTGATTTGCTATATAAATGGTATTTCTATGTCTTAGTTTAATCAGTTTAGCATTCAGTGGAGGTACAAAATGATCAGTGTGCTCTTTGCCTTTTTCTATTCCACTTTACACTTCTTAATAACAAGTTTTTTATATTTACACCTCTTGTTCATCTGTGGCAGAGTGGCATGCATTCTAAATGCCCACTGAGCGCTGAACACCCAGAAATTGTTGCTATTTGCATTACTATTTGGTAGCCCACTTACACCACTTAGCATAACTGCAGGTTTTGGTCACCATACTTCCAGAAAAGTGTATTTTTTAGCATCAAATACAAGGTTGTATTTATATAGTCCATGTAAAAACAAATTTTTTGCATGTGGAGTTCACAGTGTTTGTACTCCTGATTTTTTTTGTCTTGCCTTATTGCCTTTACAATTACATTTTTGCTGATTATGAGCTTGCTGTTGTAGTAGTGAAGCAGTTTGCCAGGTCTAATGGTTAAAGTGGAGTTTTTACTCCACAAAATTCTCTTACTGCTTCTGTAATAGAAGAAAGAAGAACTGAGAGACACTTCTCTTAAACACTTTACTACTTTAAGTCCTTATCCTGGAAAGGACTCTCTTGACATGAGCCTCTGTTTACCCATGGTGAAAAGTCTTTGCAAGACTGAAACTTTGCCTTGCTAAAGAAAAAAAGGAATTTGATTAGTGTGTGAATTCAGCAATAAATTTCTAGAGGTATAACTTCTAAATGTGTAAATATTTGAAAATATTTTTCATACTCTGATGTCTTGAACCAGGTAATGAAAAAAATCTTCACAGTTTATTGTTTTATTAATTGTATTAGGATGCAGGTATGATGGTAGTTACTAGAATCACTTGATCAAAAGCAATCTGAAAAGACAAGTTTAAAATCAAGCCTTTCTCTTGATTTTTGCGTTTTCTTGGCTGTGTTTCTCTTGTTATATTCTCAATGGTTAATATAAAATACATTGTGCAGGAGGTGAAAGGAAGGGCTTAGAAATTGCTGTATTAGTTTACTTCTGTGGGGGTTTTCACATTTGCAGCTGTAGCGATGTAGGAATGAAATCTTCAAGGTTTTCTATGTTTCTCTTAAAGAAATATTGACAAATCATGTTCTACAGTATCAATCAGATAAGGAGCAAATTTTTAATACTTACTCTACAGTTGCATCCAGTAAAATGTCTTCCCCAACAGCCTGATAAAATTTCACTATATGCCAAGAGATGTGTTTATGAATTATTGTTATCGTAGAATCACAATATTTTAAACCTTTAATCATTCCTGCTTCTAGCTTAGTGGTTTTTTTTTTGGGGGGGGGGGGGGTGTTTGGTTTTTTTTTGTTGTTTTTTTTTTATTTCTATTCTTCAAAATATGTCTTATTCTCCTAGGCCTGAACTGTTTACAAGTAATTGGCAATATGTTGAAGTGTTGTAAATCTTCTTGTATTAGGAAGGAAACATGCCATTGGAAGATTTACTAGCATTCTATGGCTATGAACCCACGATTCCAGTTATGCCAGGTTCCAGTGCAAATAGCTCTCCAAGTGAACTTGCAGATGAACTTCCAGATATGACTCTAGATAAAGTAAGTCAGATTCACCCAAATTTTTGTTTAAAAGCAGAAATCCAGGTGATTTTAAATTACATGTCATAATCTCTTGATGTTACAAAATACATATCTTTGTTAATTTTGATATATATTGTCACTTTGGGGTGTTACCTTTTCAAGGATATTGGGCATCTAGTTCTAATAATGATGCACAGCATCATTAGTATCATCATTAGTATTAGTACTTTAGTATCATTATATTAGGACAAAAAAAAATATGTCAACAGTTCTAAAACACATATGAAGAACTTTTAAGTAGGAGGTTTGTTAGTTGTTTTGGGGTTTTTTAGTTAAGCAGTGGGACTTTTTGATAATATATGCTATGTCCAGAAATAACTCTGACTTCCACCACACATCAAATACCAAAAAATGGTATGAAAATAACTTGAAAATGTACCTTTGAATGCTTTGGAATTTTATTTTCAAATGCATATCTTTTAGAAAGGTATCCGCCATGGGGGGTGAGAGATTGTTTTATGTGTAGTGACTATATGTGTTGCCTTGCTGATACAAAACCCTGAAACTTAAACTTTTGTGGTTTGAAAGTTAACTTTAAATTTTGAGATTTTATTCTGATTTTTGGCCACAAAGCATGTGCAGCTTGTAGTTGAGCTTAAAAAGTATGCAAGTAGTAAGTATATGTATTTCTTTTCCTGTGAGTATGATGTAATGATAAACTCTACAGAAAGAAGGATGTAATGATGGGTCTGCACATCTGATTCTCATTAGGATTCACGGTTGTGTTGAGGCTACAAAAATGTAGTCGCCTTGTTGTCTAATGCAGTTCTCTCCCTTCCAAATCTCTGTTAGAGGGGTTCAAACATGGAGGAAGTGTATCTTTTCTTTCTTAATATTGTTTATTTAACGTACAAAAACGTCAGAACTATCCTCTCAGCAAAAGTCTACAAAAAACTGGGTTGGTTTTTTTTTTTGGTTGGTTGGCTTTTTCCCCAGAGTTTAGGAGGCAGTAGTAGGCTTTTAAAGCTTCAGTATATCTGTGATGCAAAGAATGACAGAATGCTAAGTACATGAGGCAGTTTACATTGGTGTTTCTTACTGGAAGCAGTTGGAGGAATATCCAACAACATGAAATTGATACTTGCAGAAGTTAATTTTTGTGCCTTTGTTTTCATAGAAGACAGAGGGGAACCACTATGTTTGACTCTGAAATGAAAGGTTATACTCTTAGAGTTAGTAGGAGCTTTTTATTTAAAGGGTATGGTCTGCTAAATTTTCTTATGGGAAGGTAACTCATTTTAATTAATGAGGCTTACAATTGTCTGAATCTATGTGCTTACCAGTCTATATTTTATAGTCACTCTGAGGTTTCTTTTATTTTAATGATACAGGAGGAAATCGCTAAAGACCTCTTGTCGGGTGATGATGAAGAAACACAGTCCTCTGCTGATGACTTGACACCATCAGTTACTTCACATGAGGCTACTGACTTCTTTCCTCGGCCACTAAGATGTAGGAAACCTAATTTTATAATAGTACTCAAAAAAGTTGTAGCATTATATATAGCTTTGTACCTTAAAATACCAAAATTGAGGTACTACTCACTGTACCAGGAGTTGAGAAACAGTGCTTTGCAGGATGTTGTGCAGGATGTTGTACATGAACGTTGCCTTTAGCTAGCATTACTGAGCACCTAAAAGACTTACATTTGGTCTCTGCTCAAAGCACAAGTAAAATTCAAGTCTCTAAATACAATGACTTCATAGTCAATGGTTAATACAGTGTTGAGGAGCACTCTTCATGATTTTTGATATATTAGTGAATTATATGAACATGTAACCCATTCTTTTAAATTAGTGTTTCTGTACTAAAATTTCTGCTGCTGCTTTTAAGCCAGTGACTCCTCCGTGCAGCCTGTGGATGTGAACTGGGACGCAGTGTCTTTGTGATTATTTCCCTTCACACATTCAACACTTTTCCATAGGACTTCATGGGGTGAGCCAAAGTAGTTTTATATGGGATGGGGCCTGTAAACCCATGACCACCAAAATTTCACTATCCATGGAGCTGTGATGGGAAAGAACCAGTGGTTCATTTATCCAGTGTGGATGAGATACTCCTCATTGCCTGTTGCATCTCATTTGTTCACTGGTGCCCTAGACTTAGAGCAGTATGGAGGACTTATATCACAGTTTTAATTTGGCAACTATCTTAAGCTCTTCTATGGGGGATTTCATTTTTGTAGAAGAATGGGGAATAAAGGGATTGTGCTGCCTTAGTCACCAGCAATCATAGCCCTTTGCATGCTGCTGTCTGATAAATGCAGGACATTTGTATTGAAAGAGAGATACAAAAACCTTAAAAATTGTAATGTCCCTTTTTCAGTTAAACAAACTCCAAAACTCCAAACTCCCATGCTGGCACTTGGGAACTGTTAATGAATATGACATTTTAAGTGTAGCAGCTTCATGGAGAAATATGTTTAGCCCCTCATCTGTACTGAGGATTAGGAAACAGTCATACTTGTTCTCAGCTGTCATGGTTTTCTTCCAAAATGTTACTGTATTAGAACATTAAGCTGGACATTTTAAGATCAAGTATCCACCATTTCAGGGAAGGAGATGTCAGTTCTTTGTGCTCTTGGCAGTTCCATCTGGTCTCTCTCCATTTCCCAGATTCTAAGATAACATTAAGTTTTAAGATATGCAATATCTAATACATAATACAGACTGTTTCCTTAAGTTTACATTAATTGGGCAAAATAATTGCCTGATTGTCAAAGCATACTGTTCCATTCATTCAGATTAGCCCTTTGCTTGCTACTTGGAAAACCAAAAAGAGATAGACTGGTGATTTTAGTAATTACTACAGAAGAAGACCCTCAGTCCATTGATATTCATGATGTTTTAGCTGTGATGATGCTTCAGCCCAATTTATGAGTATGTTTTTTCTGAAGTTGGAGAATACAATATGGGTGTAATTGTGTCACAGCTGTAGATTCCCTTCTGCTGAGGCTTATACAACTATAAAAATAGAAGTGCTTCAGAACCCAGTGCCACAGCGTTCCAGATTCTAAAATATGAGTTATTCTACGGAGTAATGTATTTGAATTGTTTGGAGGGCTCCACTGTATTTCTTCCTAAGGGAAAAAAAATATATAAGAAGAATAAGGAGTCTTTTGCTCTCTTCTACTTAGTCCATTTTGTATGTCTCTCCTGTATCTTCATTCTGTGCTAAGGCAGCCTGGTTTAAAGGAATGTTGTGAATGCCCATTAAAACTTCTGTTGAAAGGTTTTAGTAGGTAATAAAGGCATGCCTTCAGCTTTATTCTCTTTGTAATTAACCTGAGGCTGTGTTGTAGCCCTGGAAGTTTTCTGTTTTTTCTCTATGTATGATCTTTTATTGAGAAAATCAACCAAAAAAAATCTTATTTCCTTTTGATGGTTGGAAATATAATAGATTGTGTAATTTGCTATGACGATAAATGTTTGTGTTCTGCAGTGTATAAATACCAGTGTGTTCTGACTTCATTCTGGTTTGGTTTTGGTAGATATCTGGATCAAAAGACACAAAAAAAGTGTCTCCCTGAATAAAAGCAGGTGAAAAGTAAATGATATCTTTTAGTTCTGTGCTTGAACAGAAAATTCTTCGTAGCTAAAAGCAAACTTCTTTGTTTCTGAAGCAAACACCACATGTGATGGTGATAAGGAATCTGATGGTGAAGATACAGAGGCAGACAATGGTAATTCATCTGAAGACTTGAGAAAGGTAATAATTATATTTTTTTAAAGTGAGAACTTTGCTGTTAAAAAAATCCAGTAACATTTTTAGCATGTATCTAAAATTACACCTTCATTCAGGAATTCTATGTCACATGCCAGGTGAATGACATTTTTTATACTTGCATACACAAAATATTGTTGATAACTTTTTCTCTTTATTTTTATTACATTTTCAGGAAATAATGGTTGGTTCACAGTACCAGGCTGAAATTCCAGCTTACCTTGGCAGATGCAGTGATGATGAAAAGGGTATGTGCTTCTAATTGTCTTACTTCTTATTTTATGTTTATACATAGCTTTTGATGGGAAAATGGTTTTTGAATTAGTAAGGTCAATTCAGTTACCTAGCTGAAGTCTCAGAGACCATTAAAAAAAGTACTAGAAAATTGAAGTAGCACAACTGTATACTTGCATCTTGGATCTCCAACTTAGAGAGGACATTCTTATGACATAATTAGAGGCTTAACTCTGAAGTGTCTGGTAATATCAGGTTTCAACTAACTGTAGGAGTTAAGAGTTACTTTTGTTGGAGAATCGTAGCTGGTCTATGAGCATGTAACTTAGTTTACACTGAAGTTGTTCAAAACAGTCTCTTTCCTTGCTTGTTTTTTTTTTTTTTGGCAGGTGAAACCACGTGAGTTACAAAATTGGTATGGAAAACAAAGCAATAAGCTATTTTAAATTTCCTTGTATAGGTCCTGTTATACTGTGTCTTAAAAATTACAAGTTTTAAATACGATGTTACTCCAGTGCAAATTTAGGTTAAAAACTGCAGTTGTGCTGCAGAGTGGAGAAAAAGACCCTTATTTAATAGAGTTTTGTTTCTTTGGAAACATGGGGCACATAGCTGTGAAATTAAAAAGGCAAGTAATGCAAAAAAATTTGCTCATGGATGGAACAGCTGTGAAATTAAGAAATGGGTAGGGTTATGTAATAATAAATGAAGGGCATTCTGTGGTTTTTTTTCTGTAAATTTTTGGTATTCTGTAAGTTTCTTTAACATTTAAAGGGGATGTTATTTGAGTGAATTGTATTAAATCTTTTCAACAATGCCACCTGCTCTTTTGAGGAAAAGTCCTTTGCAAGAGAGAAGAAGAGTGGAGCTGGAAGTGTTAGGAAGTGAATATCTTTGTGTTGATTAAAATCTAGGAAAGCCTCCAATTTTTTAAGATTCAAGCATGGTGCTAATGGGTTGCAAGACGTGGAGGAGGAAGGGCTGGATTTATGTGGGTAGTTCTTTTACTATTTCCACATCTTGACTTACCCTTGCCCAAGAACTAAAGAAGTTCTTATAACCAGAGGATGACCAAAGAGGGGTTAATCTGACTATTTTCTCTGTAATGAACTGGTAGTACAGAGAAGCACTTAAAGTGTTGTCTGACAGCATGGCCAAGAGCAAAGGGGGGTAGCTGCCAGATCAGAGAGCACAAGGAGCATCCTTTGAAGCTATTAGGAATGGACTCCAGTAAAAAACACTGTGATGTCTTGGTTGATAAAGAAACCTGAAGAGGAGTATCACCAGCACTCTGGAAGGTTGGGCTTGGTGGTAGGGCTGGAGGGTTCTATGAAAGCCTCTTCTGCACACCTGGGAGAACTAGTGATGGCAGATAGGGGTTTACATTTGTGCTATGTAGTCCAGCTACCAGAATTGAGCTAGGAAGCAGTTCTGCACTCCTATAAACTTACACTGGGAACATGTCTGACTGAAAGCTCTGAGTTGTTAAGCCATAAAAGAACTCTGAAAGGTGTCATTTTATTCTTCATCTTAGCATAATGTCATTTCCTGCATTTTTAGGAGAGCTTTGAGTATCTGCATATTTTCTGCTGTAACAGCCATTAGGATTCTATGTTTGAATTAAATAACTCAGATTCTGTAATGCCAAGAGAGTACATGACACATGATGTGCAATGATATCACATCTCTTGATGTGTAATCACGTTTCTTGATCAGAGTGAAGGATTTATATTTTAATCTAGTATTGAAACATATGCACAGACTGACAAAGGTTCAGGTCAGCTTTTGTGTGTTGTGTTGTCCTTGAAGTAAGCTATCTGAGAATTGCAGATGTCATTTCGATGTGGAGGACTGTACATCCTAATCACTTAAAGCATTCAACGTACCAAGTTCTTAACAGCATTCAGTTGCTACTGAATGAAAAAACAAATCACCACATTAGTATTATAGCCTTAAAAATGTTATACATGGCATGAATGGATTTCTGTTTTATCAGCTTATGAAAATGAAGACCATTTACTTTGGAAACCTGATGTGATCTCAGAAAGTAAAGTTAAAGAATACCTTTTTGAAACCTCCTTAAGAACAGGAAATGAAAAAATGATTGGCAGAATTCCTGAAGGACTACATACACGGGACAACGAACAAGTAGGTTTTAAATCCTGTTCCATTTGTGACACAGCACTCTGTAATTAACATGTGGTCTCTTTCTCTGCTTTGTATTATAGAGGCACTACTACTCAGTGTTGGATATTACGGGGTCAAGATGTTACTTAAAATTTTTAAGCACACGCTTAAAAATCTTGAGTATTTGAATGTTGGCAACCTTGTGATCTGTGATGTTTCTGATTGTCATACTGTTGACAAATTCAGCCTTTTTAATAACTGCATATAGTGTTTTACATTTTTTTAGTTAAATTTTGCCTCAGCTTTTGGATGGTTTTGGTTTTGGCTCTTATTTTTAAATTTTCATCATATGTGAAGATAAATCCTCTATGTTTTTTACACTACATATGTTCACTGGAAGATGAGTTTTGGAGGTCTAGATTGGATATTAGAAAACTTTGACTTTTTCTAAAGACTTTTTTTTTATTTTATAGGCACTGTATGAACTTCTTAAAAGTAGCCATAATGTTAAAGAAGCAATTGAGAGATACTGCTCAAATGGAAAGGCATCTCAGGGTAAGAGAATCCCTGTTTTTTCAGGGGAATGTGGTTTAAAAAAAAAACAGTTTTGTGGAAAATCCTTGAGTAGGAATCCCATTATCAAGCATATCTCTGTCATAATGATTTTAGCACAAATTAGGTATAATCTGACAGCTGGCCAATTGCAAGTTCTGCTGTAGAGGTTTACAGTTTGTAGAAAGGTTGAGGGTTTGAGTTCGATTTTCCTTCTTTTATCCACAGCTGTTGTAACAATGAAACAGATTGAGGAGATGGGAGAGATGTGATTCTGCTGCTATAACGCAGTTCTCACCCACTATTTAGTATCTCTTTGAGATAGTGATTGATTACAGTCTGATAACATTTGTACCAAAATCAGGAAAATATAGGTGGGTACATAAATAAGCCCCCACTCTGTGCTAACATTCATGCTATGCCAGCCCTAAACGGGCTCTATTGTATAGTTCCATAGGGCATGGAGAGCTTTTCTTGAGTCTGCACTGGAAAATGGAATGGGTTTCCATCTTGTTTGTCCTTATTATTCATTAATCCTTAAATGAAAACCAGAGTCTGTCATTTAACAAAGATTGGGTTTTGTCTTTTAATTTTGTATGTGTAGTGTGCGAATTTTTATTTATTTATTAATTATTATTCCTTACTTAGTAATCCTTAAATGAAAACCAGAGTCTGTCATTTAACAAAGATGGGGTTTTTTCTTATAATTTTGTATATGTTTTGTGTGAAGTGGACTGGGTTATGAGCTCTGCTGTAAGTTGATGTTGTGGCAGATAGCCCTCTACTGCAGGCTGAATCCAAAGAGAAGTTGAGTGTATGCAATTCAGGTGCTGTGAGAGACAGGTGTCTAAGTGGTTGAACACCGGCTGGCAACTTAAATTCCACTCAGCTGCTCAACTCACTTTGGCCCCACCACTTCCTTTCCTGGTGGAGATGAGAATTAGAGGAAAAAAGTAGAACTTTGGGGCTGAGCTAAGAACAGTTTAATAATTGAAACAAAAAAAAATATAGTACGAATACTAGTGATGACAATAACAATTGTAATGAAAGGGAGAGACAGAGGAATAAAACCCCAGGGAGGTGTGTGATGCACAGTGACTTGGGTGCTCAGCACCTGCTGACCGATGCCCAGCCCGGCCCCCAGCAGCTCCTGGCCCCTCCCAGCCCGCTCCCCCTGTTCACACCCTGGCCATGTCAGTCTGTGTATGGAGCATCCCTTTGGCCAGGCCGGGTCAGCTCTCCTGGCCGTGCTCCCCCAGCCTCTGGGGCCCCTGAGCAATGCAGAGCACAGGACACTGAAATGTCCTCAATTGCACAGTTTGGCACCAGCTAAAACATCCGTTTGTTATCAGTATTATTTTCATATGGATCCAAATGAAGCACTTTACCAGCTACTAGGAAGAAAATTATCTCAGCCAAAATCAGGACACTAATGTCAAGCTGAAGAGGGCAATAAGGAATATAAGAAGAATGCTTTAAAAATGTAATGCACAAGAAGAGGTTGTGTAGACCTTAAAGTATCAGCTTCAGGGCTGTATCCTAAATCCAGTACCTCTCTGGAATTTATGTTCCTGTTTCAGGATTGAAAAATACCTCTGTTCATTTGTGTCTTTGATGCCTTGTGAAAGCTGATCTAGAACAGATGCTAGACAGAGTTAAAGAATAAAGTAGGGATTTAATTAAAGACCTCTGTTGGATACACCTTGAGCAGTACAAGAACCGAGCCAGGGCTACACACAAGATGAACCCAAAATGGCCACAAAATGCACAGCCAGTCATGACATCTCTCACTTTTACAAGTTCTGGTCTGTTTGCATATTGGAGTTAATTATGGCTTTAGGTTATGAAGTCCCCCCATCTTTCTTGTTTTTCTCTATTTATTCCACCATTGTTTATGCTCCTCAGCCTTGATTTGGATTGGCTGTCCTTGGTCCCCAGCTAGAGAAGGAATTGTTTTGTCTGCCTACTTTGTGAAGAGAGCTTACCATCCCTTAATATGAAGCTCAGAATTGCACACTAAAGCAGCACAAAATCTGAAAAATTTAAAAGCTAGAACCTGAGGCATCAGCTTAGAGGCCAAAATTCCATCCTAAGGACTAGTAGTCCTTACCCATACCCCATCCCCTGTTCAAATGGAATTGTTATACCCTCATTAAAATGGTAAGGGATAGATGGGGGAGTGAGGCCTGGTAGATGAGGGAGAGGCTGTAGATGTTGCCTACCTAGACTTCAGTAAAGCTTTTGACACCATTTTCTTCAGCATTATTTTTCAGACGCTGACAGCTCATGGCTTGGACAGGGGCATTCTTTGTTGGGATAAAGCTGTCTGGATGGCCAGGCCCAGAGAATGATGGTAGATGGAATTACACCCAGCTGGTGTGTTTCCCAGGGCTCAGTACTGGGGGCAGTTCTGTTTATTATCTTTTTCAATGGTCTGGATCAAGTGCACTCAGTCCATTTGCAGGCAAAACCAATTTAGGTGGAGGGATGATCTGCTGGAGGGCAGGAAGGCTCTGCAGAGGATCTGGACAGGCTGCATCGATGGGCTGGGGCCAATGGTGTGAGGTTCAGCAAGGCCAAGTGCCAGGTCCTGCCCTCGGGTCATAACAGCCCCAGGCAGTGCCACAGGCTGGGGCAGAGTGGCTGGGAAGGAGCTGGGGGTGCTGGTGACAGCAGCTGGACATGAGCCAGGGTGTGCCCAGGGGGCCAAGAAGGCCAAAGGCATCCTGGCCTGGATCAGCAATGGTGTGGCCAGCAGGAGCAGGGCAGGGATTGTCCCCCTGTGCTGGGCACTGCTGAGGCCACACTTCAAGTGCTGTGTCCAGTTCTGTGTTCCTCACTCCCAAGAATTACATTTAGGAGCTATCTAGAGCTATCTAGCTGTCTGGAGAAGGGCAATGGAGATGAGGAAGTGTCTAGAGCACAAGTCCTGTGAGGAGCTGCTGAGGGAGCTGGGGGTGTTAATCCTGGGGAAAAGGAAACTCAGGAGAGACCTTATCACTTTGTACTGCGTGATGGGCGATTGTGGCAAGGTAGGGATTGCCTTCTTCTCCAGTGACAGGATGAGAGGAAATGGCATCAAGCTTTACCTGGGGAAGTTTATATTATATATTGCAAAGAATTTCGTGGACAGGGTTGTTAAACATTGGAATGGGTTTTCCAGGAAGGTGGTGGAATCATCATCCCTGGAGGTGTTGAAGAAACAACTGGATCTTAATAAGGCATTTAGTGCTGTGGTCTAGATGACATGGTGGTGTTTGATCAGAGATTGGGCTTCATGATCTTGGAGGTCTTTTCCAACCTTAATGATTCTGTGACTCCATAATGCTGTCAGTGTCAAGTAGCCCTTATGATCTACTCTACCCACTGAAGCTCACTACTGTTCTCGGTATGGAAATCAAAAATACACCACTCCAAGGCAAGTTTCTTAGCAGTGAGACTTTACATGGGGGTATTTTCTCCTCTTCAAAGGCTGATAACGCTCTAGTAAGGAATGCAAAATTAAGAAAAAAAACAGTTCTGCAGTGGAGTGATTATCACTTTTCATATGGGAGCAGAAAAGTCTAGTTTTCGGTATTTGCTTCCAGAGGTACTTTGAAATCTGTGAATGTGTTTTCCCCCATTAGCTTTAAATTTTAGCTGAGAGAAAACTTCTTGGATCACCATTATGAATATAAGATATCTGAAAAAATCTCTCCTTACTTATATATATATACCCAAAGCTACAATCAAGATAGGAAATTAACAAGAGTCTTGAATTATGATTGTTGTTTTTTGTCAAACCAAAATCCATTTTAGAAAATGTGGGCTTCATTATTAAAAGAAAAAAAAAAGAGTAGAAAATAAATTTGCAGTTTCTCCCTAAGAGATCTAAAGGGGTTAGAAGAGATCTGTGGCCCTTTAGGACAAGATAGTCATTTGGGATTTTTCTGGATTCCGTGATATCCTTTATTTTTCAAAAGCCTGGATCATGGTAACTGTAGTTCCAGTCAATTTGTCCTGTATGGATTTTTGACCTAGGCTTAGTGCTGAGGTCCTCCTCCATGGTGCATATTGCTTTTCCCAGGAGTTCACTGCCTCACCAGGGAGCTGAGGATATCAGGCAAGGTGTTGTGTGTTCTGGGCAGTCTGCCTTGTGCTGCTTCCCTTTGGCTGTCAGTGTCAGGCTGGAATTGCCCTCCTGATGACATTCATCCCGCCCTGTGTCTCAGCTGTGATTTACAGTGCTGTGCATCAAGGCTGGCATCCAGGCTGGTAGTTAGCTCCTGCGTAAGACATGGCCTAGGCTGCTGAGTGCTCGGGCAGGAATGGGCCCAGCACTGTTCTGTGGGTTGTATGGCAGGCTGAGCTCTGTCAGGCATTCATGTCTGTGATGCTCACTCAGTCAAAACAGGGCCATCCATCAAAACAGGATTTTCCGTTGCTCTTTTTTGCAACAACCATTTTTCCTTGTGTCCTGTGTAACAAGAAATATTGAGAAAAATTATCACACTTATCACTTCAGTGATGTTTATCAAACACTACTTTTTGATGACAGACATATTAAGAACAATAAACCTTTGAAATATCCTTTGCCTTCAAAGATGAAAGATTTCTGAAATCAAACTCTTCTGGATCATTCTTTGTAAAAAAGAACATTAAATTTCAGGTAGGATAGTTTCTCAGTAGGAGAAATAAAATGGATCTAAATAACTGAATTACTTTTTTTTTTAACATGCATTTGGATATTCATCCATTAGGAACAAAATTTTTATTCCTTGAAAAGGTTAATGAGTGAAATCAAGTTTGTCATTCTACTTTTGTAATTATCTAGAAGAGATGACAGCATGGACAGAAGAAGAATGCAGAAGCTTTGAAAATGCACTTCTGATGTATGGAAAAGACTTTCATCTCATACAGAAAAACAAGGTTAGTATTCTACAGTTAAATGGAAGAGTTGGTAAATTGTATGATACTGTATAAAGGCAATATGTTTATCAGCAACCATACAGAAGAGGGAAAGAAGAACCATATTAAAATGGCATTTTTGAACTAATTTTTCCTTTCTTTGCACTAACATTTCCAAATGTCATTGGAAATACTAGCATTGTGAGATGAGTTAGTATATTATCTCTGAAGTAACTTTAGTTGCCATTACTTCTATTCATGCATGTGCATTACAATTCAATTTAAATTCATGCCTTTCCTAGAAGTGAGCAGTATTTCTATACTGTGGCTATAGGAGGGGAGAATGCACCTTTGCCTAATCTATTCTGCCACCAGGAAGGTACAAGTTTACAGAATCAGGCTGAGTTCTGTGTTTTCAAAAGGTATAGTCATCCATAATACTCTATTTTCTGAGACAAGAATGAGTTCTAATCTTGGTCTAGATTCCTTTTGATTGACTTCTGTGTGCCTGAGGAATAGGCAGGCCTTTTTGTTACTCTTATCAAAAAGCAATAGTTAAGAACATCGGTGTTTCCAAATATCTTGTGTACTTCCTCTATAGTTTTGATACTATATTAATGGGTTTTTTTCTTTAGGAGTCTGGTGTTTTTATTGTATTTCAGGTGAACTTTGTAGGGTTGTGGTTGCTGTTCAGCAACAGTTTGCTGGTCTTGCCCAAGACCTGCCCAACACCATCTTAAATAATTTGGACAGTTCAGATTTTAAATGGGCTTTAACAATAAATATTAAGGCATCAGAGATTAAAAATATATTTTCCAACATGGAACAAAACACATGTGTTGATGTGTCTGTCACTATGGACCAGAATTTGTCTAAGAAAATCTACTGGGTTTTTTTCCCAGGCAAAAGGCAAGAAAGTCTAGGGAATGTACTGGGATCCAGTATAAGGTGATGTCTCTTGTATACAGCAGGTATCAGCTAGACGAGATTTGGTGTGCGGAGGAGCTTAACTAGGTGTCTTTCCTTATCACTGCAGTGCACAGCTTTTTTAACTGGGACTTCATGCATTAGCATATGGACATCTGTTTATTTCCTCCCCTTCCTGGTATGTCTGTACCTAAACTAGCATGGTTTACTAGTGCCCCCAAGGCATTTTGCATTCTCCACTGATGTTTCTCTATGTTTGAAAACACTCAAATGTATTTTACTGCCAGACTATATTGGATATAGTTGTAAAACTGGAACTGTGGGTGTTTTGATCATGATCTGAAATGTTTCGGTATCAAAAACTACATAAAAGTGGAAGCAATGACTTTTTCTCCAAGAATCAGACTTCACATAGCACCTCCGTTTTAGGAAAGAGACAAACAATTAGCGGTAGATCAAAATAAGTCTTTCAGTCCTTACTACATTCTCAATAAGACTACAGTTTTATTTTGTTTAAGCATTTGTTGTTGCTCTGATTTCTTGTTTGGCTCTGTTGCCAAAGCCTCCACAATTCTGGACTTTCCCCAAAGGAATACATACCTAGAGTCTTTGATACTTCATTCCTCTTAGATCACTCATTTGCTCAGCTTTTTCTATTGTAAGAAAAGTTATATCTTGCCATTTTAAAAATGTTTATATATATTGTGTCTTGAGTACTTCGGATGTAGATAGAGTTTCAACCCAGTTTAAAAAAAAATCCAATAATGCATTGAGTAAAACAAATGTAATAGTTAAAGCATAGGTCAGTTTGAAGTCTGCAAATATTTGTTCCAGAACAATAAAAACTACCAATATTGCAGGCATGGGAATTGGGAAGATGACAAAACCTAAGTCTTTGCATTAATCTTGTCAATTCTTCTTGTTGCTCTTAGGTAAGAACCAGAACAGTTGCTGAGTGTGTGGCTTTTTACTATATGTGGAAGAAGTCGGAACGTTATGATTACTTTGCTCAGCAGACAAGATTTGGAAAGAAGAAATATAACCATCATCCAGGAGTTACGTAAGTAAAATGTTCTTGGAATATGTTTCAGTTGCAAATCGTAAATGTAGAAGACTTTCCCCCGCACCCCACTTCTGTCATTGCAATGTAAAGCTTCAATGGCTATGGCAACTGAAATTAAACCTATCATCATTTATAGGTCTTGTTTTCTAGTTATATAATACATTATGGATGCAATATTCTTTTAGGGACTACATGGATCGTTTAGTAGATGAAGCAGAATCCCTTGGAGGAGCAGTGCATTCTTCAGCCTTAACATCTAATAGTCGAACAGAAACCATTCCTGATCAACAGCTAAGCATTCTGAACTCTATCACTGCCAATGAGTTGACAGGTAAATCAAGAAAAATAAACATCTTTGTTGGAACTATGCAAACAACTATTTCATTTGCATTTGTGTTCATCTGTTTTCCAGCACTGACAAACAGTGTAGCAACAGTCTGCCACACTTCAGATGTGAACTGCCTGGATGACGCTTTTCCTCCCATGGACAGCTTACCCCGAGCACCAGTTAATCATGTGCCTGTTGGAACAGAAGAATTGCTTAACTTGCCTAGCAATGGTGAAAGTGATTGTTTTAATTTATTTGAGACCGGCTTTTATCATTCAGAGCTAAACCAAATGAACATGTGCAGTGAGGAGGCAGAAAGACCTGCGAAGAGATTGAAAATGGGGATTGCTGTCCCAGAATCTTTCATGAATGATGTCTCTGTAAATAACCTTGGTGTGGACTTCGAGAACCACACACACCACATTACCAGTGCCAAAATGGCTGTTTCAGTGGCTGACTTCAGCAGTCTATCTGCAAGTGAGACAAATGGTTTTATCAGTACCCACACTCTCCACCAACATGCTGCCCTTCATTCAGAATGACTGTGGAAAATGAAACAAATAGTGGGTACTTTATGCAGTAGTAGTAAACTTGATGGGAGCTATCAGGTTTGCTTAGTCTTTCACTGGAAGTTTGAACTTTATGACATCAGTGATGTCTTTGTATGTATAGAACTATATCTTGATTTTATCAAGAGTAATTTCTTTTTTCAGTCCATAAATGTGGAAATGTCATAGGATGTGTGGCAGAGTTTGGTACTAAGAGAACTCTGTGATGCAGCTTTAAGCTCTGCTTCAATTTTTTTTCCTAAAGCCTGTAGACGGAGGCCACTGTTTCAAAACCAGCACAGAAGTTCTGAACGGATTGGAGTGGCTTTTTTAGTGTAAGTTACTTTTGCTGAAATGGATGCAGTGGAATAACAATGTTTACAGGTACCGATCCTGATCCCTGCTCAATGTAGCATTTCCCCCCCCCCCCCTTATAAAGGCAGGGATGGGTTTGTTTATTTTAAACTGCACAAACATACAAGGATGTTTTTTAAATGAAACCTTCTCTCATGTGATACTAAACTAAAGCACTTCGGTTTACAAAGCAGCAAAGTCATGTTGGTGGAAGCTAGCACAAGGGACTTATGATGAGTAAAGTGAAGATCTACACTTGAATGCTGTTGCAAAATTAAAGGTCATGGCTACCTTACACAGAAGTAATCATACTGCCATAGATGTCTGTGTACTTCAAACTTACTGGCTCAAACAGATGAGTTTTAGGCTATATTGTATTTGGAAGGGGTTTGTCCACAACTTTGAAGAGTGATGCAATCATGTACCTTAATTTTCCTAAGGCAGCTGATGTTTAAAGCTACAGTCTGCACAGCTTAGGATTTACCACTAAACAGTCTACATTTGGAAGACATCTTAAAGTTGTTTGGAGCACTGCAGTTCTAAGTGTTACAGTTTTGAGGGACTATCTAGTTTATATAGTAATAGTAGAACCTTGAAGTACATGCTTGAAAGTTTTTATTTAGCGTGGATTGCATTTATTTGTTTTGGCAAGTCATTGGCTTCAAAATCGCACTGCACTTCTTTGGTTAAACAGGAGTGGATGAGTAAAAATGCGTCCCATAAAAGCAACTATTTAACTTCATTACATTTTTTTTTTATTTTGAACCTTGAGTGCAATTTAGCCATCCAGGATGTTTGTCTTGCAAATGTTTGCTCCAGTTGTTGCAGGAACCAAGCATAGTATTGGCTTGTAACATGTCATAGCATACAACTTGCAGGGTGTTTTAATGAAAGCCTGAACCTCCCTTCAGTAGGATTACTCCTGTCCCTCCATACTTCTCCTTTGCACTTTTTGTGTTAAAAGTTTAATTGCCACTAATTTGTTTTCATTATTCAAGCAATTAAGTTTTGCATTGTTGATATTTTCAATAGTTGCTTCAAGGTTGTGCTGAGTAATTAGAAAGTAGTGACTTTAATATTTGAAAGGGAAGAGGGTATTTATTACGCATACTGTGAACTGCATTGATATCCCAAGTTTCAGATGCAGCATATGGAGTTTTCTTTACAGCATTGTAATGAAGATTGCTTTGAAGTGTTTATGCAATAGTACATTTATCATACTAAAAACAAATTAGTTTAGCACAGTGGACAAAACTAGGTATGATTTTGTAATCAGTTCTTAACTTAAACATCTGAAATATTTAACTTTAGTAAGTACACAGTAAATAACGGGTAGCCTTGGCCCTGTGTTGTACTCTTGACGTTTTTAGCCAAGTTCTCAGCTTCTTACTGCTGTGTTTTGTGCTGAACTTTGTACCTTGTTTCCTTTGTTTATGAATCAACCCATTTTAAGTAATTTTGTAGAATTCTGGCCATAATCTTCCATTGTTATACATTCAAGTTTATCTATGGGTTTACAGTGAGTGGCTGGTCTGTATAAAATTCATACAAAGATGACTGAATGCTTATACCAGTTGCACTTAAATGAACATACCCATTTTCATTAGTTGATGCAGTAATATACTCAGTTTATCTATGCATTGCTGGGCTCTTAAAGTAGGCAGAGACTTGTCTAAGGTTTGGGTTGTCAGCAAGTTGAATGGACACTTTAGTTATTTAATAAAGACTTTGACCAAAATTCAGAAAATGATATGAGAGAAAAATTATTTCCGGGTAGTCTAATATAAATGCTGATCTTATTTAGCCTGTTGGCTGGCTAGCTGGTATCGTTTACTTTTAATTCCTTGTTAAAATGAGGCAATAATTTGCAAGATTTCATAAATATGTAAATTCTTCATATCTTTTTAGATATCTCTTTCAATATTTTCTGACTACTTCTGTGTATAGTAACATTTTTGTGCATGCTTGATGTGACATCCATAAATTTGTACCACTATGACTTTATCCATGTAAAATAGCTATTTATTGAACTTTACTTTTAAAAGCTGGACTTATTTTTTTCTCTCAGTTTAAAACATTTAAATGGAGAACTTGTTACTGTTTATTAAAAGAATTGTGTTTTGAAAGTCAGCATGGAGATAACTGAATTGCAACCATGTGAAGAAATTACAATGCCTTGGCACAATTCTTGTAACAAACTGTGATGAATTCTTTGTCGTTTGCCACGTGTTTTCTTCCTACAAACAAACCAAAAAATCCATAATGGGCAATTGCAGTGTTGGTAAATGTATCCTTTTTATGTACAGGGAATCTGAAGAGGGTAGCAGATTCATGTAGAAGTGTAACTGGTGCTGTGATTATAGCAATACCACAGTTGGTCACACGTCATCTTCCCATGCTAAGTTCTTAAGTGTTTAGTCTTCCTCTTGTAATGGTCAAACTGCTGAATTTACTTGAAGGACGTACAATACTGTTTGAAGAATATGAAATTGTGTACAATTAGGTCAGTCAATTGTGCAGTTGAAACTGAGAGTCAAAAATACAGGAAAACTTCCGTTCAAGTAGGACACAGTGATATTACTTAATTTAACCAAAGTCTCTAGTGAGTATTTCAACTTTGAATGTAAACTAATGGATAAACTGACCAACAGGGACACCATTTGCCCAGCATTACAAGCACATCGTCTACAGACAGGGAAGTGAAATACAGTTATTTGTAAGATAATGACAAGGTTACTATTTTTATTATTCCTATTTTTCATTGAAAGGAAGAGGAAGATGCTATCAATTGTACAATAAAGTAGGAATGGTCATAGTCTTCCTAATAAAACAGAGATTGCAGTTATTCGCAGTTCAAACTACCCTGTGCATAACAACAAATCAAGTGACAATCGGAACATGTTTTAGTATCAGATGTTCAAGAGGAAGTCGCTGTTGTTGCATTGGTTTTAATATTTGTACATAAACACTGATTTTTTTTTTGAGCATTATTTTGTATTTGTTGTACTTTAATACCTGGTGTACAGTTCCAGAAATAAATGTCTGGAAACCTTTATTTGTAAAGCTCTCCATACATCTGCAGTGTGTTTGCTACTTCATTTCCAGGGATATTTAGCAGTACCTTTGAATGCACTTTTAAGAACTCTGCACATGCTGCCATCTATGTAGAGGTACACAGAGGAGTGAAAAATGTAGCCTGCATTGATGCAGGTAGCTAATGAGTAATGGTTTCCATCAGACTTTTGAAACATTTTGGCTAAAGTATAGCAAATCTCAGGTGGTACATAATTGCAGCCTCAAGGTAACACATTGGAGCAGTGTTACCCAGTGTTCTGACTACACCCATGCTGTATGGAACACATGCCTGCTTTCTGGGCAAAGAAAACTCACCCGAATTCGTAAATCCATGTCAAGCTAGATTACAGCTGTGAATACAAAAATTTTACTTGGCTTAGGCCTTAGTGTTGAACTTAAACAATTTGAAACGCTTCTTGCTTTGATTCTCCTGTTCCTCAAGACAACAAGCACTAATCTTGGACCCTGAAAAGCTGTAAGATCTTATCTACCAATTCTGTCAAATGCCAGATGGAGTTAGTGGAGTTCTTTCCTAGACCCAGCATGCTTGCTTTTATGGTGGCTGGCACAGTAAATCTTCAAGTAAATAAATTATTATTTTTTTTTAATTAGACAGAAGTACAAGCGGGTATAATTCTAAACAGCAAAAGATGTAATTTGCCAAGTAATGAGCTTTGCTTCCCCTGATGGACAGATAAAAGGATATCTTTCTAATGATGGTCAATACAATCTGCAAAACAAAATACCTATCCAAAACACTTCAGTTACGAGCTGCACCTCCCTTTTTTTTTAGTTGTTTAGCATAAGGATCAATGTTAGAATAAATTATAGGGACTGACCCCATCTAGTTCTTGTTTTGATACCACTAATTGTTGCATCTAAATGCAGTACTGCAACTAATTGCAGTTCTGGAGTCTTAAAAATGGTTTTATTTTAGTATATGTATATTTAATCTAAACTGCCCTCAACTCAGTTACTTAATTTACATTTCTTTTTGGGTAGGAAATGTGGGAGGTGGCCCTGGGGAGAATTGTCTAAGGATGCCATGGGAAATTGAGGGCAGGTGGAAGGAGGCAGGAGCAGGAACAGCAAGACAACCATATGCGGGGGGAGACAGCTCTGAGAGCAACTGGGGAAGGAGGGATCAGAGTATATAACTGGGACAGGGTTGGAGTGGTTAGGGTGCAAACTGTCCAGCAAGGGAAAGGTTCAGGGGAGGAGCAGGGATGGTGTGACATTAACAGAGCCAATGAGGGAGAGGGGAAGGAGTGGTTTGCTGAGGGAACCAAGATCTTTCTAGAACAGGGGGACGGTACAACCAGTGACGGACATGAACTGGGGAGGGTACAATGTATGACAGACATATATTCATTTGCATGGGGAAGGCAGGAATCCAGGGACAATATTTTTCCTTATGCCACTGGTGTTTCCCATGGCATCCTTAGATCATTCTCCCCAGGGCTGCCTCCCACAAGGAAACATTAGTTTCTGTCACTAAAAAGATAAGATTAAGTCCTTGCAGTGCTTAGGCAACAAATAGCCAAGTCATAGAATCATAGAATATGCTAAGTTGGAAGGGACCCATTAGGATCATCCAAGTGCAGCTCTGGCCCTGCACACAGTCAATACCCCAGGAGCCACACCATATGCTGGAGCATTGTCTAAACGTTTATTGAACTCTGTCAGGTTTGGTGCTGTAACCGCTTCCCTGGGGAGCCTGTTCCAGTGCCCAACCACCCTCTGGGTGAAGAACCTTTTCCTAATATCCAACCCAATCTCCCTGGACACGACTCCAGGCCATTCCCTTGGGTCTGGCCACTGGTCATGAGAGTGAAGAGATGAGTGCCTGCCCCTTTGCTTCCTCTCCTGGGGATGCTGTAGACCGCAGTGAAGTCCCTCAGCCTCCTCCAGGCTGAATACACCAAGTGAGCTCAGCTGTTCCTCATCAGACTTCCCCTCCAGAACCTTCAACAGCCTCATGGCCCTCCTCTGGATCTTCTCCAGTACTTTAATATCTTCTATTGTGGCACCCAAAAGTGCCCCCAGCACTCAAGGTGAGGCTGCCCCAGTGCAGAGCAGAGCAGAACAATCCCCTCCCTTGCCCAGCAGTCAGTGCTGTCCCTGATGCCCCCAGGACACCCTTGGCCCTCCTGGCTGCCAGGGCACTGCTGACCCATGTTCAACTTGCCATGGACCAGAACCCCAGGGCCCTTTCCATGGCACTGCTGTCCAGCCTCTCATTGCCCAGTCTGTCTGTACATCCAGGGCTGCCCCATCCCAGGTGCAGAATTCAGCACTTCCCTTCATTAAACTTCGTATGGTGGGTCCATATGGTGGGCCCATCTCTCTAATTTTTTAAGGTCCCTCTGCCCTCAAGGGAGTCAACAGCTCCTCCAAGTTCAGGGTAATCGGCAAACTTAGTATTCCTTTTCATCCTTTTTCCAAGTCACATATGAAGATGTCAAAGAGCACAGGCCTGATGATGGAGCCCTGTGGAGCCCCCCCAGTGACAGTCTCCAGTCTGATGTCACCCCTTTCACTGTAACCCCTTGTGCCCAGCCCATGAGCCAGTTCTCACCCACCCCATGATGTGTTAGCCCAGCTGTGAGCCGGACGTTTTGTCCAGAAGGATGCAGTGAGAGAAAGCAATGGAAGCTTTACTGAAATCCAAAAAGATCACATCAATTGGCTTCCCTACATATTCTACCTTGTCATAAATGGAAATCAGGTTCAACAGGCAGGATTTTACCTCACATGAAGCTGTGCTGGCTGTGACCAGTGACTGAATTGTCCATCTGTTTTTCAATACTTCCCAGAATACTCTTTTCCATTATTTTACTGGGCACTAAAGTGAGAGTGACAGGCCTGTGTTTTCCAGGATCCTCTTCTTCCTCTTATTGAAAATCAGGACATTTGCCAGTCAGATGGAACCTCTCCAGATTCCTAAGACTGCTCAAAAATCATTGAAAGAAGTTTTGCGACAACATCACTCTGCTCTTTTAGGATTCTCTGATGAATGAATCCTATCCATTCTGATAGGATAAATCCTATCATGCCCCATAGATTTGTAGGGATCCAGCTGGAGCATCAACTCAGAGTCACCTGGGAGCTGATAATTCTCACAGTCATGGTCCTCCAGCTCAGGACACTGAGACTCCCTTGGTCCATCATCCTATCAATATTATTCTTTGTTACTGTAAGAATCAAAGAAATCACTACCTGTACTCCTGATCTTTCAGACTCTCAATTGTCCTAAGGACCTGAAGACTCCTTTGATGGCCCTCAGACTTCTCTTTGGTTTTTTGTCTCTGCCAGCTTGAACAACCAATAGCAGATAGTAATCAAATAGCCTTACTAGACTGGAGAACTTCCCAGTAACATCCTTTATCGAGTCCCTGGGAGCCAGCAGAATTTCTGTGCATTGGGTCCGATTGCATATTGGCCCTCTCTTCTCCTTAGAAGGAAGTCTCCTATTAAAACTATCCCTTTTTCTCTTAAAAGACATGGTTGTGATGTGGAGTACAGGTGACGTTGTTTTACAAGGCCCCACTACTCCAGGAGAATCTTCACCCACCTCATCTGTTGTCTGGACTTCTAGTTCCTCATACCTGTTGCAATAGATGCTAGTCCTAATTGTTTTCAGGAGGAGGACCTTCCTCCTGGTACCTGCTTTCAGCCAGCCTTCAACTTCAACAGACCCTTGGCTAAGTACCTTGCAGGATTCTGAGTCCATCAGCTTCTCCACTACCATGGAGGTTTGAGACTCCTGAAAGTCTTTGGAGAGTAGCATCTCTGTAAATAACTGGTCAATCTCTTACTCATTCACTCAAATACTACTTGTTCACTTCTTCTTCTGCTCCTTCACCCAGCTAGTTACACATCTCTTCAACCACAGCACACCTTCTGTAGAAGAACTGTTTGTTGGCCCTGCCTGAGATGCATCAGACACTTCTGGAGAGATACATCTGTCATCAGCTGGTCTGCTGTCCAGCTGGAGGCCTCCGACATGGCTGGGTCACTGACTCCAGCAACTGCAGGGGAATGAGCTCTGTGGTGCAGCAACACTACAACTGAACCTTATGCTAATATTAGCTTAGGTTAATAAGACTGAGGCTGAAAGGATCTTTTCACGGCTCTTTCCCACCAGATACTGAGCCTGTTTATCTGTCTCTATTAAATCCTTCCAGATGGTCAAAGGAGCCCTTCCTGGTCACCCTGCTGTACCATGTTCCTGTTCACTGCACTCTCAGTTGCTGACATTCCTTAGAGCTGATTAAATCTGCTGCACTGTTCCTGGCAAAATGGGTGACTGGCTACCCAGGGCTTCTGGGTCCAGACGGGGCTTGGGGATGCTGTTCAAGTGCTGCTGAGCTTGGAAATCCCATAAACAGCATGGGATTCCAAATCCACCCAACCAGTCACTACTGCTGCCTCACCGACTGACTTTTGTCCACAAGTTGCAAGGCAGCAAACACTACAAGCATAAACCCTGGCTGTCAGTTTGATAAAACACTTTCTCTACTAGTTCTTGGATTTCTCTTCCCTCTCTGTAGGGGAAAGTAAAGCTCCCAGTAAGTCTTGTCCCTGTGATAGGGGAGGATGGCAGGATGCTCCAGCAGAAATGTGCTTTCCTCTTCCCTTCGCCATCATGAGCCATGGGCCCACTCCTGCACTGCAGCACGGCTTACCCCCACCCGCTCCTTTGCTGTGGCTGACACACACCTGCCTGCTGTGCCAACAGGCTGACATGCACAGTTCCTTAAGGTGGCAGAACATCACCACTCCCTCTTGCTGCAGTTCCTGACATGGTTTCCTGTGTTGCCAGGTGAGCACCAGAACCAGCATGGAGAGGAGAATGCAGTGGGGAGCCGAGAAGCCTGGCAGACAGTGAGACCAGTGAGCAAGTACATCATCACCTTTATGTGCAAAACAGAATTGTCTGAAAGCACAGCTTTGTAAGACCCAGGGAGTCAAATGAGCAACTCTGACACCACCTATGGGCTTTCTGCTCTCTGGGTCACTCTGGCCCTTCTATAAACTGTTTTCTAGGTTTCAGCTCACTGCAATGGAAGAGAACAGAACAGCAGAGTTAGCATGGGGTGGTGGTGGTGGTTTTATTGTGCTTAGCAAGTCAGATCAGCTCATGGGAGGGTCTGACAAGCAGTGGCCAAGAAAGAACAGCAGCTTTAAGAGCAAAAGGACAAATAAGCAGCAGCACACAAACACACACACACACACCCCCACACCTCCCTCTTTCCTGCTCTCCTTCCAGAGTGCCATGGAAGCTGCCTGGGGAACCACACCCCTACACTAAGAATACTCCAAGTACCCTTGAATCCAGCTTCCTCCACAGATCAAGAGGTCCCCATAACCTCACAGAGAGCTGAGAAGAGTCAGCTCAGGAGAGAAGGGATCCTCAGAGTGATGGAGGATGAATTTCCTCTTCAGCAGACTGCTGATCACTGCTCTGACGCCTTACCAAACAGTGAAGACACAAAAAATGTCACTTGAAGTCGTCCTGAGCATCATCATCAATCTTGCACAAATTATGTTGAGCCTGATGCCACTAACTGAGAGCTCTGCTGGTTAACTCCTACTGAAATAGCCAGCCTCCTCTGGCAGTGAAGGATTTCCAAATGAATGTGACAGGCAAGGTTCAGGGTTGGAAGCAGACCACGTAATGCAAACACCACAAAGCTTTGCATTCTGAAAAGGAGATGATGCCTCAGAGCTAAGCAGGGCACCCTGCCTGCTCCAACCACTACCCAATTTGTAACAGTGCAGTGCCTCCCAGCTCCTCCTCTCTTATGAGTTTATGCCAACCACAAATTCATTGGGAGGCTTGCTTGGACTTCTGCAGTTAAATACTGGTTTCAGCCTTCTGAAAGCAGCTTGCAGACAGCAGCAAAAATTAATGTGGGAATAGGTGACCCTGTTTATACCGGCGACTAACTAATGAAGAAGTCCTCTTGCAGGACAATAAGCAATGGAAGTTGCCACATGCCAGGAAACTTGCCGTGAATCACTGGCATCAGGACTGGGAGAGGCTTAAAGGCACACAGAACTGGCACAGCTAAAACCAGTGGCTCAAGATTGCCTCAAGATGACAGTGCACTGTGCAGGTACAGCTGAGGGGCCAATAAGCATGGTTCCAAATGGGCTTCATACACAAGATTAGGGCAACTGCCTGCACTACTGTATCTTTTAAAAGCAAGCTGATACCAAAGGGGTCGACTTCCAAAAAAGACTTAGTAACTACTGTGAACTATGATGATTAGCATTACATATTGTTACACAATTCAAGAGGATAGTCATTCTTACAAATTGTGTCCATATTAAGCGTAGGAAATTAAATGGAAAAATACTACAACAGTCCCAGTTACAGACAACTGTGCAATCTGGTAGATTAAATGACATGTCTAGAATTTAGGTTTTAATTTTATGAACTACCTTATGACAGCTAAACACCAATATACAGAAATTTCAACAGCAGACATCTGAGAACCTAATGATACAAAATAGTTAAATCTTTACCTGTGCATCAAATGTGGACTATTTTCAGTGAAATGCAAGCCTACAGCTTTGCTCTCTGGAAGGTAAAACTGCAGCTCTCCCTTACGTAAAAATGATGATGAAACTTGAAGTACAGGCACCATAAATATTTTATTGACACAGATTTCTTCAGTTTTGAATCTATTAATTCAGCTGACAACAGTGTAGTAATTTGAAAAAAGTTCTTCTCCTTGCTTGATGTCTCTGAGAGTGACAAGAACTACACACCTCAAGTGGCTGTAAAAGAAGAAACAAAACATGTGAAAGTGAACAGTTATATTTTCCTTCAAACTGTTTTCAGTTCTTCATTTCCAGAAGCTAAACCAGTGGCCTCATCCAACTTAGTTTTGAGTAATATACGTAATGCAGGGCAGGGAACATAGGAAAACAACAATGGAATACAGACAGCAAATATAAGCAAAACCAGTATAATTAAAAAACTCACAGCCTATGTGGGTATGCAAAAACTGTTTCCACTCATTGTTCCACACAATCATTCAGAGATGAAAAGAATTAGTCAAGACTGCAAGAGACACACTTAGACAGGAGCAGAAGCAAGTTCATGCAGCAGAAGCCACTCCTGTGGACACACCTGTCCACAGGTGCCAGCTGGCTAAAGCATCTCTCCTAAGGCCCACCACTATCCAGGAAGATGGCTCCTAACTGCACCAGAGACCTGCTGCCATCTGCAGAGATGGGTAAATTATCACAGAATCACTAGGTTGGAAAAGACCTTTAAGACCACTGAGTCCAACCCATGCCCTAACACCTCAACTAAACCATGGCACTGAGTGCCACATCCAGTCTTTTTAAAAACACATCCAGGGATAGTGACTTACCACCTCCCTGGGCAGTACTTTATCACTCTTTCAGTGAAAAACTTTTTCCTAATATCCATCTTCTATTTCCCTTGGTGCAGCTTAAAACTGTGTCCTCTGATTCTGTCAGTTGCTGCCTGGTGAAAAAGACCAACCCCACCCTGAATACAGCCACCTTTCAGGGAATTGTAGAGAGTGATAAGGTCATCTCTGAGTCTCCTTTTCTCCAGGTTAAACAACTCCAGCTCCCTCAGTCAGCTGAGACCAGGGGCTGACAGGCAGTTTCTCACAGAGAGATGCAGAAATCCACCCCTCTAAACCTCCTTTTAGTGAACGACCATGCCCTAAAACTGAAGTACGTGTTCTGGGAAGGAGAGCACATGCTTTGCATACTGATGAACCAGGAAGTGGGAAACAGCAGCAGCTCAAGTCTCCACTCTTCAAAATTTAGTGTCAGGCCATTTTGAAACATATGAAACAACAAGGTAAATAAGTACTGAGAACTGTTTCATAAGACATAAAAAGATCTAGAAAACAGAAAATCTATGTTGTCACCATGGCATACATCAAGCATCTAGAAGCAGATGGGATCTTTTGCCTGGTGGCAGCACACTGGAAGAAATTATGACCAGAAGACCATATTTTCTCAGACAGGTTCCAATCAAGAGCTAAATACCCATTTCCTGAAGCAGTCCTATAGTTTATGTGCTTTCACACTTCAAGTACAGTATCCAGGTTTCCTGAGAATTTAGTCCTACTGGTTATTTTATTAGCACTTTTTAAATTATCTGCAGATTCCAAATGCATATTTAACCTTCACTCAACCAATTCTAAGCAAAATCAGAAAAGCTGTTTTTCCAATATGCACCACAACTTTCTCCAATGAAATTTCAGAGTACTTAAATAACTCCAGAATTACACTACAAGTTCAGATACCTGCTCTAAAATGCTTATGCATCCTTGAAATGAAGACGATTATCTGAGAAATATTTCCAAGTATATTCTAATTTCTGAAAAAAGGTGGACTTCCAAGTCATAAACAGGATGTTGTAATTTTACTAATTGTACTGTAAGTGTAAGCCCTTGTATAGGCACAGTATTTACCTTGCCTCAATACAATTTGCAAATTCACTTGCTTATTTGTCATATAAGCAGAAGGCATGGAGAACACAGAGTAAGAAGCCTAAATCTGAATTATCTCAGAAGGGCTTTGGTCAAAGCTGAAGCAGATTTGAGATACATGCTGAAAAGCCTCAGTACTGTAGTACAAAGTACAACTACAGCTTTATGGGATTCAGAAGAATTGCACTATAGTGCAACACTGCTTGTAAAACTGTCTTCAGAGATATGCTGATTTCATGTGTGAAAACGTGGAAAAGAGAATGAGGCATCTTGTAATTAAAATTAGTCCATTCAGAGAGGTAAGTCTCCCACTGCACTTTTGTGTAACTCATCTTTATATGATTTGTTATTTTTCAACCATGTCTGTCTTTTCTTTACACATGCAGTATGCTTTGTATCACACAAATCTATGAGCTCTTTCATTTACTGCCAACCTCTCTATGTCATGACTGTAGACGATGTTTGGAAGATATTGTTTCAATTCTACTGGAAAATGTCCTGGCACATCAAACTCTTGATAACACACGTTTGCTGTTTTTTCTAGGAATAAAAAAAAAAAGAAGTTATTAAACAGGGCTTAGAGATGTGTAAAAACATCAAATGTTCTGCTACAGAAGAACCAGATGCTTCATCAAGCCTGAAAACCATTCCTCTGTTTGGAGGTACTGCAGTCCTCTGAAGGCCTATTTTGAATTACACAAGAGGTACACAATCAACTATAGGAGCTTTGCCCAGTTATCAACATGTCAATGAAGAGGCACATCTTGTTTAGTGCCAGGGGTAGTTTACAGCACCGCTAAATGTTACAAATACAGTGTCTGCTTTTAAAATTAAAAAAAAAAAAAGGAAAATATTTTTGCCTGGTGGCAAAACATGTCAGAAATACAGGCAGGGAGAAAATCACCGCTTACATAGAACACGACCTGGAAGAAACAGTTTAGTGGAACAGCTCTGTATCTCTGTGCCGATCCTCATTTTGCTCTTCCAGCAACCTTTCTGAATGCTACTTTGAGGCAGAGAATCTTTAGTTTAATGCAGGTTATGAAAGCCACTTAGAAGCTGAGTATGGTGTCAATTCAACTTTCTGTACAGTACAACTGTTCCCACAAGTTACTTAAGTTACTTAAGACAGTGACACAGAATAAGTAGCTCCCTTCTTCATGTCCAACAAGTCAGACTACAACATCAGTTTCCTAGATTTTGTGCATAAATGTAAGGAAGTCTAAATAAAGGTCTTACAGTTCAAAGTGAGTAGTGATAGAGTCTTACTGTACATGTCACTGTATGTAGTTTTCTCATGAAGCCTCCTAGAACAATACTGGGGAAGTGGATCTGCAACTCTCTACTGTCTTAGTCCGGTGGTACTTTGCCACATATCCTTTCCCACCATCTCACTTTTGGGGTGTGTGCCTTTCATTCTACATATCAGGAGGGAAACTGGAGCATCACTGAGAAAAGAAAAAGTATATTTGAAGCGTTGCTGCACGGAAGGATTCTAACACTCAATTGTGACAAAAAAACCTACAGAAAGTTTTACTCCCAAAGTGCTTGTTTTAAACAGTACTACTGCCCCCCAAGACCAAATTCCTATTCTCTGCGTCACCTTCAAAATAATTTATATCCATAAAGCCAAACTCATACTTGGAAAATTTACCTGGCAACTTACCATGTGAGCAGTTGTTGACATACTGTCCCACTGCCAGTGGGTTTTGCAGGGTGGCTGTGAGCCAGCTCTCATCACTCATTTGAAAAGGGCCAAGTTGATCTCTTCTGCTGCAAGACCTGAAATGCCCAACAGTATTAGTGTGGATCATGGCTCCTCCACCTAACAGGTTATCTTACTTCCTCTGGAGGAATGGCCACTGTCACTGCATAAACTTACAGCTGCCCAACCTACCTGGGGTGGAGGGCATGTACATAGACCAACAGCTCCCACTACTCTGTGGTGTCTTGCAGACTCTGCTGAAAGAATCTGCACAAAACTACCACACACTCTTCCACAAATCAACATCTAATGTTACCATTACAGAACTGTCAACGCCTTTCACTCATCTCTTAAAATGCAAAGACTCATTACAATATTAGCTTTCAACCCATTCCAGAAATTAAAATCTGGTGTTAGCAGGTATTGCTATTCAAACTAGGTATTATTTTATATAAACCTCCTAGTCCTTTTCACATCATATTTAAATACAATTGCAACAAATTATATTTTAAGTTAAATCAACGAGTTAGCTGTGTCAGGGGAAGTTCAGACTGGACATTATGAAAACATTCTTCACTGAAAGGGTGGCCAGTCAGAGGGCTCCTGTGGGAAGTAGGCACAGCACCAAATCTGTCACAGTTCAAGGAACATGTGCATGATGCTCTTAGTCACACAGTTCAGTTTTAGGTAGTCCCGCACGGAGCAGGGACTTGGACTTAATGAAGCAAGTACGTTAGAGAAACAGCTCGGAAAACATTTCAACACTTTTACTCTACATCCTGCTCTAGTACAATCTTTTTAGTACTATCTTTTGTACAGGAAAGTCTTCTACATCAAAATGCATCTCACTGGTGTTACAGATGAAGACACAAGTACATAATGGATCACATCCAACATCTCTCAATCTTGTGCTGTTTGCGTTATGCACAGGTGGATGACAATCAGGGTAAGAAACAGGGAACTAAGATGTGGCATACCCCTGTTTTAAATCAGATGAGTGACAGTCCTCTATTTCTTCTGCTTACCTGTACACTGATCTTGACAGTCCTTTATCATTCCCATCAATAAGGACACCATCAATGCACCTAAAAATAAAGGGATTGCCAAGGGACTGGAAAAAGATGGGCTCATGCTTTCTGTAAACTGTACCTGTTGCAAGACAGATATTATTTCAGAAGAAAATAGGTTAACTGTCAGAATGGGCTTTCAATCCCCTCCACACAGAAACTCAAAGGAAACACAGTGGGCAGGAGAGAAGTCCTGTCTCAGTTAGTGACACTGACATCTGTAAACCTACCAGCTTTCAGACACAGCTTTCTGGGATATAAAGAATCCCCTCTCAACTAAATGAGCTAGTATATTCCAAAGAGAGAAGCCGCACAGGAAATCATAGAAGGCCTGAACCAAATATCTTTGAGAGAGGTAGATAAAGCCTTACAGAGTGCTTCAGGGATGAAAATATCAGGTGATATCTGTTCAGGAAAGCACAGCTTAAGATACTATGCTATTTTGTAACTACTGTGTCAGGACTCTGAAAAACACAGAGATTGAGCAAAGAATCTGAAACAACTACTTCCATTACCCGCGGGATTTTGTTTGGTCCAGGAGATGGAAAATCAAAGACAAACTATTTCAGCAGACTGTTTCCCAAATCTGAGGAGAGGACTTGACCTGCCACAACTTCCAAGCACAGAAGTGCATCCAGGAAGTTGACTGGCATTCCATTTTTCATGAAATTGTTGCCCTGCATCCCTCACACCCATTATATCTTCAGCACTTCTCTGCAGAAATCCTGCACTGCAACCTCACAAGGAGCCAGGCAAAGGCCACAGGCAGGCTGCAGCCCCTGTACACAGGTCCCATGCCCAGCCCCATAGGTCATTACCCTGAGAAGGCGTCTCAAGAGCCCATCCTCTTGTTTTGCCAGGAGAGTTGTTACAGGAGACTCTGAATGAGCCTACGCTCACATCTAGTATGTGCCTGAAATTTGAAGTGAACTGCAGAAGTCGCAGGCTCTCTTGTTGTCACTAGTCAGTTCACGGGTAATAAATGGCAATGCCAGGCACTTCAACAAATGCACTTCAACAAACCCAAAGCAACTCAGCAGAGCTGCTAGCTTGGCCATACTGATATAATTACAAACCTTTTTAAGTACTGTATGACAATACAATTCCAAGAAATAAGGAGACAGAAGTGCTTATTTTTCCAAACACACTTCATAGAATAAAGATCTACTAAATTAAGGTTTTATTTTCATTCTCTATTTTGTACTTCTGTATTTGAAGAAGCTCATTAAATTGTCTACTGACCTGTGTGGAGATCTCAAACTTCATTTTTCAAATCCTGAACCAAAATGAAAACCCCAAGGAATTAAACTGTTCTGTTCAGCTACTTTAAATTTCTCCTGTGCATTTAAAGAATATGGAACAAGTTTTGCAGCTGCAGGAAAATAATGCTTTAAGTACTAAATTTTTTTTATAAACAAAATTATCCTTCCCAATATTGTTTTTCAGATTTCTAAAATAACTCTAGATAGTTTATAAATATTCTCATGCAACCTAACTGATGATTTTGTTAAGAAATGACAGAAAGAAAACTCATAGAATAAAAATTAGTGTAGATCTTTGCATTCCATGATCAGATGGTCAGAAGTCCCACGTAACTGAATCAAAAATAAAAACATTCCATTACCAGGATACATAGACACAACCGTCCCTTTCGGTACAAAACCTTTGGTAACAAAGACTCCAGTTCCACCAGACACCAGCGAACTCCTGTCTCTGCTAACAGCGAACCCAAGTGTGTTAAACAAAACTTCCTCAGGACTAAACATGTGCTGACCCTGATGGTTACAAGAATTTACTTTCAACCGCTTCTGCTCCACAGTAAGTAATTCCAGATATCGACACTTGACTTCTGGAAGTAAGGCCAGAATATCTGCTTGTCTACTGAAGTCATTTATGAATAGAGCTTTAAATGTTTTCAGTAGTGTTTCAAAGACATCTTCATCAGCAATAACTTTGTCTTGAGAGCTTTCAGGAACATATCGAAGGGTCCTGTAAAGAAAAAAAAAAATTAAATTAGAAACATATATTACTATTTTGACTAAATAGAGAAGAGCCATTTTGCAGCACCAGTAACTTTGATACACTGTTAGAAAACCCCAAGCTTTTTTCATGCTTGTTCAAGGTAAAGCCACTACTCTTAAAACACTAAAAGACTCTTTAGTAAAAACCAGTACCTGTTCTACTAATCACCACCTCTGAGTATTTACCACAAGCAGGTTAAGCCCTACAGTGAAAAAGGCACCAAAAATAAAACAGAATTATCATAACGTTTATTAAAAAAGCCAAACAGTTAATTACATTTTAAATGAGGTAAAACAAATATTGCATGGGCAAGGAAGGTTTTAATTTAGTTACTTATTTTAATTTTGTTACTTACAACCATGTCATAATAATTTAAATTCAAACACTACTTTTACGACTAAAATACGGCATACACATCTTGCCAAGAAATTATCTATGTATTTATCTATGTATCTATCCTTAAACGTTTAACACCATTTTAAGGCGTCTCACGAAGAGTTTCATGACAGCCGAGGGGCGACCAATGGCGAGGCATTTCTGAGCGACAAAGGCGAGTGACTCCTGCGGCGCCCCAGACCAGCCCGGCGAGGGGCAGCGGGTCCGGGCAGTGCGCGGGGCCTGTCCCTGCGCCTCACCTGCGCTGGCGGCGGAGGTTGAGGGCGAGCCAGGGCACGAAGCGGTAGCGGTAGGAGCGCCAGCGCCGCCGCAGCGCCCGCAGCAGCATGGCGGCCGCGCGGCAAGGCCCCGCGCCGCGCCTGCCGCAACAGCCAATCCGCGCTCCCGACACACGCCGGCGCCTCTGTGTCCTGAGCTGCCATTGGCTGCGAGCGGCCGGCGGGGCGCCGAGCGGCCGGGCCGAGCCTGAGGGCCCCGCGCTGCCCAGAACGCGGAGAGCCGCGGGCGCCGGGAGCGACAGCGCACAGCTCCTGCCAGCACAGCGACAGCCGCAAATACACACAGTTCTCTCGGAACAACGTTACACTGCACCTTCTGCGCTCTACTGAACAATCCAAAAAGACAAGATCAGAGGAAAAGGTGGTTTAAAAATTATGTAGAAGCGGCCGCTAAAGAATACTCCTTAAACTGTCAGATCCCCTCCAAAATCATCCAGCGCCTGCTTCTAGCGATGCTAAGGGCTGCTAGTGCCTCAGACGGTTACAGAACGAATTAGACTGGACTCTCAGATCGAGTCCAGCCCATGACCAAACACCACTGTATCGCTGTTCAACCTTCCCTTACACATTTCCAGGGACAGTGGCTCCATCACCTCCCTGGGCAGCCCATTCCAAAGTCTAACCATCCTCCCTGCCAAGAAATTGCTCCTAACACCCAACCTGAGCCTCCCGCGCAGCAGCTTAAGGCCACATCCCCACACCTGTTTCCTGGGAGAAGGGGCCAGCTCGCACCTGGCTCCAACCTCCTTTGAAGCAGGTTACAGCCAAACTTTCTTCTCCAGGCTGAGCCCCCTCCACCCGCACCCGACCTCCCTCAGCTGCCCCTCGTGAGACTTGTCCTCCAGAGTTGTGATCCAGGTCATAAAAAACGTGGCTCAGTTACAGACTCGAGCATTGTTACACTTCCGTCCAAGCTTTTAGCTGGTATGTGGCTGGGGTAACAAGCAGACATGTACTTTGTAGCATCATAAGCTACAAATTAAGTAGATTTAAAGGTGCTTCCCACTTACTGATATACAGCAAGCAGCAGCATCGAAGTACACAGATTGAAGGGATCGACAACAAATCACAAGCATTTACAAACAGGAGCATAAGCCCTTTTGTTGCCACATTCTACCATCACTTACCTCGAAGATAATTTTTTAAAAATCTAGTGAGGAAAACAATTGCTCAGCAATTGGTCTTCAGAAATTAGCAAGGACCCCCAAATCATTCTCCACATACCACCACAAGTGTAAAGATAAGGGTAGTGTTACCATTTTTGGCCACTGTTGTCTTTTGGCTGCTCGGATACCTAGTTTGACAAAACTTTTATCTTCAGTTTTAGTTAACACTGCCAATGAACTGGGAAAAGAACAACACATGTGCATGTACTTTATTCGGAAAGCAGTTTAAAAAATATGGAGCATTTGAGAATTGGTTTTGGAGTAAACAGAGAAATCAAACCTCAAAACACTCCAAGGGGTTAGACTCTTTCTTCTGAACCTGAAATTTTGACAAGGGTTTGGGAATTTCAGACAGGCCCATCAACGCAATATAACTATCAGAATTAACTTACCATCTCAGAGCTTTACAAATATTAAAAGTTGTGCCTTGATTTATTCCACAATCACTTCAATTCTACCGCTGGCCTGCCTCATCTTTTCCAAGAACAGGAGCTGAGTGAGTGTTGCGAACTGAAGGAATTGAGGGAAAATGCAGGAAAAGGCAGAGTGGCTGCGGCAAAGTGCTTCCCTGCCATCTCCTGGCCTTCCCTGGTAATTACAGGGAAGAAAGGTCTCACTTCAAGACTTGTAACTCTGGTTTCAGCAGCCGCGTGCTATAACCAGAAAACACCACACATATTCACTACATCACATGGATATTGTGGCTCTTAAAAGTAGGGCGGTCACAGCGTGATTCAGGCCATTAAGGAAGACTAAGCAACGAGTGAAAAGTGAGGAAGGGAAATAGAGAGCTTTGGGAGGTGGGCTGCAACAGCCATGCACACAAGTTGCCCACTTTCATGTAATTAAAGGACATATGTGACATTCCAACATGTTCTGGAGCCAGTTCTTAGCCTTGAGTGAGAACTTGCAAAGGTGAAACACCATCAGACTTCAGCCTATGACCAACAAGCAGAAATGTGATTTTAGTCCTACCAGAGAGGTCACACTAGGCATAGAGCTTACCTGTGGGAGAATTGAATGTGCCCTGTGCACATCCTGGATTCCCTAAATAGGTGTCTTTGGAATTTACTGCCGTCTGCTGGGCACCAGTGATCTCTGCCATCCTTTGTTCCTATAAAGGAGGCTGCAACATCACAAATAGGACACAGTACTGAAGGATTCAGAACTTTTCTAGTAAATCAGATAAAGATACATTATACTAAGTTTATCTCCTACTTAATCCTTGCCATATATTTTCCTGTCTCACATTTCAGGTAGTACATTTTTCTGATTTGAGAAATCAGGTATTAGAATTTATTTGAAGATTTCTGTTGCCAGTTTTTTCTGAATTGATACACTTGTATCTATCTGCAGAAAGTCTCATACCTAATAAAAATAATAAAAAGTGCAGTTCTTCAAAATATAAAATTTATAGTCACAGGAAAGCCTACAGTTGAATTTTATTTCCATAAAAAAAGATTAATTTATAAAATTTAAAAAAATCTGGAGAAAGACAAGAACTTAAATAAGCCCTAGCTTTGCAATATATGGATTGCCTGAGTAAGAAAAGGCTTATATTTGCTATTAAAATCTCCACCAACAAAATCATTTCACCAGAAACATAAAACAGATTTACATCCAACACATACTTCAATGGTTCCAGAACTGACTTAACCAGCACACTTGAATAGGTAATTTTTACATTTGCAGTAATTTAGACAATTCCTGGCTTAAAGGAATAATCAAGTGAGATTCTTAGATAACAGTGCTGTCATAAGAGAAGTTTCTTTATCATTAATTAAAAATAAATTAGTTTTTGTTGCTGCCCTTTATTAGAAACTAAGTCTTGATATGTCAAGTGTATGAAGTTGTGTATGAACAGTAAAGCATATCAGAAATATTTCCATAAGTTAAAGAAATGTGTTATTCTTAGAGTAAGCAAAGGACAAAGTTTGTTCAAAAACTTTTATTTACTATAAAGACAAAAACACCAAAATACGTACAAATTATACTATATAAAATTGGTTCAATGGGGTAAAAACTTTTAATTAAAATATCTTGATATATTTAAAATAACAAAGGATACAATGAAGCCAAATTTCTTAACCCAGAGATTTCTGTAAAATTTGCTTGCACAGTAAGGTGCTAATAGAAGTTAGCCCTTAAGCCCTGGAAATCTTAGGAATCAGTCACATAGCAAATATAATTTCATTGTGAAAGTGAACTTTGGTAGAAGAAACTCTATAGGACACCTGAGGTAGTAGAAACTGGAATAAACAGCAGTAGACGTTATTTACAACTTAAGTACCAAATAACATTAAGAACACAAAAAATAATTACACAATACAATTTTCAGTCCAGCTTTGATCCAAAGAAAATAAGAATATTACATCACATCTCCATTTTAAAAACACCACAATTACCAGCAAGCCGAGGGAAATGCAAACTCAAACAAATGCATTTGGACACCTAAGAGGCAGTTTGAGTTTGAAATGTGGTATGCATGGTGATCTACATAGTAATACTGATTAGCTGAGGTTCATCAGTTTATACAGTTTACATTTCTGCCAGAAATAGTATTAATCTGAAAACTGATCTTCCAGTACTTGAATTGGCAAGAGTGCATCCTTTAAAGCTTGCACATATGAAAGACTTGGAAACAATCTTATTAGAATGAGAAATTCTAAAGTGGTCAAAAAAAAGTCAAGTACAAAACAGAGCTACCAAACTTCACATTTCTGTATTATCTTTTTAACTCTTCAAAGTCTGCCAATCTTCAAAAACAAAGGAATGTTAAATTTCCAAAAGAAACACATTCACAACTAATGACATGGTTTGTTTTTTTTTATTAATATGAGCACTATCATTCATGTAAACTTATCTTTAAGATGTCTTGCTTCCAATTTGTATTATACACTTTAAAGGTACTATAGCTTATTTAGTTTGTCCTGAGTCTTTGAAAAGAACCAATTCTATTTGAGTCCAACAATCCAACTGGCTTCTGAAGAGTTATAACATGAACAGTTTTTTTCAAAATGGATTAAACACAATCATTATTAGATTAAAAAAGATCCCCATTTTTAAAAAAGCAAAAGAAAAAGCTGCCATTTTCCTTCAGAATTACATGCATCAGAATCTAAAAACCTGCCTTTAAAATAATTTTAAAAACCTGTTTAAAAAAAACTCCACATCTCCTAAAAACCAACAAGTTTTGCACTACAGGTGAAGCTTTACTTCACATTTTACTTTATCTTGATCTTCAAGTCCAAGTTTGCTTTTTGTTAAAATAAATACCTTTCTTACGGTAATATTTTTAACATTTTCAAATTAAATTACCACTAATGGCTACAGTAAATAGATGATGTACGGCAGAAGGAAAACAGCAGGTAAAACTTGTTATCAGTAGAGAATGTAACCTCAGTTTCTTTACACAAAGAATGAGATTTGCTCATTTGGCACCTGCTCACACTGAAGTACATGCCAAGGTCTCCCATAAAAACTTTAATGAAAGCTGGGTTTGGGAGGCCCTTGACATGAAACTTCTCTACACCATTTGCCAGAAGAAACTGCTATATGAAAAAAAAGGCTCAACAACTTCTAGCATGGTTCAGACTAAGTTGCTTTATACAGAACAGTCTTGTTTATTAAATAACCTATACTATCAGAGCCTTCAACATATCCTTGTTGAAGGTGGCATTTTATCCCAGATTTCCAGCAAATCTGGTTTTAAAACTCTTGTGTCAGGAAAATATTCCATGACACGGCTTGCATCTTTTTTTCTAAAGACTATTTTAAAATATCCCCTTTTCATGAAAGTTAAAAATACAAAGAAAACAAACTTTGATTTCAAAAGAAATTACATGGCCAGCAGTAAATGCACAGTGAACCATGAGTGCCTGCTCTTACTTCATAGAAAGGCAAATGCTTTTTTTAAAGTTTCCATCAATATTTGGATTTGTTACTCAGAGAGCATAATGTAATTAAAAGGGACAGATACAGAATGTCCTTTTAACCAGTATTGAAAACTTACTAATTGCAGAGCATCTACATGTGAAATTGAACAGTGATTGCAATATTAAAATAGATCTTGAGCCTCTCAGCTTCTAATACTGCTGAAAAAGTGCTCTAAATAAAATAAAAATCACTTACCTGCTAAATAATCATGCAGATTTAAGGAAAAATGTTTTTATGTTAACACAGAGCCAGATGTTTGAAAAGGCACAATTTACAAATCTCTGCATGAATTGTCATATGTTGCATACTGAGCTTAGGTAAAGATCTTGATTTGTCAATCACATACTTAGGTAGGGTCCTCCACTGGCCTTATGTTCTTGATGTATTTATCATTAAGGCCAGCAGAATAATATAATTTGCTGCATGTAACTGCGCTGCAAGACAGTTACTGTATATTCAGTAGTGTTTTCTTCAGTATTTCAGCCTTACAAGTAAGTAGCTACCATGTCGTACGGAAGACTGGGTGTTTCAGCAGCTCCCTTGAAGGTGGTCTGTCCTGAGGTTGAAGTTCTAAACACCGAAGAGTCACATCTTTCAAGCCTGGAGACAGATGTGTAGGGATTGATGGAGCAGTAGTTGCACTAGCAATCTGAACAAGGAGAAATAACTTTTTAGAAGTCAGTGATTATGCCCCCCTCTACTAGCCCAAAAACATTCTACAAACTGATAACTTCAGCTGATGAATTAGATTTATGAACTTTTCTCCATTCAGCATATTTCCTACTGCAGTTTGAAGATTACATTACTACTTTCAGTTTATTGTCCTTATGCCTATTGCTTTTTAGTTTGACTCTCTCCTGATACTTTTCTCTAAAAGCTCTTCTCAAAGCAAGAGATGTCACAGCAAGATCTTGCAGTGACATCTCAGAGCAAGCGACAGGAGAAGCTCCTAGAGCATACATATGGACATTCTTTAGTCTAGTAGCTGCCTTCACTGGTAAGTGGAATCAGTCACCTTGGAGAGAGATTAAGCTGTGTGATGTTACACTACAAGAAGTTAAACTGGGTGTGCTTTCTTGCACTGCCTTTTACTGTATTTCTGCTACTACCCAAAAGGCAAATACTTCTCAGAAAGACAGATCCTTCCCAACCAAATTAATTTTATCTAGCTGGATTAAAGCAGGATGACTGGGAACACTAGAGTGGCAGCACCAGATTCACAGCAGTGCAGAAACAAGACAATTACATCTCTTAGCACAAGTGATTTTACTTAGAACATATCTGAGTACTGCTGTGCAATGTCTGTTCTCTGCAACTTCCTTTACCTGCAGCAGTATTTTCTTCATTCATGCCTACGGTTCAACTAGACCTTTAGAATTAAATAGAACTAACTGATTTTAGCATGAAACATGAATGCCAAGATGAATGATATAGCAAGCAAAGGAAGGGGCAAAAATCATATGTAATATGGCATAATGGAAAATATCTTCCACCAAAATCTGATCGTGGAATATTAGGCTTTTATAAAAAGACTTTCCCCACTGTGAAATATGAATACTTACACAAACGGTTTACGGAAGAACAAGCTTTTTATTTTACAGGATTGTAAGAAGAAGTTCACATCCCAATCTTCCACCTAATTTAAGATCAACTCTATTCCTATTGTTTTTGTTTTTAGTCTGTTACACTGTATTTTTATATCTTAGATCAGACATTTTTGAAAAACCTGGTCTAGTGGAAGGTGCCCCAGCACATGGTGGGGAAGGTAGAACTAGATTATCTTTAAGGTCCTTTCCAACACAAACCATTCTATAATGATTTTGAATAGCATGTATTAGTATCTTTTTTGGTATCAGCCTCTTTATTGTTTTTTAGAGAAGTCAAGTATGATTATATTGGTACCAGTATTGCTTCTGTACTAATAGCTCCAACATAAAAAAAAAAGCTATCGCAACAATCCCTGCTACATGCACACTTTTCTAAAATTCACATTGCTGTATACAAGATTTACTTGTCATTTTTTGTAGTATGTTGGTAATAACAAAACACCTTACCTTAAATATTAGAGCAAGATGATTGGAGTGTTTCTCTGCATTCCAAGGAGGTTTAGCACAAGCCATTTCTATGACAACACAGCCAACGCTCCAGACATCACAGCTCCTTCCATATTGCTGACCTCTCAGGACCTGAACAGACAAACACCACAACTCAGATTATATAATTCAAAGTATCTTAGCCCTAAGTCATTTAGAAGTAAACCTCAACACATCAAACAAGTGCATTTTGATTAACATTTCAGGTAAAGAGAGTGACCAGTGATGTAAATGCCACAAGATGTACACAGGTCTAGAGACCTAGTAAATAAAATACTTGACCAAGTGGCAAGCAAAGTACCTTGCAATAGCTAGTTTTTGAGCAAATGGTCATTTAGGCATTAGTAACACCAATTTTTGTATTTGTGTATCTTGTGTATCTTGTAGCATACTACTTCAAACAATGACAGCAAGAAAGAAATGTTATCATCACCATGTGATTATTATTATTATTATTATTATTATTATTATTATTATTATTATTATTATTATTATT
>QUSF01000011.1:18439152-18715039 GCA_003676055.1 Chloebia gouldiae
TTATTATTATTATTATTATTATTATTATTATTATTATTATTATTATTTCCTAATCTTTAGGACAAAGGCATTTAAAACACATTTGAAGCATATACAGCAGATTTCTGTTATTTGGCTACATCAATTAGGTTCAAGAGTTCAAACAAACTTTTTGAAATAACTTTAAAATTTGTTTTCTTACCTCTGGTGCCATAAATGCAATAGTTCCCAACAACTGTCCCTGAAACTCCCCAGCACCAGTTCCTTTTGATGCCAACCTGGCTGCAGCTCCAAAATCAGCAATTCTTAATCTATGACCCGTGCTGTCAATTAGCAAATTGGCACCTGTCAACAGTACAATAAAGATACTACTAGTTGGTTTTCTATTAAAGGCAAAAGGAGGAACAGACACTTGACACTTTCCCTCCCTGCAATTCAAAATTATAAAACAGTTTGACATTCCCCACTTCAGTATGAAGGAAATCTAAAAATCAAGGATACAGTCTAATAACCTCATTTTTCTCTTATGCCTGAATGATACTGCACACAGCTTGAGGCTGTTTGAGAGATTTCAAGAGGCAATCAAATTTTCAAAGTAGAGCAAACACACAGGATTCTGGAACAATGCTTGGAGATGGTATAATGGAAGGAAAAGGTGACCTAAAGGCCCAAAGGCTTTCCTTGCCTGCAGCTCCTCATGAAATTTAAAGTGATTTCATTATCAAGCAACCCTGAGTTTCTTTAAAGGTAATTACAAGCAATTTAGAGTTTCACTGTTTCAAAAAGAATTAGTAAAGACACATTTGCCATCCATATGTTCTACTTATATAAATATACCGCCAGTTCATGGACAGCTATGGTGACATTAAGGGGAAAAGTTCAGTAAGACTGGTATTTCCCAGTTAAGTTCACATGTTACTCAGGGTACAACTGTATTTATCTTCAATTAGGATGAAGGAAGAAAACTCATCACCACACATTAGAAATCTGGCCTTGTTATCTTGGTTTGTTCACATATTTTACTATCACTTCAGTGTAAACATTTACATTCATTTAAGTAGCAATAGTTTTAAAACTGTATGGCAACTTTCTATCTTATTTTAACCAACTCAGAAAGACAATTTTTCTAAACTATTAGCACAGGTAGCAAATACCCACAAGTTTGCCACCGACATTTTGATTAGGTCAGTAGCATTTTGATTAATTTCAGCAATAGAGTTTCTTATAAATGATCAGACCCAGTAGAAATATCACTCCTGAGACAGCATCTGAGAGAATGAACACGTCTCAGGCCAAAACATATGCTGCTTCCTGTATACTCCTTCTAAAATAATTTATCAGGTTATTCTCACCTTTAACATCTCTATGGATTATCTGATTCTCATGGAGGTAAGAAAGGCCACGTAAAAGTTGTTCCGTGTAATTAATAATAACTGATTCTTTGAAGGCTCCATATTTGCTTAGCAAATGAGCAACTGAACCCCCTAAAAGACAAAACAGTACATTCTATCAAAACTTACACATTCTGTTTAGAGTGCAACACTGCATCCTAAAACTGGAACTTGATATTACTATTTCTAATTAATATTTCTCCTTCTCCTACTCCCAAAAATTAAAATGATTCCATAGGCAAAAAGTGATGTAGTTCATTCCTCAATTACTTTCTACATGGAATTGTACACATTACAAAGTCTTCATGCTTGCTAATGATTTTATACTTCCTTAGAAACAATACTTTATCCATACTTCACATTAACATGTAAACAGCAGAACATTAACTATTTTTTGAGGCAATAGGTAAGTACAACCTCCACCAAGTAGTCCCTCTTAATATTTTAATTTACATTTAATTTACATTAATACATTAATTTACATTAATTTACATCAATTTACATTTAATTTACATTATCATCCAATACATAGAACTTCACAGACAAGCAAGGAACAGCAGTATCTTCCTCTATTTTTGAAACCTGCTAACAGAGTCTCAAGATTTTGGATTTCCAATTTTTCTCTCGAAGTATTGTAATATAGCCTGGGCTTGAATGAGGTAAAAGCAATTCCTGCCATTTAACTATCTAAATGATAATATTTCAGAAAAAAAATACACTTAAAAGGTTCGGCATTCTAAATATTGAGAAAATATTTCTTGCACTGCTTCTTCTAATGACACATACTTGGGGGCTTCGCATATAAGCACTCTGACCTTAATTTAGGGTGCAATGCTTTCCTTTACAGCAAATAACAATGTATAGAACACACTTAGTAACTGGACAGCAACAACATACAATAACATTCATAGAATTAATAAAACTACTTCTCAAAATAAAGACAGATTTTCTTGTGCCTGCTCTACACAATTATGAAAATATTTCAATTTTTTTTACTAGATTACCAGTTAAGAGATTTAAGGTTTGAAATAATTTTTCCAAAAGCACTACTTACTACTTATTATTTGCAACTTACTTTAAATGTTCTTAAATGCCCCCGCATGTCATCTGACAAAATTTTTATGAAAAATCTCGAGACAAAAATAAATGTGTGGTATTCCAAACTTTCTAGCAAATTTATTAAAAATAACCTATAGTTACACAGATACCCTGAAAATGCAAGAGTTTGAGAGACAGCTCGAATAAATCAAAATCCACTTCAGCTGGAAATAAATCAAAATTTATAACTCCTCACTTGGAGTCAGAAATGGAAGGAAAAGTCGGGGTTTCCAACTGTATGACAGATTAGGTATGGAAGATTCCAAATCACAAAAGAATGCACCATTAAGAATATTGTTATGAGCTCTTCAGCTGTTCTATAAGTACACCTTTATACTGATTGTGAACACAGCAATGAAAGTATAAATTCACAACCTCAAGTGATGAAACACTACATATTTAAAGACTCAAATAGTATTTTCACCAGTTGCTTACCTGCCATCCATTCAATAAAGAGGTTATAGTTGCTCTTCTCGCATGTAGCACCCAACATTCGAATAATGTTAGGATGGTTCAGATGACTCATCATCCTTATTTCTTCCCTCAGTGCTTCAACCACCTCTTCTTGCTCAGATGACGTGTTCCTGACATATGTCACCTGTTTTGAAATATGGTATTCAGACTGACTAATTTAAGTCCTATAATCACCTTTCAGTGCAGCAACAGGAAAGGATGGTTTTCACCATGTGGAACTGCTTTTTTACCTCAAACCCCATTAGCTGAGAACACATCTCCATGTGAGATAGTCACAGAAAATTAAGAGTGATCTTCTATGTACAAACAAAAACGTCTCCAAGTAGACTGAGGAAACATCTCTCTTTTTACCTCTGTTTAAACTAGGAAAAAACCCTTGGTTTCCAAATATTGAGGAAAAGGAAGAAAGAAAAGACCTGAAATGGGATCCTCAGTGTCACTTATAAAATTTTACCAGTTAAATGATAAATATTTTGTAACTAAAGCTCTTACAGAAATTCAACTTGACACATCAGAAGTAATGGTATTAGAATCAATCTCAGATGTGATCCGTACTAAATATTACATAATGGTATGCTGCACGCAATTTCCCCAGACACCACCATCATAATCTCTCCAGGACCACATGGACAGTCTCACTTTTTCACAAGCAAAAGTTTCAGAGGAGGAATGGTGGCACATACTCTTTCCTTGAGCAATTTCAAAACATTTTATCTATTTCATTGAGAACTGTAAGTTCATTGTAGAACTGGTAAGAGTGTTGGGACTAAAATTCCCTCTATTTTGTTACTACTGATTCAGCCCTAGGGCAGCTCTAGTGTGAAAAATTTACCCACACCTGAAGCCTTCCAAAATCTTTACTGAAGAAGCATGTGCCTTTTCTCAGCCATAGATACAACTTCTGTATCAATTAATTTAAACAGTTAGAATACTTGCCTACAAATTATCTTTAGTTAGTTAGCAAAATTGAATCAGAAGAAACAATTATTAAACTGTATTTCCTCCACTTAAAGTTATAGGAAAAATATCCTTGACAAGTGAGGAGAAATAATCTTAAATAGGAATCATAAATAGGGCATTAATTTGGAATGAAGTTATCTGGGTTCCATTCTTAACTCAGCCACCACTTTAGGAACTTGATTGAAGCAAAAATGCACTATGAAGAACTATGGAAGAAAATGGGCACAGAACAAAGGACTTTTCACTCTAAGAAGAACTGAAGAAGCTTGTATATATTTAGCTAATTCATGCACATAAAAGTTTTCTAAATTATGTATTATGTCAGAACACATCACAGGGAGTAGGAGAAGCAGGAACACAAGAGGTCTGAAAGACAAAACACAAGAAAGTGAGGTACTTTCCTGAAGTATTTACCTGTTTTACAGCCATTAACGTCCCTGTTCCCACATCTTGAGCTTGGTAACAGGAAGAGAAAGCTCCAAGACCAATTTGCTGACCTTTAAGCCATTCTGCATCTTCTCTATAATGGTGTTTTGCTTTGGTATGTCCAGGCAGGGTTTCAGGTGTCTGCAAATTAAATTCAAAATCAAGTTTACTAACATGCATCTAAAATACAGACATTCTCAAGTGTTAGAAAATATCCAAGCTTATATGCCTCTTCTCTCCCTCACAATTCCATGAACTGCTTGTTAGATAGGTCTCAGCTGAGGTGAGAGCACCAGAGTATTCTGTAACCCACATACTCTACTACATGAAACAGAGCTTCTTCTGTGTAACGTGAAGGTGAAAGGCAAGGTTAGAGGACACAAGTAGGAGCACGGCTTTTTTTTCTATTCCTTTTCTCACATCTCGTTAAGGTTTTAGCTTGCACCAACAATAAACAGAACCAAAATCAGGTTGTTTTTTATTTAATTTATCCCTTCAATTTTATATTTTACATGTTGTTATCTCAAAGGATCAAAAATACAATACCCCTTTTTTCTATTATTATTTCTTGTGCTTTTTGCCTATTTGCATATACATGTATTTTTTTTCTGACTAATAAAGTATCTCTCATCTTCTCTCAAGATAGGAAGAAAAAATCTTCTTCCCATTCTTTCTTTCAAAAATTAGTTTGCTAGTGTACAACTGTCTTCAATGTAAAACAGCATTAGGACTCAGTACAGTCCTACTCCTGCTTAAAACTTTCCATTTATTTCCTGGTTTCCCCAGTTTTACACTTTCTTTTTTATTGCATTAAATATTGATACAGTTCTCTTACAAACACCTTATTTAGATTGTTAATAATATGTAAGGATTCTGTTAGCACCCTCAAATTTTTATTTGATTTTCTATGAAAGGGCACTGAGCACCTTCATGTTTTCTATCACTTCTGAAGTATAACAGTACTGCTTTATAATTTCAGTGACCCTTAGCTGAGACTTAACCTAAATTCTCATACGTATACTTACATCCTGCTGAATGATTATGATATCTTCACCATTTTCAACCTGTAGCTGGGGAATTACTGGCAGAGCATCTTGGGATGCTGACATTGCCATAGCAATAGCTAAGGCTTCCTCCTCTTCAGCTTCCATCTTTTCCTTGCATTTTTGATTATGACTGACATCATCTTTGTAAGTATCATCATTTTCTGCCCGCTCAGGAGAAAGAACTGCAACTTCAGACTTGAATGTAACTGTGCCATCACTCGTTGGCATGGAGGCCTCAAGTAGGTCCTCAATACTGGAATTGAGCTCTGCATTAACATCCAGCCGGCACTTCTCATCTACTGGCGTGAACACTGTCTCTTCACTTGGTATAACTGCACTGCTATTACCATCACACTGCGAAATATCATTCAGGTCAAGTGTCATACTGCTTTTCAAGGTTTCTCCTTGCTTGTTCACATCACTTGGGGTGGGTCGTGATGGCTTTGGCCTATGTACGTGACTGGATGGCAATGGCCTGGCTTGGGTAAAAACCGGAGACAGTTTCTCAGATTCTTTATTTTCAGAACAGTTTCGCTGAAACTGGAGAGAAAGTTTCCGTTGTGTTTGAGGAGAAGGTGAGGGGATTTTGCAGGGAACAAATCCCTGAGGTCTGAGTTTCGAGACATCTGTTACAGTGCCAGCTGGGACAGATGGATTTGTTGGAGACAGAAGTGTTGGGAATAGTGACTGGGAATGACTAGATGAGGGAGAAGAGTTCACACCCTGACTGTGGGGTTTTCCTTTTGTTTGAATGGCTGGTTTTGGTTGCTCAGTGGTTACTGATGAAACAGTAAGTCCCATAGCAAGGCCAGCTAGCATGTCAGAAATGTCGTCTGGACTGGCACTCAGTTTTCTGTCACTTAAACCTTTCCCACTCTTCCCTGATAACTGGACAGTATTATTAGGAGTATTATTTTCTGTACTTTCTGGAGAGTTATCTGGCACAGGTAGGTGTAAAAAGTCTTCATGTCGGCATTCCCCCGAGTGCATTTCTTCCATGCCTAGCTGAATGGCTTCTGCAATTTCCATTTCATCTGCTATTGCCATCAGACGTCGACGCATCCTTGCATAATGAGTTGAGCTTGTCACACTCAACATATCTAACAGCTTTACAAAAATATGGGGCACTCTTGCTACCATTCTTGCTGCACTCAAAAATATTCTCCGTGACAGCTTGCCAACCATTGAGTGGGAATTGTCAATTGACTGCAAGGCGAAAGTTAAGAGGGAGAGAAGTTTCTTATACCTAAAAAAAGAAAAGAGGTCTTTTGTAAACTGACATACTCTAGTTAACTAGTATAAAAAAGAGCCGTTTCAAGATAATGCAATTAGTTGTCAGTTCTGAAGTATGAAGGAGATTTATTGTTGCACTGGTGCTCCAAAAATGCTTCACAGGTCAGAAGTTTTTAAAAAGACAACTACTTACTCTGTAAAGCAAGCATGCTTTGCATATAAATATATGTTATTTGTTTATAACATATACTTCTTTTATGAAATCACCAACAAATTCAACTACAAATAATAACATTTGCATAGAGCACAAAAAAGTACCTGTCAGCTACAGTATCAGCTTGCAAGATATCTCCACATACAATGTGGGGATAAAATTCACTGGGAAATTCCAACAGAAGTCTGTCTATTAGACAAAGTCGCCCCAGCAGTGCTTGCCAGTTGCTAGATTCTATTTCATTTCCATGAATACAGTTTAAAACATAATCAACGCCTCCAATACCAATGGATCCTATAAAAAAGTTGATAAAATGAAGATTAGGTATTATATTCAGAGTCTACACAAAGATCAGAACTGTATCATACAGAATTACTTGTTGTTCGCCCAAATTAGCCCCCTTCCAAACTGTTGACAGGAATACTGTTCAGTTTGCTGTGCTTGTACTTGATAAATTCCAGTATTATTTGCTTGTATAATTTAACTGTACATGAAGAGTTATTACCAGATTTAAGTATTTCTCTCCCAACTGCCAGCTCCCCTGCTTGACCTTTACACATCTCCAATAGTGTTGAGACTGAAAGTTGACTTGTTCGACTGTAAGAAAGTAAAACCAAAAAAAGAACTCCTTTAGCAAACGCTTTCAAGGAAAAACATCAAAAAACCATCACCTAGGAATTATGCGTAAAATTATTTCACACGACCTTATTCTAGTAAATTTCTATGACCCACTCTTTGTAAGCTTACCTGTAGTTATAACATTTCTACAAAGATACTTCCAGAAATGTAATGTCTATCACTATTGTAAAAACAAAACATCAAATTGCCTTGTTCTCTCGCAAAATGTGGCCAAATGCATAAAAACAGTTCTATTTCACTTACTACTTTAACTTTAGATATTCTCTTGCTAGACTGCTGCTGGGGGATCTCTAGCTGCAGTTTCAGAAAAAAATGCTGCTTAGAAACTAAACCTTGAGAGACAAAACTCAAGCTGGTGGAGTTCTGCATCTAGTTTACAGTACAGAAGAAATGGCTGGCCTGTAAGAACACAGGGTAGCCTCGGACAGGAAGACTCAAGCCAAGGGCAGTTCACTCTAAATAGCTATCTCCTACCATTACACTGTGAACTACAAATCAGAAGTGTTATGTTACTGCTACTACTTCATGGCAAAGATGTGTTACAACTTCTGCTGAAGTAGGAAGAATACTGAAGAGTACTTGATAATAGCTCAAAGGAAAGTCATGAGAAATAGGCCAAAACAATAAAAACAGATAGAAGGGATGGGTTCATAACTGCACATAACATCTTCCTTTACTTTGGTGGGGGCGGGACAGGGGGAAAAACCCTTAAGAAAGCAAAGTATACAATCACTTGCCCTCAAAACCTACATATTTCAAGCCAGAAGATTGCCAGCAGCAGTTAGGCTAGCAAAACAATGACATATATTTACAATCCACACATTTATTTTAACACCAACTAGTTACACATGAATAGCAACAAATGAAGCTTTAAGATATTTAAGTAATAATCTAAAATTAAGTTCAAGAGACATCATACCTGTTAGCATCTGCACATTTAATTAAGATCGTCTCTACAACTGGCTTGAGAAGTCGCTGTAGTTTAGTCCTCTCTGCCAAAGTATGACAGGGAGTGTACACTAGCATGGCTCTTAAAGTTTTCTAAGAGAAAGGAAAAAAACAACACATATGAAATACAACTAGCTACAATTTTTATTTTTAAAGAGATGTAAATAAGCATTAAAAAGTTGTAAATTCAGTTCTACTTAAATTGTGTGCAAAATGTCAGTGAAACTTTCAAAGGATAAATAGCTTACTACATATTCACTGATAGAACTAGTCAACTCCTCTTTGAGAGTGAAAAGACATACAAATATTGTCAATACTTAGCACTGTGGCAAGTGCCAGTGAAATCGTGTCCTTTCACTTATGATGAGTATCATCACCCCACTTTCAAAGCATAGTTAAAAGTCACCAGTGGTGACAAGTACCAGGATTCCTGATTTCATGTATTGTCTTCCCATTCCCTCCTTCTTACAAAATGAAGTTACTGTGAAATTAGTAGAATACAACAAATAAGCAACTACTTACTAAAGCAGCAACATACACTTTGTAGACAGGGTCAGCACAGACCATGGACAGCACACTGCAGCAGGATTCTACCACCACATCTCCTGAGATACTGGTCTGAGATGACCCACTAGCTGCTCCCAGAGCTCCAGCACTTGTGTTGTTTCCATTGCTGCTTCCAGAGTTTCCAGTGCTTTCACCGTTAGCCAGTAATAGAGCACCACTAACATCATGGGAAAGACGTCTGAGTGCCATCTCTCGTATATTCCAGTTTCGAGAAAACAAGCAGCCAACTAGCTCCATCCCAAATACCTGCCAAAGAAGAAAGCAACATTACAAGAGTCAAAATGAATAATGCTGTAATTTAAGTACCTGACAAGAACAATCAAAAAGAGGAGAGATATTTCTAGTCAAAAATCATCAAGGCTGACAGCAAAGATATCTCTGAAGGTACAGGGTCCTAAAAAAGATTCTGTGATAGAAATAAAATATCAAATTATATGCTACTTCGCTGTGTAAAAACTCTGTTAAGTGAACTTTAACTAGTAAGTATGAAGTTGGTTTCCAGATACTGATATTAACATACCTGAAATCAAGGTCTGGCTATATCAGACAAAAATAATGGCAGAAATAAAGGAAATAAAAAGTTCTCATTTTTAAGTGTGTGGCCCCATGTTCAGCTGAACCCACCTCTACACTCTAAAGGCTATTAGGTCTTCCACAAAAGAGAATTACCTGAATCCATGGCTCAGCTGAATCTTTATATGTAGAAGGGATCTGCTGGACTCCATAATGAGTAAGATTAAAATTGCTATCTTGAGTTCTTCTCTGTGATCCAGCTGCAGACTGCTGCTGAGATTGTTGCTGAACCACACGGAGAACAGAAGAATCCACAGGGCTTGGCAATTCATGACTACAGATCAAGAATAACACAGATTAAAAAATTAAACATTTGAGGTAAATAATGCAGCATATTCAGAAATATCAATTAAAGATCCAGAAACAGATAGTTTATTGTGCACCAACTGAATCCTTACCTATAGAAATCATGAGATCTCCATTTAGATCTACAAAGTGGACAGATAAGTGGCTCTCTGTTTCTTCTGCATTCTTCTGCCCCTGGAACACAGCAACAGGATCATGTGCACTGAAGTTTTACAGTGTACAATACCAGAAGATGGCACAACTACTTCTAAGTTTTGCTGAGGAACATTAGTTTAATAATTAATACTTCTGAACTGAACCACTTTCAAGATCCTGTGCATTAAAATATAGGTGCTTAAACACATTTTTTCTGCATGAAGAAATGCTTCACTTCAGTACTACAATTAGTAGTTTATTAACTGAAATTCAGCTCCTTTTGTACTTCAAATATAGGAAAATGTTTTTTGTTAATGCAAACTGCAAAAATTTATGTATTTTATTTGATGCATTATATAAACATCATAATTCACTAACCACCCTTGCTAGCTTTATATGACTTTTATGCATTCTAATGACAATTTACAGGGAGCTGAAAGTCTGTACCTAACCTTGTTCTAATTAGACAGTCTTTTCACTCAGGTAAGACAGGCTTAAACATCTATACCTGCAGGTAGCTTCTCTGTCAGAGCACTGAATTACAAACTCCATTTGTGAATAACTGATAAAATAAGGTGTATCAGTAGTACCCAAATGATACAAAATTTTCAGAGTTACCAGTCATCATTTACTAGCAAATTGCTGAGTTTTTTTATTGGACATAAAACAAACAACTCAAAACCATACTAAGCTATAATACTTTTGCAGATTTAGTCATCAGAACTTGACAAAACAAAGATAACATACATATTGACATGCAGTGGTGGTGTAATTTGTTTCTGCAGCCATCTTCACACACAGTGAGACTCTCTTCATCCAGCATGCCTAACAAACAAATGGGGCACATCTGTTCTTCTTCATCCTTCATACTATAAAAAGAGACATTTGTGATTGTAGAATAGGCATATCAGAACTCAGAAGAGGCTTCAATAGTGAAAAAAGATTAACTTCCAGTTTGGAACAGTCACTTCTGGACAACTATAGGTTATTAATGAATCATTCTCCTAAACCTTGGTCTGAATAAGTAAGCAACCAGATTTTTAGAAGCACTGAGTACAGAAAACACTTTGTTAAAGTGAAAGGGAAAGTCACAAAACACATGACATCTTTACAAACTAGGTCAGATACCAATTAAGCAATTGAAAGGCCTAGCTTTGGGCAGTTAACATTTTTTTCTCCTAAGACTTCTTTAAACAAACCAAGCTTCACTTTTTAGTTTATCGTTTGAAAAACTAAGGGATTTTTATATTTTGAAAACTATCCACGTTGTTTTTCATCACATTCCTTTCAAAGTATGAAGTCAAAAGGCAGTCTTTAGCCCTTTACAAGAAACTGTAAATACTCCTTGAGGAGCATAGTAAAACTCAAAAAATAAACAGCTACTCAAGAATTTTCTGCCACTAACAGAAACTGATGAAATAAGAGTCACAAACACTAGCATATATGTCATACACAGATATTTTAAAAAACACCTGTTTTCCCTTGTTTGCTGTTCCTATTTTATTTTTCTCTACTTTAATTTTTAAATGGATAACCAGAGAATTACCCAAAAAATTATTCTAAATTTAAACAACATGCAATGAAAAGCACAGATTTATAATCTTCTGCAATACTGTTTAAATGTGCAAAACTCTAATTACTCATTGCAAAAAATTTAAATTGTAGTTGGCATGCATCTAAAACTTTGCAGACATCCTGCATTTGTTCACCAATGATATATTTTAAAAATAAAATTAACTTGTACAAGCATTATTTCTATACACATGTATTCCTTTCTATTTCTCCGCAAATGTTTGCAAAGCTATTTATTCCTTGAAAAGATTCACAAAGGTGTGTATATATAAACTTATTTTTGACAAATTGGCAGTAAGCAAAACTTAACTGCAAGTCATAGGAATTATCAGAACTGAGTAAACTTCTGTCTCAAATGAATCTGATACTCAGTGTTCTTCAATACCTATAGCATACTGATTTAGACTTGGACAGAACAGTAGCTTCTCTCATTGAATCAGTATTGCAGGGTGAATTAGCACCACCAGGTGTACTGGCAAACAACTGAAAATCTTTCATCTGCTAAGAAGTGAGAACTAATGCAGCAAAGTTCACAATCCTGTGGAAAAAGAATTCCTACACAAAGTATCAACGTAAAAGGAACTGGCTTGCTGGGTAAGTAGTTCCAGAATAATTATGTATTTAACAACTTTGTTTATTCAACTTATTTACAGAGACACAGTTTGGAAAAATAAGTAAAGGATGAAGTGAGATTAAGGTCACAGTCTGTATATCAGAATTATAAACCTGTCTGAATCTATTCATCTTAATATATGCTCATTATCACAAAGGCAGCAGATCAAGGTCCTCCTTAAGTTATATTCCACTTCACACAAAACAAAGCCTCAATTAGGGTTTGCTCTCTGATCTCTCTAAAGGAAGTACAGTTCACCCACTAAATGCAAGCAGAAATTATTTGTTTAAAAAAATTAATCAGTAATATACAAAAAAACTCAAGTAAAAGCAGTCAGGGGAAAAAATATGAAAAAATAACACATCACTGGAAATTCATAGACAAGGCCTATGTTCATAGGTAAGGCCTAACTAATATGTTAGTAGTTCTCTTAAAATAATTTAATCACCCATTTTTAGTTAAGTAGTTTTAAAAACATATGCTTGTTTCTGTTTTTTATGTATGTGTTTATATAGAGTGCATAAACATTTTTCATTGTATTGTCAGAGGCACAAGCTTTTCTCCAAAGCAGGACAGGAGACAAAAAAAATCATGTTTCTTATTTTGCTAACATTTGCACAAGTGCTGTATTAAAAAAAGATGCACATCATAGGCTTCTGAAGCTCATATATGCTTTAGTCTTGCACTCAAGATCTCAAAAGTTTGTTTTGCAAAATTCATATAGGGTAAAAAAAATTATTTTCACAACTCTACTAAACATTTTCCAAACAGAAGTTACAAAACAAATATGCCCACTTGGTACCACAGTGACTAATGGATGCTTGACTTGACTTGCAGAGACTTAACGTGGCTTGAAATGAAAGCAGCTTTGAACAAAAAGAATGTAGGTGATTCTGAAACTACAGAATAAAGCTTGTAATTCCTTTTAAAAATACTAACCTGTTTTCTGAACTAGATGTAGAAGTACTAGATGATGACAATGTATGAGAATTTGACATGCGTGAGACAAACTTCTGGATGGTGTTACGAGATGGAGCTTTGATCCTCGAGCTACGCCTACTGTGATATTTCTGGAACAAACTCTCAACCTAACATCAGAAAAAGATAGCAACAGTCTTATTTATGCTATGAATATCTTGTAATTAGAATTCATATTACTGAAGTGTAAACCACTGCTAACAGGAAAAATCTATTCACCTTCACAATAATGCATTAGCAGTTGCAGCAGCAATTTCAGAAGTCTTATTACTGAAAAGATCCCAAGTAACATTTTACACCAAAAATTTATCTGCTTATTGAAAATAAATAACAGCTTCAAGTATACACACAATTACTTCAAAATACCCACATTTTTTCTTCCTTTTAGCAAATCAGTAAGACAGAGCTATTGATTTTAACAGAAAATCCCTTCATCAAACTACAGCTCTCTGCTATTTATGCAGTTATGTCTTGTATTTACAGGTTTTTTTTCCACTTACAGAACTCCTGATACTGAATTAAAGATATAATTTCAAACATATATTCTTGTTGTTTTTAAATCTAACAGTTTTCTGCATGCTTAAGATAGTGTCCTAAAGACATTATGGAGTGTATTCTAGACCATAATTACATCTATTAGAAATTGATTACCTCAAAGTTCTTCAGCGTCTTCCTCCAGAGCATTGGGTCAGAGGGTTCAAGCTGAAAGACCCTCAGCATAACAAACAGCAGATGAATACAAAAGGTCCCACGGCCGCAGCTACAAGTCTGCAAAGAAAAGTATATCCTAAGGTTTTAGTGACTTGGAATTTTTTCGACATTTAGGTGTATCATAGTATATACCCACCCCTCAACAAAAATAAGTATTTTATATATAGGCATAAATGTTCTGTAGCATAGCCTCACAAAAAAAGAGAATTCCTAAAATATTACTCAGAAATGCATACATGAATGCATAAAATTACAACACCAGCTTTCAATTTCTTTTCTCCCCTCCCTTTTTTTTTTAATCAACTGAAGCTATTTTTATGCTTCATACGGGAAGTATGATGTCCCAACATGACATCAATCAAACTTAAATGAGATACTTCTGGTTCACCCAACCTGGATGTGTCCTTATACTACATTGCATTAGTACCAAGACAGCCTATGAAAAGGATCTCCTTATGGGTATGAATGAAATTATCACACTATGTGTTTGTCATTTATACACATCCCACGAATAGAGGAATTAAGTGACTAAATTTTAGCCAAGAATATGTACGACATACAATTCAGAACCACTTCTAGGAATGAGTGTTTTCTTTTAAAAAAGAGGAACTGTAGATAAATGTAATTTCCAAATTGCAAACTGATTTTGGTACTACATGAATACAGATTTCATAGAACAGTGATCACCAATTGAACTAATCTGGCTTTGAACAGTTTGGTGAGATTAACTATGAATTGATAAAAGCTACAGACCAGACAAAAATGTTCCCTACCTGAGGCCCAATAAACACTCTGTATTTATTATCAGGGCTGTCGCCTCCAATTAAGAAGGAGTTGGGTCCTATCTGCTGCAGCAAGTACAGCCTGGCTCGCATCACTTTGTTGACACGGCGATTCGTCTCCTCAGGGCTGTACGGAGAGAAGCCATCTGGAGATGGGGCTCGTCGAGGCGGCGTTATCCGTCCGCTCTGAAACTACAGAAGTGCCTCCGTCATGAGCATTCAAAGGACAGAAAAATGTTTAAATAGGTATGGTTTATCTATTCATTTATTTATAATAAGGTTTATATTATTATTCTAAATAAATATATAAATCATATTTATAATATGGCTTATATATTTATTTAGAATAAGGAGTCCCCAAAACCTGGAACTACTATAATCTCTTTGACTATATGATTTAAAAGGATTACTTTTCTCCCATGCCCAGTAGTCAAGGGCAGAAGAAAACTGAAATTCTGCAGCTGAAACTTGTCTGACACTGGGATACAAAAGGAGTCTTTCAAATTGCTTCTTATTTTCATGTTGTCATTGGTTGCCTTACCATATTAGTACTGAATTATTAAGTATAATTCAATCCAAAGATAATCAGGGACTTATTACTGTATAAAGGAGATTATTCTATATAGCTGTAACACTAATATATTTCATAAATGAAAAAATGCTATGACTATAGTTTTAAAAAGGGAATATAAGTTCAACAAAGATCAAAAGTTTAAGAAAATTCCAAAGAAAAGAAAAAAAATTTAAAGCTTTTTCCCTTTTCCACCATGTAAGCAACTTTTAGATGAGGATGCTTTGGGTTTTTTTTAATATTGTTTCCCCACAACCAAAATAAATGGCCCAAACATTTTAGCAAGATTGTTTTAATTTAAATTCTCATTTCTAACATTATGAGATGCATTAATGGTTCCATTCTGTTTCAGATCTTCTGCTTTTATTTGTATACACTAATTCCATGTTAGGATGAAAGTAATAATGATTCACTGTCCATCATATAAGTAAAGTATAAACTTGACTTTTAATGTTTTTAATGTGAAAAGTTAATATAAAACAAAAACCCCAACCAAGTAAATATGGTTCAGTTTCTCTTGTCAAGAGGAAAGGACCAGTGCTGCTGAGCTGTAACTTCTGATACTAGTCTCTAGTTCAGAAGAATGGCAGTACATATTTTCAGTGCTACCGGAGAAACTTGTTTACAACAATGGGAAAATAAAACCAATTAGATCTTATTTATCCTCTAATTGCACTGTGAATTGAACTGCTGATGAGCATTTTTACAAGCCAGAATGTTAGATATTATTGCTCAAAATATACTCCTTATCTTCTTTAATTAGCCAGTTACTCTTGCTCAAAACATTATATTATAGATGTTCATTAGAATGCAGTGATAGTAACTTTAGACTTCCAACAATGTACATATGTAAGCCTGCCCTAATCTGTACCTAAAGGTAAGTTCTGAAATAGAGCATAAGACTTTTCTACAGGAGTTTTCATCTCATCCACAGTCCTATCCTTAATGGAATATACCTGCCCAGAGGACTGAGAGGCAGGAGAAGCTGACTACAGTTATTAAAAAAATACTTTAAAAAAGAGAAGAAAAAAACTCCACCAAACAACCAAATAAATAAAACAAAAACAAAACAAAAAAAACCAACCAAACAAAAAAAAACCAAAACAAAACAAAAAAACCCAACCAAACAAACAAAAAAAGACCAAAAAAACCCCACCACCTTATCAACAAAAAAACTACCAGCACTTCTTCCTGCTAATCAAGCTAAGAGAACATACATGTATTCATGACTGAGTACCTATTTTTCTTCATTTATTTCCAAGCAATAACAAATGAAAGCAGGACTGAAGGAAAAAGAAAACACATGAGAAATACCACATGAAATGTGTATGTCACCCAAATTATATCCTGTAATAACCTCTTTATATCAGCATCTTGCTTTACAGAGGGAGGACCAACTTCCCCTATAAGCAAAAGATTGAAGAATACAGCCAAACTGAAAATTACATCACAGCTTGCAACTTACAGGCACTGGAGACACCCTTTTTCTTCTAACACCTGGTGACTCAGATTTAACTGTCCTAGCAGATGATGAAGAGGAACTGCTAGGAGAAGGACTTCGTCTTCCTTTTTGCGTAGGTGAAGAAGCAGTGTTATGTCCTTCAGCTTGAGGATCTAGACAGGTTTTATTCATCTCTGATCCATCTACCTTTCCAGGGATAGGTTTCACCACCTTGCAGGAATTAAATCACATGTTAAAAGGATTAATTAGTAATTTCACATTAAAGCAAAGCAAATTAATCAATAATTCTTTTGTTGCAATTAAGCCATTATGCAGATATCCAAATACTTCTTAGGCCATACTACTAACATGTGAGAGGGATTAGCTTAATGATCTATATGCAACACAAAAGCAAGAACCTTTCTTCCTGTCTGTGCAGCTTATGTTAGTTGTGGCAGCTATTGATTTGATTCTCAAAGTACTCCTGTAACTATCACTCATGATACCTCAAAAAATACTGTTTCCCCATCTGGACAGTAGAAGCTACAAGAATTTTCTTCTCTACAGGTACTGTGCTTATTAAGAGCTATAATACTGGATCCATGCATTCCATGTGGTACCAGCTGAAAAATAGTAGGGCTACTCTTCCTTCAACACAACACTTTTCCAAAATGAAGACTTAAAACATGGAGGTAATCCAGGAAAATTAGGTGTTCTTTGTAAATACCACACCCAGGCTTTCTGTCTGCCATACAAGCAAAATAGCTACACCACATCTGGTATCTCAGCTAACCACTATGCATGGTGCTGCACAATGTAGATAGAGGGGGTGCTCAAGCAGAGGAAGCATGTATAAAATAGTGCTTTGTTGCATCAACACTAAATTTTGACTTTAAGAACTGCAATATTTCAAGACAACTTTCATCTTTCTGCCAGTCAGACCTACATAAGGCATAAGAAGAGTAACATCCCTGAGAATTGAATTTAAAACAGTCACATTGGGAAGATTCAGTTTTAGTTCCTAATTTCTCAAGTCTCAGAGGCTTGACTCAACACTGGAAGGAAGTTCCAAACAACAACTCAGATAAACAGAGCAGGTCTCTCCTAGAAAGTTCCAGAGGTCTCTTTAAGACAAAAACTGAAAGGAGCTTTCCCTCCTCAAGGTAATAAAAGACATCTAGACTTGGTGTCCAGTTACAAAAGTGAACAGGATAAAAAAAGAGCAGTCAGTGAAAACCCTCTTCCCCTCCTACCAATTAATTCAGTAATATCAAAACAGTAATGCCTCTCCTTGCCTGGAAGATCAAAATGCAAACCATGTACCTGTGGACAAACTACTTGTGCTTGAAAACATCAAAAGTGTCAAATTATAGTAACTGTGAATCTGGAGTACCAAATGTTGTATTAACACACCCACAAACCTCAAGGGAAGTGGGCTGAGCAAGGAAATAATTTCAAGCTATTCAGTAACTGAAAAGCATTTAAAATTTTAAAGTTAAAATTGTGTTATTTAACCCTTTGAGGTAATGGGGTTTGATGCACTGTTAAGTATTTTCAACATTATTTCTCACAACAGAACCAACAGACCCTTCTTATTTCTGTTCCAGAAAAGCTATCCCCAAACACTTGCCTACTGCATCAGATGACCTTAACTTCACAACAGTAGTACATGAGAGTCATATCAACCAATTGCACCTACGTTCATAGGTAAATAATGGTTTTTAATTAACCAGCATTACACCAAATAGAAATGGAATAATCTTACAACATTTCAGGTTTGATCTACCTACGTTTCTTAAAAGCACTTCCAAGGCACTGATGCGAAAGCAGTACCCAAAAGGCCAACGGAAGAGTGCCGCGCCGTGCCGATCCGAGCCGCAGCCGGCCGGGCCGGGCTCCCTCCCGCAGGGTCACGGGCGGGCGGCGGCCGGCGGAGGGGGGCAGCGGCGCGGCGGGAACGCCTCGGCTCGGCGGCAGCAGCCGCAACAGCCCGCCGCGCCGCGCGGGGAGCGCCAAGCACGGAACGCGCCGGAGCAGCCAAACTAACAGCGCAGAGACTGGGAAGAAAATCAGGTTTCCAATAGAAGGAAATTTAAGTGATTGTTATTTGTGATAGCTGTCACAGATACTGTCTTTCCATCAGTGCCACTTACCACAGGGCCTCTTCTGCTTCTTCTTTCCAGCCATTCATGCTTCCAGGCTGGCATACATGTTGCCTTGAGTTTCTCCCTGATCATGCGCTCTTCTGGGCGGTCATCCATCTTCTGCAACCCCCTAAGGGTTTCTTTATTCTCCATGTCACGACTACAGCAAAGAAAAAAAAAGTCATAAACACAATTAATTTCAGTTGAAATATAATGAACACAGCATTCTTAAACTTTGCACTACCCTATTCTCCCTCTCTTTACAATGCAGCTGCTAAAATATTATTTCCACCAGACTGCAAGAAGCCCTTTAAGAGTTACAGCTAATTTCTTATTCTGTAATTTGAAACAGAATACCTGTTTAGAGGGATATTTCTTTAAAATGTGTGCACTGCTTGTACCACTGAACACCCAGTCAAAATGAAGATCTTGGCAAATACAAAACCAATACAAAAATTACCTTCTATGTAATGTCATGCCATTCATCAAAGGTTTCACAAGTGTTGCAATGGTTCATGCATTCATTTCTCCAATTTAAAATAATTTACAATAATATAAAGCTGAAAAGTCCCATAATCATAGGATGCACAAGCATGAAACTATGTATCTAGTGACTCTTCATCTAGTAACTCTACTCAAAAACAGACCACTCGTAATCTAATACACAGTAAATATCAGAGAATAATAAAATTGCCTGGGTTGGAAGAACCCTTAAAAATTATCTAGTTCTGAGCCTCTCACTGTGGGCAGAGACAGCTCCCACTAGACCAGGTTGCCCCATCCAACCTGGCCTAAGCTGTATTTAAACTAGACACAGAAGTCACAAAATTAAGGCTAGCGGCCTTGTGAGTTATTTCCAAGTGACTAATGACTCAAGAGCTCTTAAAATCAGCTATAGTAACAGCAAAATTCACAGCAAGTTCATATCTGTTAAATGAAAATTTAATCCATCTGGGCTTGTACTTTTTCACCTACAGCAAAGTAGTTCCTTGTGATCACTGGCAACAACAAAAAGGCAAGAACTGCTGTCAGACACTGAAAAACAAATATGAACAGTCTGGAAGATTTCCTGATTCTGTTGAGCTATCTGCTAAATCACTAAGAAAACCACATTCTTAAGCAGCAGCACATGATCCCCACCCATCTTCTTGAAGCCAGTGCTCTTTCAAAATAAGCAAGCTTGATTAAACCAACTGTCAGAATGAGGTTTTATTCCAACAACAAAATCACAACTTAAAGAGGGGGAGTATATAATAATTTAGCTACAAGCACTGCTTTCTTCCATGCAATCTCAGCTTCTAAAACATTTAACCACACAGTCACAACTGCATTTATGTATTGTATGATGACCTAAAAATATATTCCCTGCAATATTCATTGCAATAAAATGATGTTAAAATTACAATTCCTATCTTCAGCAGCATTGTATTACTAAGGTCATTTATCACAAATAAATGTGATTTAAAGAAAATGAGAAGTTTTTGCAGGTCAAAAGTTTGTTTTTTTTTCAGGTTAACTGTTATTTTCTTTCTCCTCTCATTGTAGAGACAAAGGAAACAAAAGTTTCTGAGGCAGGAAATAATACTTCCTGTTCAGTGATGAAACGTAATAAGCAGATGGACACTGTAAAGAAGATATATTTTCCTGCAAGCTAACTTCTAAATCTACTGCTAATAACTGATTTTGGATATGCAGAACGGTGTGATTCTAGTGATTAAGGACTTAAAAATGTTTATTAGTAGAAAGAAAATCCACTTAAGAATGACTATTTTTTTAGAGGTTAAGCATTCATGCTTGCCTAATTTTAAAAGTAATGGAAGTGAATTCCATAACATTGCCTTCTAGATACAGAGACAAAAGTAGTGATAATTAATGAAAATCAAAGATATTTGAGCAGTAGGTAGAATCCAAATGAAAAAATGTGCCTGAAAATTCCAAATGTGGAAGAAATCATTATGTAAAAAGAGTAAACTTAAATTTTTTTCCCCAGTCAAAAAAAAAATCTGTTCAAGGACAAAAAATATATGATAAGAACACAGCTCTTAAGTAATACAGGTGCAAATTAAAACACTGTTTTTTATATTAGTTATTTCATGGCAAGAACCATCTCAGTTGCATGAATAGTTCATATACTAGACAGAAAACACCACACCAGCAGTGAAAGAATGACACAGTATTTCATTTGTTCCTATAACCATGATTAACTTCCCAACTGATAACAAATAAAGTCTTTTAGAGGCCCTTGGACTTGAATTCATGAACAATGTAATACAACAGTAGAGGCTTTACAATCTCTGCTTGTTCTCTAAAAAGCAGAAGCAGCTATCTTCCTCTCATGTGACAGCTAAACCAATCTACTCTTTTCTGCACAAAGAACTCTTGTGCTTTCTTTACACGCAGGTGGGAAAGACCAACTGTGTCTGAAAGCTTTTGCTTAATAAATCAGTTATCTCATGCAGAATTTAAGTTGGATGTATATCCATATATATTTCTTTTTACTTACAGAGCACAACTTCTTAAGTGATAGAAACAACTTCATATTTTATATTTTAACTCAAGCCTTGGCTAATCATTAGAATATTCGTACCTGCTGGATCTGTGGAAAAAAATATTTTTCCTGTGACTGCACCAAACTCCTACATACTGCAAGATACCCTCACCTTGTGACCCTGAACCTGCATGGTTCAGGGTTTGGTTTTTTGTTTGTTTTTTTACATCTTAAGCAAACTCCCTCATCTATTCCAGACAAGCTGATGTTTTTTCTACAAAGCAATGTCTAGAATGCCAGTATCTAGATCACTGCACCTCAGCACAAAGTAAAATCAAGAAATCCAGAGCATATTCCACCTCCACTTCATCCTGCAGTGTACAGAGTATTTTGATCTTCACAGAGCAGCATCTATTTGTGATAGCCACACACTTAAGTGACTCTCAGGTAGCATTTTATTTGAATAACAGTGCAAAGCTAATGAGCAAGCTAAAAACAAAACCCAGAGAACATACTTGAACCAGTAGAGCCTTACATTTCTGAACAGCCCACCCCTTTGCTTCATTAGGAAGCAAGGATTTTGCTCTTAAATATTTTAGCTTCTCATGAGTCAAAGAAAAAAAGATAAAATGAACCTTTTTTCTGATAAATTTTAACTTTTTAACTTTGCCTCCCTCCTCCTTAAGGCCACTCCAGTATCTTCCGAATTATTTGTATTGGTATTTTCAAGCCAACAGACACCAGCTGCTGTATTAATAGCCACGAAGTTCCAAAGAAATGGGTCTAAACTGAGTTCTTGAGTACCAAGCAAGGTCAACAGTTTAATGGAGTTTAATGCATAAGATCACTGATCTACACTTTAACAATTCCATTACTAACTTTGGATTATTTGCTTCATGAACTACAAAACTCAATACAGTAAGATTAATACACTGCATGGAAACAATCACTGCAAATCTTATGCACCAGAGAAAGCAAAATGTCCTTCATTTGTGTGTCTTAATTTTGAAGAACTGCAAACAGCAACTGAGTAGCTAGATCATTAACAACTTTTTTCTATGGATCAAGGCCTCAGTATTTTATACTGAGGTATTACACATGCTATTTTAGTGAACTGTGGTGAAGTACATAAGCAAATTTTACTTCTAAGAGCTTAGGAAATTCTGTACTAATTCCCTGCAAGTATTTTTCTTACAAAACTATATAATGGCATATAAAAGCTCAATTGTAGCTCCAGTTCATTTGCCAATTGCACAGTGCATTGTACTTCTCAACAATTAGATGTCTTGGCTTCTCTGCTATCTTATACGGGTAAAAAAAGCTTTATCAAGTAGCCAGACTGGACCACATTTAATTAGCAGCAGGAAGAAAGGAAAAATGCAAGCTCTGAAATAGGAGTCAATTCACCAAGAAAGGGAAAGGAAGATCTATTTGCTATAAACACAAGTACCCAGTCATACCAAGGAGAAAAATTATTAGCTGCTGAGTTGTTTGGGTTTTTTTTTTTTTCTTTTAAACATTTGTCTGAAGCAATTTAGCAAAAGCAACTTGCATATGAGCAGTAGTCAAACCATAGGGAACCAGAGGAAACATTATGAATAAAAGTAGTCATAAAACAGCTGTGTCGGAACAATCAATGGAGTTAGTAAGAGGTGTGATGGAAGAGCATCAGATGAGAAAGAACAAATGCATTTTATAATCTGTCCAAAACAAATGCTATCTATTGTTACAATCACAACTGGAAGTGACCTTAGATGGGATATCAAAATCTCATTTTGAGGATCTTAAGCAAGAATTAAAAATATGGTCACCCAGCTAAATGCAATCCAAGCCTCAACAGGTCCCAAGAACACTAGGCTAGCTGGCCTGCCAGCCAGAAGGCATAGCACATGTAGTGCCAGACATTGAGCAGTGCTTAGTGTGAAGAACAGGGACAAAAGAGTTAGCCATTCCCTGAACTGAGGAGGTCAGCTACTAGTATGTTAGGTAAATTTTTGCCACAGTTCCAGCACTGCTCACCGTTTATCTTTTGCCATTAAGTGCCTCTAATAAAATCAAGATTAGTAAATAAAACACAGAGCAAGATAGACAAGTCATGGTCTGACCTCCTGTCAAGTCTCTTGTTCCTTCTCCTGATGATGTGCTACTGCTGACATCCATCATCTAACCATATGTATCCATGCTAACAAAGCAAAAGGTATGGCACATACTATGAAAAACTTCACAGGGAACTTTCTCAACCTGGTAATAAATGACAGTAACTGCCACTTAACAGAATTGAATGTGCTACTTCCTAGAGACAAAGGTACTTGGCTTCCTAAAATAGTTACAGAGACTTCAGCTGGATGTTATGGAAGTGTGACATTTACTTGTATTATTCTGTTAAGAGTACTCCCTTGAAGGCTGGTATGTCAAAAGGTGCAATTGTCAAAGAGAGAATTTCACTGCTAACAGTGCAATATTCACAGTCAAAGCTCTAACTATACAGACTGAGCCATTCCCTTCAGTGGAACCTCACAGGCCCTGGTCAGGAAGGATCATCCTTCCTCTGAGCCTCAGTGATGAAGGCTCAAAACTCCAAAGAGGGATGTCCAAACATACAGGGGTAGATTTCCTGCACAGATTTTTCTAGCTCCTAGGAAGTAAAATTCACCTATGTAAAACATTTGTTTTACTTCTTGCTCTGAAACCACCTAGCTAATCCTATGAGATACATTACTCAGTATCCAAGGAAAATGAGTCCTCCTACAAAATGAGAAACAACAGCCCCTGTTTGCTATAGATACTTGCTACAAAGCTAATGAAATGGGCTTCTCTCCTGTGGATTTCTTAAAAAAGCTATCAGATGCTGCTCGTCAGTATTACAGAAAGTTCCTAGGGCTAATTCTTTCTATCATTATTTAGTCAGCCAGTCACAGTCCAGATTGATCAGCATGTACACACTGGTGTTTTTAAAACAGCAGTAGTGTTACATGATCTCTCAGGCTCTACATTTCCATACTAAATCCTTTACAAAGAGAAGCTGGTACTTTCTCTAAAACCTTTAAAGTTTATGCCATTTTTGAAATTAATTTCTAGGACTTCCAGGAGGTAGATAATTTATATTGATACAAGAGACTCAAAAGAAATAATAATTGTGTAGTTTAATTATTTTAATTATGAATTTTGCTTAATATACCCAAAATAAGATTATAAAGGTTCATATACTTATTACTGTATGACAAACTTCAGCATCCCAGCAGAAAGCAGAACCCAGTATGCCCAGTTCATGTTATGCCAGCTGAAGAGAATATGCAAGTTCTGTCCCCATCGTGGTGCAACAGAGCATTGGGCCTTACTTCAAAAACAGCAGTAATGTCATTACAAAGACTGAACAGGAGTGCTCACTGACACCTATATGATTAGTTCATCTGCACCAAGTTATAGGATTTCACACATAGGTGTTAAGAGATTGTTTCCCCACCCACCAGGAGCCATCCTCCAGATCTTACTTAAGTGTAAGAACAAGTTTTTATCTGTTATATATCATGTAAGTCAACTCTCTCTTTAACATAATCAAATTCTGCACTTCTAGAATGAAGTTTAATCTCTTAGGCACCAAAGTGATCTTTCATCCCAGATTTATCAAGGCTGTCCTGGCTCAAATTAGGAGTACTACTTGAAATGTGACTGGCCAACACATAGAGAAGATCAGGTCAGAGAAGATCTTCTTGCTGATGCAGAAGTCAGAAGCCATTAACAGAAAGATGAGAATTAAAGGCAGAGTTAAACCCAAAATACAAGTCCTTAAAGTTCTCAATGGAAATTATTTTTCTATGTCAATATGTCAGGTACATATCCTATATTATTTCTAGAAAACAAACATAACATCCTCTATAAATTTTAGGTTTTAATGACTGGTTAGTCTAGCCTCACAGAAGTAGACCAGGGATGAAGAAAGAAATTTAACAGGACTCCTCCTGCTCTCTTCTGAAGAATTAACTGACTGACATGCTTTCATGATAACCATTATTTCTCACCAGGGTTATATTTGTTTTTTAGCATACACTGCTGACAGTTACAATCAATTATCATTGTTATCAATTAATTATACTTAAGTGGCCATCAAAAATCCTGAAGCAGGCCTCTATTTGGTTTTTAAATTTATGTTCTGTTATTTGGTACTAATTTTTTAAAGTTTAAGCTTTAACTTTTTTCTTTTCATATTTCTTGTCTATGTATTTATCAATCTAAATCACACTGGAAATTTATATCATTAGTATGATATCATGATATTAAAAAAGTAAGCTATACAAAACCGGCACTGAACTCGCTAAAGAGAGGTATGGCTTGCTCACTTGACAGTCAGACCCATTCAAAAAGGCCTAGTGCTCTGAAGATTCATGCAATACTGGATTTTGCTCAAAGGTCAAAGTGGACTAAATGTTTCCACAGAGATTTCTGACTGTCATAAGAAGTTTTCCTACAATGAAGAAATAACATAAATTCCTTGCAAGCCTATTCTGAGTAACTACTGGGTGAAAAAAATACAACCCTAGCAACCCCATACTACTTTGCTAGATACATATTGAAGACCATTATCTTCTATCAGCAGAGAGCTACAGGGGACCTGGCTCTCACCATCAAGATCCCGATTTAGGTTCTGTAGATCCTTACTGCTCATATACACAGTGGCTTTGCAGGTATAGAGTGCTCTGTGCTGAACAGGGTAGTCTCCTTTGGAACAACAAGACCTTTTGGCAGTATCTGACAGCTAACCTAACCACAGGCCAACCATAAAGTAACTACAGTCACTTTAATGACAGCAGCTACTATATTGCAAATGTTTATTGTTTTAAGACAACAACAACCAAAAGAAAAAGAAAAAAAAACCAAAAAAAGAAACCAGGAAAAGGCATTCAAAACTTCTGTGGTTATATGGCTAAAAATGATACAGCCTCAGAAACTCCTGTTTTGTCTTCTTTAAAATCTACAGAATAAAGAGAAAATAAGTATAGGTATCTTAGCAGATAAGGAAGAGAGTGTTTAGTGAGATTATTTTTTTAATTAAAAAAATCTGTGCAGTTAGCAAGCAATAAAAATATTTTTCCATAATAAAGAATCAGGGATCTATAACAAAACAAGAAAGTCAATACAGGACAGCAAGTATACTCCTTAAAAATATATCCTTGCTTCTTATAATCTTCAGTGGGTTCCCGAGACTTTATTTTAAAACTTTGCTGCTTTTCCGTCTTACTTATAACTATTTATTTAAGTTTTTAATTTATAGCAATGCATACTCCTTACGAAATGTAAATCTTGATACTAACTAGAAATTATGTATTATTGGAGTAAAAATGTAATGAGCTCATTTCCGTATGATATGGCTCTGGGTAAAGGAAATGGGTATCTTCGGTATTTCTTAAAAAATTACTTACAAATTGCAGACTGATTCACACTGCAGTGTGAGAGCATAACATAGGAGAAGCATTACTTTATGAGAATTCCAGCTTGTCATCAGTGACTTGAGGAAAGACACTGTTCCATGCAACTCACATTTGATCAGAAAGAAAGCCTTTGCATTCAAGTTTTCAGATTAACTATTTAGTTCCAGGCTCCTAGGCACAATACACTCTCATGTGCACAAGTTACTGCTAATAATAGCATCATAAACATGGGCACCCCTCCATAAAAAGAGAAAAATAACATTACATTGATCTAGAAAGATATATCAGAATCTAAATTTAATTATATAGATAAATACTGCACTTAACACAAAACATGCTAGTATATGAAAAAGAACAGTCTGATTTCATCAAGACATACCATAGAAGAGGAATTAGAAGCAGTAAGAAGCTTTATACAGTACTTGAGGGATGATGTAAGAATAAGAGCTATTAGGTCAGCTGGCATCAGTTTTCTTATCTGTGAAACACTTAAAAAATAAAACCAGCAAAACTAATTAATTTTTCTCTAGTGACATATGTGGGTCCTTCTAAGACCAGGTTCATGAAGCATTTTACATGAAGTGCACAGTCTTAAAGAGTGGTGAATAAAGATGCCTTAATTATGTTCAGATTTCAGTTATCACACTAACTGCCAGCAGACTATTTCCAACCTGAAGGTTTTGTGGGCCACCAAGAACTGTTATCCCTCTGCTTATAAAAACCACTGCTCAGAATGTACAGCTCTACACACTGACTTTCTGCATTCCACTCTGATTGAGTTCTCTAAAGCTATGGCTTCTTTAATTACAGAAAAAGAAGAAAGTGAAGACTGGGGGCGTGGGGTGGGGGGAAGGTAAATTGCACTTCATGCAGAATATCATCAGATAGCATTCACTTAATGTGAATTCAAAATGTTGTGGAGGAAGCTGTGGGTGGCACCTTCAATTTTGCCTTTCAGCAGTCCACCAGAAAATGCTCTGGCTACTTGTAATTTCTTGCATTTATTTTGACAATTTTTGACTCAAGCACTTTTTAGTATTCCCATGTTTGCCAGCTTTAAGGAATACTATATTTCCTCCAGGATTATTTGGAGTGATTGTTTAGCAAAACTTCTTAAAATTTTATTGATTACACCACAACTCTGCACACTGAAAGCCACTCAATGCATAAAGCAGTACAAAAAGATTAAAATGACCTATTGGAAAAAATAAACCACACTGTGGAACAATCCCAGATATACACTGACATCTACTCATCTCCCACTACTGACTGCTTTATTCAATCATTCTGGTTTGAACTTATGGAGTAGCTGGAGCTACAGTGTAGGTGTATTTGGAACTACAGTGTAGCTGTAGTTGGAACTACAATGGAGACAGAACTACAATGTAGTTACAAGGTAGTTGGAAGAAATCTGTCTCTGACCTCATATAGGACTTTGAGATCACAAAATATATTGAATATAAATAGTAACATTTTTTAAAAAGCAATGAACACTAAGTAACATGAGTAACCTGTATGTCACCTGTATGTACAGTTGGGAGAATGTTGAACAATTTCCTACTGCTGTTAAGAACACTTTTGAAGAGGAATGGAGGAAGGCTTTCCAGAACCAGACAGTTAATATCTTACTGTCCTCTCTAATCAGCACCACAACTGAGTAAGAGTAATTACTGCTCATTACTACATTCTGAGATCTCCTCCCAAAGGTAACTTGGGAGCATGGGGTTTGGCTGGGAAGGAGTTACAATAATAACTTAAACTTTCATACATTATTGATGAATCAGAGTTGTTAAATTTACCTTTTCTTTTTATTCATCTAGAAGAATCAGAGAAGGAGGAAAAAACGTTGTGAAAAATATTAAACATATAAACAGGAATAAACATAGACAATTATGGAACACAAGTCTCATTGGCATACAAAGAGTTCAACAACTATAAAAAGTTAAACAATTGAACAGAAAAAATCTCTAAAATAATTATTTCAAAAACACTAACAGCAGCAGTCACTGCTTTCTTTATTACCATGGATAGGTATTACATTAAAGTAACTTTACAAAAGCTTCTTCATTTATCCTAACCCACAGGCACATAATGAAGAAATAATCCTTGTGTTTGAAGGAGAAGCCTCACATTGCTGAAGCTGCAAAAAAGTACAATTACAAAAGGGCTCATTTACTTGCTCCTTGAGAAAACTACTGCACTGTTTATAAGACAAGCACCAAAGTGTGTTCCCTGGAGCACAGGAATACACAGATATATATATGTACTTCAGGCAGAGGAAACATGTTTTTTCTCTTTCTCTCACCTATTTACCCTTAAAAAAAGACCCTAAGAAGCAGAATTAAAATTTTACACTTTAAGTTTAGCTTTACCTGGGATTTGATGTAAATATTTAATACTGGCAGTCATCATAAATGCAGTAATTAGTACTTCACAAAGTGCACGATGACTGATTCTTCTTTATAACTATCTGTTCATTTACTTCTTGCTTCATCAGAATTTGACTGTCAACATTCAAGACAAAAGGTTATGATTTTCTTTACGGTATTGGCAAGTTATGATAATGGTTACTATTTAAGATGTATTTTTCTTTGTCTCTTAAAACCAACAACTACTCATATCATCTTTCAGGTAGCTGGCAGCAAGTCTGTGGTCATCCACACGTCTCAGCAATAAAGTCAAAGTACAACTGCAAGAAAAGACTTCAAGCCATGAACCAGCAAGCAAGAAAAATTTGATTAAGAATTGCCATGAAATTCATCCATGGTAAAGGACCCTGAAAGGTTGCAGACAAGAAGCAGTTAGTAACCATTTGTGAAGTACCCTCAAGCACTGCTTCAGCTGAGATAGCAGCACTCTGTGAAGTTCATGACTTTAAAGAAAAAAAAAAAACACACACAAGTGTATTTTCAGATTTTTAAACTGCTCTCCCACATAGCCCAAGAGACAAACATTGGGCTTGTTTTGCAGTATTATACACTAGGCTTTTGTAGACTACTCATGTAAGCTCATCAGTGCAACCTTCAAACATCCATCTGTTCACAGTTGTTTGACCTCTACCCCATCTAAATTAATTGAACTGATGGAGCTGTTCTCTGAAATTTATACATTATTATTAAGCTTCCATTTTGAATACTAAAATTACAAAAGCAAATCCTTTCATGAATATTCTGAATATATGAAGAATGCTGGGATGCTCCCACATGAGGTTCACATGTATAAATATTCATGCACTGTAATGACAACATTCCCTTGCTTCACTACTGCCTCTACACCCAATAAATTAACTTAAAATTTTGATATAAAACATGTGGTTAGTTCATGAAACACTAAGGCTTACCTGAACTTTACAGTGACATGAAAGCAGTGTAGTGCTTCTGTGAGACCAGAAAAGCTGATTGTACTAAAACTTTTATAACATTAACTCTATTAATAAAAAATAAGGTATGCGTAAAAAGCAAACTTTCTCCAATATGACAGAATTAAAATAACTACAACAGCACTTAACCTCACATACAAACAAAAAAGTTAGAGTTTCCTCAAGCTTCTAATGAAATGTATTTGAGAAACTTGTCTAAACAAACATCTGTCTGGAAAATGACATTTCACTATTACACATAAGTAAAGTCATACTGAAATTAGAATTTCAAGTATATTTGAGCTTGTTAAGAAAGCCTTCTACAGTAATTTTACAGCATGATTTTCAAACCTCTTTATTTGCAGACTTTATTTCAAAACTGTACCTTTATACAGAGAAGTCCTGCCTTGCTTATTTTAGTTCCATTTGTTAACTAAGCTGTTAATCCTGGAGAAATATGCAGGTTCCTGGTTCAGAAGTACCTGTTCTACAACAGAAACTAATCAAGTCATATGCCAACCTTTTTTCCTTTTTTAAAAAGTTGTCTTCCACCACTGTGCAGATTTGGAGACTACTAGTGTAATTCATGTGGCTGCATTTTATTCACTTATATTTGGCCCTTCACACCTTTAGCTCAGAACTCAACTCTCAAAAACATCCTCAACTGAAAGTACTTCATTATCTCAATTACTATTTTTCCACAGTTCTCAGCAAGCCTCATTAAAAAAACAATATGCCTAGTTTACCATTCATTTGAAATAAGCAATCTAAAATAAGGAAAAGTCAAATTACAAATACTTTGGTTTTATTCCACCAATTGATTAACAACAATCATTTTTAGGAATTACTAAGTATGATACAGGCAGCAGGGAAATGAAAATATTTCTGTAATTCACTTAAAATAGTTCAAAAGAAACTTCAGTCCTGAATAGCATATGCTTTATTCAAATTGTCCCAGCATGCTTTTGTTTTTGTAAAGTAGTATCAGAATTTTGATTTTCAATTTCACAGGTACTGTACTTGGACTGTTTTGGGGGTTTTGTGTTTGTTTTTTATTGGAGGTGGTGGTGGTTGTTAAGGAAGAAAATAACTTTCAGGACAAGTTAAAGCTGTAAGGGAAGAGCATCTGTGCTTTGTCAATCCCTGGTATAAGAGTCTAATTTATGAAAGGATCATAAACAAAAGTATTTCATATTCTGTTTTGTTGCTGTCAACATATAAAGCATTTTAAAAATCAACATGTTAAGCAGAAATCCTGCTACACAAAGCTCTATGTATAGGACAGTATCTTCATAGTTCTTTTAAGTTATAAAGCAAGGTAAAATAACTTTGTATGCTGCTGCAAGTGTATCATATATATTCCTCCCAACAAGGAAACTTTAACATGAGAACTGCTTTAATGCACAGATGTTTTACCCATTACCTGGATCTTCCTGTGTACTAACCTTTAATGCTGCCCCTCAGCAATGTTAGATTTCAGACAGTTTCCATTCAATTAATTCACAATTAACACTTTAATGACAAAAGGTAAGAAAATGTGGTCTTGTTTATGGACACATCTACCTGCTCTAGAGCGATATAGCACAACTGCAGCCCCCATCTCCTAAAGCATCTCCTGGTCTTCAATTTACCACCTAACACTGCAACCAGTGTGACACAAAATTCACCACTGGACAGAACACAAACCACAGACTGGAGGCCGTGCCGCTGCCTAGTGCCACACTTAAAGGTAGTACAGGTGTTTGTGAGAAAATGTTGTTACAGCAGCGTGATGTGCATCTAGACTCATGAAGACTGCTGTGCTCCCCTTCTCAGGGCAGGGCACACTTGGACTTGACATGTAAAGCTAGCGTTAAGATTTCAGATTGAAGCTGCAATTGAAAGCTTTGTTTTCTATGCAGTTCACTTCAAAGTAACTACTTCCTGAGCTCAATTTTTAAAATTAATTTTCCTAAAATTAAATATACTATGAAATACTGAAAGGCTATCAAGAAAAACAAAACATGTGTAATTAATTTTTTTCTAAATCTGTCATGCATAAAAAAATGCAACATTTTCCCTACTTAGCTCACTTGAAAACACAAAATCAACTAAGTAGGAATGCTGAATTTTGTCTCAAAACTCAAGTACAGCTGACAATTTTCTTCTGAATATTTCAACTCAGTCATGTACTCAACACAATAAAGGGGAAATTCGATACAAAGTCTACCCTATAGACCAGAATTGAACTAGATCACAAAACAAAAATCAGAACTACATTTTTTACGCCAGCTAAAGCAACTTCCAGCAGGCTGCAACAAAGTCCTAAGACTTTCCTATCTATTTACAAGAATGTGACAGAGCTATTAAGGTATTTTTAGCATTATAATGTAGTCTTTAAAAAAAAGCTGAAATGAGTCTCAGAGGATGTTATCAAACTGAATGTCACATGGAATGTGTAAATTGGAGGTTCTAAGAGGTTACTGAGAGTTTATTCCAGCTGACAACACAGAAAAAGTAAAAACTGAAAGTTTTTTATTTCTTTACCAAGCAGCTTTCAAAAATTTGAGGAATGAAAAGCAAAAAAGTTAAAATGTTTTTTCAGAGTATTCATTTTAAAGCAAATCTACTTAAGGAACATACCCAAATTTCATTTCTTCTTACATCCCTCTCTGCCAGTCTGCATCAATTAAAGAAAAGCCAAGGTGCTGGTGTACTTTGTCAATTTGGTCATGGATCTCAACCTCAGATATATACATTTAAGATTTACAGATTAAGATGATTTAAAGCATTAAAAACATACAAAGCTTTTCAAAAATAATAATCAAATGGAGTACGTAAAATACTTATACGTAAGTAGACTGGTAGAGTATTCTTAGATCAAGTACTAACATTCGAACCAGAGTGGTAACAAGCCTAGAAACCTTAGGTAATACCCAGTCTCTGAAAAACAACAATTTATGCCAATCCAAAGGAAGAAAGGGCCAGAAGCTATCCTAACTTGGGTAGGTAACCTGTTGAAACAGTTCTATATACCATCTCTGCAGACACAAGGTCAGTTCCTATTCCCTACCTAAGTTATTTATTTATATTTTTCCCTACTGACATTCATCTGACTTCAGAATTAAACCCCAAAATACCACCACACATTTTGAAGCTTTAAGATGGAGAGGAGAAAATGGAAAACTGTTGGTCTGGATTTGATCTCCAACCTCATTCATGTGGTTCTCCAATGATTTCCCAGGAAAACAAAACAGGATGACACTTCGGATAAGTAAGTTTCTTTTACAGTACATATGCACTGTCAGGCAGATTTATTCCAGTGGAGAAGATCCCCCACATACGGAAATAGGATCTACCATACTAAAGACTACATTTCTGTAGGATGAAGAAAGTCTTATTACTAAAATAAAGCTGCCAGAGCAGAAACAACAGTCCTCAAAAGCAGAAACTTGTTCTCCTCATCCCAGCAAGACAGCACAAGTTATGACCTTCAGCCATGAGATTAAATGTATTACAAAGCCTAAGACTGAAAGCAAGTAATACTAACTTTTTTCCTGTTTTCTATTCCAAAAGTAACAACTTCCTTTGTTTCTTATTTATTGTAGGAAGAAAATACTACATTTCCAGGACAGAAAGGAAACATGTCAGTATGAGTAAGCATAAGAATAGAGCTTACAGAGAACTGCAGACCTTGTGCATTCACAAGGCTCCCAGCTGCACCGTCTGTCACTCCATGGGATCTCCCCACAGAAGCATATTTGTCAGTCCAAGCTGCAAGTCCATCCAGCCCAGCTTCCTATGTCAAACTGCAACTATCTGTATGTGCTGTGATAAAACCACAGTACAAACTCTGAGCAGCTCCTCCCACTAGATTTTTCCCCACTTTCACCAGCCAATACGTGGTTTCAGCGATGAATGAGAGGAGGATACCTCCACATGAATTTGTCTTGATTTTTTATCTGCTCTTTCATCTGTTGGTTTTTCTGCACTCCAGAAACTGAAGGCATGCCATGTGAAATCACCCAAGAGATTTAAAAGATGCTGAGCTGACCTCAGAAAAAAAGTAAAAATTGTGTTCACTTACCACACCACAAAACTAAAAAAAATCCTAGTTAAAAATAACTGCAGTATAGAAAATTGTTAAGATACATGCTAGAGGTAAATGCCCGTTATTTATTTGAATATATATGCCACCTTTGTGTACAAATGTAGGCCAGGGAACAAACCCCCACTGTTGGAAAGACTGTAGGCTAGGGACTTAAAAAAATTACTATAAAGACACACACATGCCTTGAGCTTCCTGCTCTTCTAAAACCTTCAAGCAAATATTAAAAGAGTTGTAACCATCAAAACTGCTCCTGCAGACAAGTCAAAAGAGGAGAGTGCTCTGGTATCCTCCTGAGGTATTGAGAAAATGCACTCATCCACAGGTATAGGCTTTGCTTTCCTTATTTTTGCTTTGACTAAGTTTCTCTTGAAAAGGTCTTTGACTTCTCTAGGCAGAAGATATTCCATGTCTTTGGTTTTATCCCATACTATCAGCATTATTACACAAGAAACATGCAAGAAATTCCACTGTTTCAATGTTCAGAAAATGTTAAACCAGAAATGCCATTATATGCTACTGAATTTAAACTACACTAAGAATTATCCAATGAATTATTCAATGAGTAAGTCCTACTCAAATCAAACTGGCAGAGAGAAAAACCCGAGTGACCTACTTGACCTTTTGGGGATGGAAAAAGGAGAAACTGTAGAACTACAGTTTATGTTAAAATTCTAAAGAAAGCAGTCTGTGCCAGCAGACATTCAACACACACATCTGTCAGTGTTATCATGTATATACAACTCAGAAAAGAAGAAAGGCAAGTTCTACTTTATGAAGGTTTTCCCTTGAGCAACTATACTAGCAAAAAAATCTTAAAAATAAGGTCAATTTGCACCATGGCATGTTAAAAAATTACTTCTAAGTTATACAAGAAGAAATCAAAAGATGATTATAATTACAAAAAACTATAAAAACAACAAAAACCCCAAAGAAAACAAAAACAAAGCCACCAAAAAACAAAACCCAAATGAAAACCCCACCAAAATACCAAAACAAGTGTCCAGTTAACTTCCTCCCAAACAGTAAAGTTAAAACAGAAACACTTTATGTCCTAGAGCATGTTCCTTGGAATCTCAGTAACTCTTGCTGCTGTAGGCACTGAAGTTTCTGACAAAGACTAAGATGTTTGCAATTTCCTGCTTCACAAAATATCAAAACGGCTGTCACTTTTTCAGCATTTAACAAGCAGACAGAAACAGATTACTGTACTCAGATGGTGCTAGTGTTTATTATCACACTGGAAATGGAACCTCAGCTATGAAGGGAAGCTGGCAGCAGAATTTAAGATTAAAAAAACACCTCAGATTTCGGAAGGAATCTACAATAAAAAGGCAGTCTCTTCCCAAAGCCTAGAGAGAACATGACCAGACACTGATCAAGAAAGATGCATTATCATAATCTCTCAAACAGAAAATGCACACATTTAAGTGGTAGTTGTCGTAACATAGACAGCATTAACACAAAGAAAATTACTAATTAAAGTTTAAGAAAGCTTCATGAGGACTCCTCTTGCAAAGCAAGGGAACAAAAAAGCATTTTGCCGAAGTCAGCTGCATGCTTTCGGTTTCTCTTATCTGACTAAGAAAAAGCACATCTCTCTTCTTGCATTGCAGCTTCAAAAAAATTCTATGAATAGCAGTTATTGACAGGCAGATATCTGAAAAACAGAAGTTAACTTCAAGCACTATTAAAATATCTGAGCATGTTTTACAAAGCAATTTGATTATTACATTAAAAACCTAAAATAGCCAAAGTAAAACTACAGCAGCTTGTTTCAAAAGCTAGAAGAGGGAAATGTGTGTGTGTGACTTCGTCTTATATGACTTTTGCATTGAATTGTTCCAAATAGCACAGTATAGCAGTTGACTTGAAGCACATCATAATTAAATAAACTCGAAAGGTTATGATCAGCACAGAACTGAATTTTACTATACGAGGTCACAGTTCAGCTTCTCCTTAGACGGCTTGTTTAAGTAATAAACAATTTTCTGTAACAGAGCTGTTAAGAACACAACAGGAAGTGTTTCGCTGGAGATGAGGACTTTGCTTTCTTGCACTGCAGAACACACTCACTGGGACTGTTCTCTGTGCTATCTCTTGACTTTGCATCAAGTCGAAAGCAAAGTCACCATCTGCTAAAGATTCAGCTGCATGAGGTAAGCTAAAAATAGTGCAACGTACTTGTTACCTGTAATTCATCTCACAAAACATTTATACCAAGTAATTTTAAAGATTCATGTAAGAGAAAAAACATCCCTTACATTTGTCTTCTTTTTTTAGGGAAAGTTGTTTTCCAGTTCACAAAATGCAAATACCCATCCTATACCATTATTATCTTTACAGCAAAAGAAAACTTGTGTCATTCACATGTAATACATTCAGTTGAAAATGGTATAGTAAAGAAAACATAGTCTAATTTAGGAGATGTTACTATGTAACTAGCAGCTGGATGTTCAATTTAAAACTTATTTCTAGTTTCACGGTGCATTAGAAAGCAAGCTACTTATCCATATCTGATGGATATCTTTCATCCATAGCACAGCATATCATACTCTTCTCAGTCCAGGACCCAATAAGCAAAGAGTTCACATTTATGTAAGAGCATCAATTTAAAAGCAACGTTCTCACTAAGAAGAAAAAAGATCATTAATCTAGTCCAATGAATGGAAGTGCTGTCAAAAAAATTATGATCAATGTAGGAAGCAAGTTATCTGAACTTTTTAACATAATTTTATTTAAAATACAAATGCACAAGTGCCACTAGTGTGTCTAGGAGATGAGGCAGAGGGTGGGGCAGAGAAGAAAATGTTGTATTTGTGTGAATTTTTTTCTCATTCCATATATTCATCAATTATTTATTACAATTTTAAATAAATTGTAATAGTCTAATGTATTAATGTATTATCTAATCACTGCTTGATTTGATTATTAAAATCACAATTTCAAGTGTGAAACGTTAAGTTGTCACAAAATCAAAATGTATTAGAGCTATTCAGGTATTAATGCTGGGATTTAATTATATGTGTACTTCCCAGGACCTCCTTGGTAATAGACACTATTAAAGAGAATTCAATAAATTTAATTAAGTTTTAAACTGAAACATAGGTGTAATTAGGAAAGATTATGCACTTAATTTTACATATCACGTTTGAAAGTTACCTATACAATTTTGCACCTACAAGAACAACTTTATTTAAACTAGCATAGCACAAGTGTCTGAGCTTTCAGATTAGAAGCCAGAATCATAAGCCCACCTCCCAAAATCTAGTACAGAACCTAACTATAGAAATATTTTGTCCCTCCTTTTCTCCCTACTCTTTAGTGCAGTGGAGAAAAACAAATGGAAAACACCTGAAACATCAACAAAGGCAAACACAGGAGAGGCCATAAATGATAATGCTGAAGGGGTCCAGAGTTTCAGTAAAGCCAATCCCAACTCTTTTCCTTTCCACATCCTGCTGGCAGATACAAATCTTTACCAACACAGACTTTACCAACAATCTTTAGCAACTGTCTGAGAAACCATCTGGTCTTACAAAAGGTCCAGCAGATTGATGGTTTGCAAGCATTGTCATTTCACTTCACAACTAACCTAAAAGTTCCAAGCCTAGTACCTTTACAGCACTGAGATACTCTTTCTGCATTATAGTTTTAACAGGAATTTCTGAAACTAATGCAGATCAGTGAGGTTTTACTTCAATTCATTATTGGTTTTTCATGAAATCTCATCTAGATTTGACCACCACAATACTCTAAAATTAGAGAGGCAGTAAGTAAATTCTGTGCTTTCAAGGGCGTTTTAATCTGGTTTCCAGAATTTTCCACTTCCTTTTATTTCAGGGTTCTAAGGGAAGGTTAAACTAACATTGACTGAATTTTCTACTTCTGTTTAAAAAACATCTCATAAATTAGTCACAGAACAATAAATTCTGATCCATTAAAAAAAAAAAAAGAAAAAAGAAAAACACCAAAATTTATTGGCTCAAATTGCTGGATGAAAGCCAGCTCAAATCAGAGATTTTTAACCAAAAGCACCTTAAGCAAGATATGTATTTTGAGAAAATCAAATTTCTTCATTATTCCTGGAAGATTCTTAACTACTTCCAACTTCAAAGTAATTACGTAAATAACATTTAATAAGATGTACTCATTCCTTAACAAGTCCAAATAAACCACATCACTTGGAGAAACTGGCTGATAAAAGTCACTCTTCCGGTGCTTTGTTCCCACTGTCAGCTTTGAAAAAAAAGGGCATTACCTTTCTGAAAAAGATGCAAGACTACTAGTGACTCTTTTTCTGTATTGTTTCCCTTCCCTTCCCTGCATTTACACTAAAATAGCTTTCCAATTCATATCAAAGTATCCAAGGAGCAATTTCTTTATATAAAAAATGTAAAGCCTCCCAAAGCCATTTCCAAATTTAGGCTTCACATTTAAATAACTAAATCAGTATTTCAGAAACCTTCACTTTCATAAGCAATTCTAGTTAAAGACAGCAGAGTAAAGAAAAAAGAACAGAACAGTCATTTCTTTCCAGAGAACACATAAATCAAATACCCACATGAGAAATTCAAAACTATTAAAAATGTAAATAAAAATAAAAATTAATTTAAAAAAATTTGAGTAACTAAAATGAGGTTGCTTTCCTGTATGAACATTTAGACAGAAATGTATCAACCTAGAAAGCAGCAATAGAAGACAATAAACATTTTAAAACTCCATTATTTAAAAAAAAAAAAAAACAACAAAACAAACAAACAAAAAAAAACCCACAAAAAAAATCCAAATCACTGAATAAGGGATATGACAGTTACTTTGGAACAAAGGTCACAGTAAAAATGAGACTACAATGAATGAGAATCCAACAGGATATAACAAACAAACAAACAAAAAAAAACCAAAACAAAACGAAAAACCCACAAAAAACAAGAATAATAAGAATTTGCTAGTTTGAAGTTTTGGTATGGTTTCTGAGCCTTTTTCAAGTGCCAGCAAGTACTTAAGCCACAGGTAAGGCCCAGCTCATTTAATCCATTTATGATTTGATGAAGCCAAACTCATCCAGAATAGATTTCTGGAATTCTCTAGATCCACAATTATGTTAAAGTATCTTCAGAAAGTAAAAATCTAAATTGGACAGTTCAAAACAGCATTTACCCTTGTGCTTTATTATTTAATTCCTTCTTAAGCACATTCCTCACTCTTTGTATTAGATTAATTTGACCAATCTACAGATTTTAAAGTGACTTCATGCATCTGTCAGCAGCCATAACTGCCTTTATTCAACATTAAGTGAAAGGAAAATGGAGAGCTAATTGTGTTCAAGAACATTAAGTTTTATTTGGAAAGATGAGATTGTCCCATCTCCTTTAACAAACTTTTCCTTCAAGTTTCATGGGTGTTTTTGCACAATCATAGGTGAAATCTCAGTTTTGTGTTGTCCATATTTCCATAATCTGTTGGAGGATTTAATATCAGAATCCATACAAAAAAATCAGTATAGCGTAAGCTATCAGTGTTGTTTTTTAAAGCAACATATTTAAACATAAAATGCACAAACTAGGACTTGAAGTGATAGTAATGGAAATCATAAAAATATGGGAAATAAAACCCCAGGATTTCACTGAACCAAATTCAGAAAGGGTAAATTATGCCACTTGTTGTAGAGGAAGTATCTTTTACACAAAGGAAATCGGTAACAACAACTAAATTTGAATTCCCGGAGGTGCTACCAAGAAACTCATCAGCACTGATTCAGCACATGAAATGGTAAACAGCAACAAATTAAACAAGATTACCAAGAAATCTGAGCATCATGGCAGCTTTATGAGTGAAGAGTACCACTTGTGATCACCCCACTGTGCTATGACTTTTCTAAAAGGACTTTCAACTTCAGTTGAAACAACTTGACATAGTAATACTTCTATCCCAGAATTTGTCTGATTCTTACAATTTCATAACCCCATTTAATTTTATTTACTTTTCAACACCATGTAAGTTTTTTTTTCTTTTAAAGGAAAAAAGGTGGGAGAAAGTTATCCACACCTCTTGCAACTAGAAGGTGCTCCACTTTAATGGCATTTCCACATATTCAGAGTTTATAAAATGACTCGCGTAAAATCAACGCATGATCAGACATCTTAAAAGTTTAACTATGACTACTGAAACACATTTGCAATATGCTCATTTTACAGCCAAAATAACACTATTCTGAAAGACCTTTACAAGACAAATGCCTAAAAAAAAAAAAAGAGAACAAAAAAGCATTTTCTATAACACACAGATAACTTAATAAATTTTTATAAAATATTCCAAGATTAGGCAAACATTTGTGATCACTAAAGATGTTATACTAATTTTATTTCTTACCATGAAAACTTGTATGGCAACAGCAGCGACTCAAGTATGGGACAGTAACTAGCTTTCCTAGTTTCACTTGTTTAAGGAGGTGTGCTTGTGCTTTTCCAATCATTATAAAACCACAATAATACAGAAAAGTCCAGAAATAAAAACTAGTTTCCAGAACACACTGGCATAACTATAGCAGGGGGAAAGTCTGCATGTAAAACGAGTTGTGACCTTGTGACTTACTAATGGACTGTTTATGGAAATACTTTTCTCAACAAGTTAATCTTTTACTAGGTACTGGAGTGACCTGACTGTGAACTAGAAGCTGAAGACTCATGTCAGCCATTGAATTAATTGCTACATTAAAATGTCAGGCAACCTGGGACAAGCAAAGGGTGACAGTCCCAAGCCCATGCAGACATCAGAAAGAAAACATGCCTTTGAAACATTTTGAACAAGGCTGACTGCAACCCCGAACCAGTGAAAAACACACTGTCACGTAATCCTGTCCTGGAAATACGAAAGGCATTTGTATACACAGCCTGTATCACTCTGAATACTCTCCACAGGGAAGGTCACCACTTTCAGAAGACATACTTCCCATACTTGCTTAGGATGTCTGAGTTAAGCATTAGCCAGCCAGTCATGCACCTATACAAAATTATAAACAAGCTACTGTATGAATATGGAAGAGCAGAGTTCTCAATTCTTACGGCTTGGCTGCCCACTTACAACTACTGAAGGACCAATGCAGTTACAGAGAAAGGGTTAAGAATTTTAAATCTTGTCATTATAGATTATTTTAGCAAGTGCAAATAAGTATACAGTAGCCCAACAAACCCTTATCAAAAATCACCATGGTAAGAACTAACCACTTCCCTTGTGAGAGCCAGCTTCATCCCCTCCCAGTTATAAAAACATACCATTTATTTGAACATGGAAAGGGAGGAACAGTGCTAGACCCATATTGTCTCATTTCCTATTTCCTTTAAGTATCAAAATGCAGGTCTTTTCACAATGAAATTCAGAAATGCAATGAAGCATACATTGGACCTTCAGGAGATAAAGTGAAATGTTGGTTCTCTAAAATGAACTTAATGGTGGAAAAAGAACAAGTTCTAGAGAGTGTTTTTTCCTCCCCCCAAAGTGGTTATAAAGAAACATGAAGAAAGACTGGACAGACTGACAGTTAAAAAAATGCCAAAACTTTGCCCAAGAATAGGTACACTGAAAAACTGTGATTGCATAATTATTTGTGGTTTCAAGCAAAATCCACTAGTTTAAAAAATGTTAATAGCACAAAATCCATATGCCTATTCTGTACCTCCACCAAATCAGAAATTTGTCATCATGTCTGATGCACAAATATTTTGAGATCTGGAGGCAATGGTTTCTTCTCAACCAGAGATTAACTAACAATATTTAATGAAAACAAGGGCCTGCCCTTCCTAAGGCATCCACTCCCATAACACAAGCTGTGTTCTCCCCACAGAGGGGAGACAGAACATAGTTGGTCCTAAGTAGTCTAACCAGTTGAGCTCTTTTGCACAGATGACATCCCGCCTCTGAAAATGCTGCTATAGTATAAATCAGTCCTGCATCTGGTTTTGGCGTTGTTTCAATCCAGTTTGCCTACTTAATAGTTGTACAAATCAGAGCTTTAGCATTTTTGACTCTATGATCAGAGAAACTTAATACAGGTTTTGTACCAATGTTACCCAGAGAAGGTAAATTTGTTCAGTAGTCTTTCCCCTCACATTAATGGAACAGATCTGAATTATTTCTCAATAAGCTGGATGAAACAAACTGAGTATTTTTTTCAAAATCTTACATCTCTAAGTATAACCATAGCTACAGGTCCTAGGTACATTAAAGAAACACTCACTGTCTTACTTTTGACCACTTGCACCGTTGTACCCTTTCAATCCAGGTTTTAATCATGACAAACCCATGAGTTTTAGATATTTAACAAATCAGTATGCACCAAAAACTATCAGCATAGCCTAGGCAAAAGCAACTTAAACATGCTAATTGAAACACACATTTCTATGTAGAGATTGTTACAGCCAGGAGGTCTTGCAGTTTGTAGCACATACTACATAACCAGACGTTGCATCCTTCTTTTTCCCCACCAAAGTTCTACCAGAGGTACATAGTGCCTGAAACATCAGAGGCAATACAGCTTGCTAACTTTACAAGTCCTAGAAAAAGTTTTATGTAGCTGTGTGCCACAAGGTGCAGAGAATTTACCTAGCCACTGTGATACAATAGATATGGTAACTTCATCCTGCTGCCAGCTGCTACACAGAGCTGATAAGGAGAGAAAGCTCACTCAGAACCCTGACAGAGTCATGTGTAACTCCAAGGTGGGCATAATGGTAAATTCAGGCGCTGATTTTCCTCTGAAGTGGAATTTATGTTTTGAACAAAATCTACACTAGTTAGTCATGTACTTAGGGATAAATGCCTTGCTTTATTTCAGGCTAAGGTACCAATATTGCAAATATGGTAGATACACATAAAGTGAACACTTGCTCGCAAAGAATACCAATAAAGCCTAAAAGGCTTCACCACTGTTTAAGGTTTTTCCTAGAGGTTTATTCACAAGACTAAAATCTGAGGTTTTTTCTAAGTCCTAGCTATTTATGGCTCTTTAGGTCTCAACTACTTATGCACATGCAAATACATTAAATACAGTTGAAATACTAATGCATACAGCCAAGCTGCTTCCTGGGAAGAAATACTTTCAAAATATTATTTGTCAAATAAGAAAAAGTGAAAGACCTATTTTGATGAAGCTCCTATGGATGGAACTTTGTCTACATGCTAGAAACTGGCAGATTTCCTACTAGTTCCCTTTGCTAGTTCCTCAACAGTCTACCCAGTAGGCTGAAAGGAAGCCAAAAATCTAAAAGTTCTGGCTGTGCTCTCCCCTGCAGTCTTGATTCCCAGGGTCTTCAAGTGGTTTGCCCTGGCACTGGACCTCTATTCTCATTTGCAGTCAATTTTGAAATAAAGGAATGCAATTTATATGTAGCCGATTTCAAAGTGTCCAAGCAATTCTCCTTCTCCACTTGGCTTTGCTGGGTACCCTCACTAGCAGCAGCAGAACTGTAAAATGCTGCCACAAACATCCAACTCAGAGCAGGTCAGAACAAGCAAACAGAAGAGCATACTAATTTACTGCTGAGACACCAGGGAGAATTAAACACTTCAGCACATTTATCAGGAAAAGACAGTTTACCGTTGTACCTGAACATGCTGGAACTTAACCACACACTTAAAAAACAAATCAAACAATACAGTAGCACTGTTCTGCTTACTATACATACACTTAGCTTTTCACAGAAGAGCTATCTATACTTCAAAGTTTTCAACATAAATAAGAATTATAAGATCAAGTATAACTGTACTTCAAGTGAGTTCAGAAAGACAAACAGTAAGCAGTTTCATTAGTTTACTACCACAGTTTACTATAGTTCATAGTTTCATTAATTTACTACCATACTCAGCTTAGTTAAAGACACTATTTTCCTAAGAAATGCCACTTTTCCCAAAGGTTTGCAACATTATTAGTAAACTGTATCCCAAAGAGCAACAGCCAAGGAAACTTACTGTCACTGTTTTAACTGGAATAGACAGTAAACATTTGAATGAGAGGTCATCAAGACTCTTTTCATGGACATGTCAACGGGCAAAGTTCAGATCAAACCTTTCCAACCGTTTTGTTTTTTTTTTTTCCTTCAGAAAGGGAAGTCCATCTTCTGCTGAAGAAAAGAGACAGGATTTGCAGGACAGTTTAGGAATCTGCAAATCCTGACTTCTCTCCTTTTGCAGAATAAAAAAAAAAAACAAAAAAACCCTCAGACTGAGAAATTAATTTTGGCCAAAATAATGAGCATTTCTCAGGTACAGGGAGCACTTGACTTTTTACCACTTGACTCTGGTACTTTCTAAGGCCTTTTCTTATATTTTCCATTCCTAAGACAGTCAACTTGGACCCACTGGACTTTGTTTTTTTCTTGTATAGATACTTCATTCTTTTTCAGAATTGAATCCTTTGCTACCAGCAGTATAGCAGAAATGAGCGACAACAGTAACCACATTGAACGGAGGGTTGGCATGTAGCATAAGCCAAATGCAATGACCAGGCACAAATCTCCCAAGTCGAGCACTTTGCCAACCCACACCTTTCCTCACTCAGCTTGCTGAGTGTGTCAGTATATGCTGGTTTACAATACTGAACACATCCTTACATGAAAACACCTTACAACTTTGAAAAAAAATGGAAGACTTCTTAGTTTAATTGCAAATATTTATTATTTTATTATGTGCCCTCTCACCACAACAAAGGGCACTCATTGTGCATGGCAACCTTCAAACTAAGAGAAACCAAGCAGATCAAACTTTTCCATATTGATTTGGCATAATGCATTTCTAAAATGACAGTTCTACAGGCCACCTACATTGCTCTCTGCCAGAGCTCTGCATGGCTTAAAGTATTTCATTTTATGCTTTCTTGTCGACAAGGCTGGAGGGGAGGTGAAGCGGGAAGCTTCCTTCTCTCTCTTCTTGTACTACTGGCTCAAAGCAAATGTAGAACAATCTGCATGTCCTTAAGATCTCTCTTCCATGTACCCCTGCACTTCCTCCCAAGGGCTTCTGGGAAGGGCAAGAAACATGCAGTTGCAACTCAGAGTAAATCCTTCTCCAGGGAACAAACTCCAACTTTTAGTTAATTTTAGGAAGATGTTTGAGGAAGTGTGTAAACAAGGCTGTGTGAAGCAGAACGTACCAGGCCACGAGTCCTAGCTCTAACCTTGGAGCTTCAAAGAGAAGGCAAGTGATCCTGGTTACTGTGACCCTGCCAGAAACCAGGACCAACCCCTGGCAGCCAGGCACTGAAAAGCTTGGCTGCATTTACTGGGCATTACAGAAATAGTTTCCACACCGTGGAAGACCTAATAGAAACCCCAAAGCCCTCGCACTTTCTGCAGGCTAGGACATTTGATTTGCCTGCAGAGATCAGGAGACCTACTATAATAAGCTGTTCATTACAAATCAATGCAGAATTTACAGTTAAAAACTCCAAAAATCAATGTTACTTCTATCTTTACAGAAGAAGCCATTTTCTGGATCTATATGGAGGCATTACTGAATTATCTTTTTAAAAATAAACTTGTGCATATTAGTACAGTTTTAAGAATAACTCCATCCAGCTCCATACAATTATAAACTAACTCTTCACTCTTCCATTTCACGTATGAATTCAACTACAGAAGCCACCACCTATGTTTTATTTATAGGAATAATCTAACAAAATAGTATGCAAAACACATCCTTAATATGAAAGATCCTTTCCAAGTTTATAAGAATACATTAACACTGTCTCAGCAAGCTTCCATGCTAATCAAAACTGCAATAATTTCTTACATTAAGCAAAGAAATCTGTAATCCTGTAGCCTAGAGCTCTGTAGAGGCATTTCCTTTAGTGAAATAATGAACAACTCAGATCTTTACTTATAGAAATATTTAAGACACTAATTATAGATCTAATGCTAAAGTTAAAACCTGCAACCAGAGAAAAAAGATTGAAAAGACTATTAATATCAGACCTTGCAACTCGACCATGCAACTCCATCTTAAACTACGAAAGAAGTAACAAAAAAAAATTGATAAACAGAAACTGTCACTGACTATACAAAAATTTTCAAACTATATATTCAGCAACCAGAAATTAAAAGTACGGTCACAATTCAAAGCAATAACAATATTGTCTTAGCCATGGTGGTAAACAAACACTAGCCTGTTAGAGTGTCTTAGTCTGACAAGCTCAATAAACTGTACACGAACTGCAAAGTGGATGTCACTGCAAGCTTCACCACACCTCTGACAGATACTTACATTTCTGCATACATCTCCAAATGCAGAGCACTAACACATTATCTGAAGGCAAAATTATCATCCACTGAGCTTAGAAGCCTCCATTTTAAAGAATACTAAGAAGTACTAAAATAATATTGTGCAGACATTTTATTTGCAGTAGAATGGGTGGAAACACAAACAAATTGTATAAAAACCCCCAAAACAGTTTCTCAATTTGTTATGACAAATTAGGGTTAGAGTTTTTTTTCCCCATCAGCATTTAAAATATTTAGACCAACCTCTTTCAGCATCCAAAAGGAATAGTGCTGGAGATAGAAACACAATGTTAACACAGGACTTCAAAAATCATCAGGCTGTAAGATGTATTTCAGAGAAATAACTACCGAAATAAAACACATATATGCATGCCTTTGCAGGTGAACTGCCAGCTCCCAAAAGTACCAAATCATCATTGCTGACAGCTGAGTAAGAACTCATTTCAGTTTGCTTAAAAGCAAGATGACTGAAGCTCAAGAAGAGGATGGGGAAGAGCTCAAAAAACAAGATGTCAGATGTGGCCAGATGTCAGTGAGGTCAAGCAGATGCAAATCACTTCCCAGCACTATTTCCACTTTCCACAGTGACCCTGGACAAGTTACAAGGAGCTGCAGTACCGAGAGCAGGATTGGAAATACTACGAAAGAACTGAATTTGTCCAGCATAATAATCACATTAGCAGTCATATAACTACCAATTAGAATACTAGGACAAGAAAAATAAGAACAGACAGTATTATGCTATATTTCCATGAACAATTTGAATAGTTTACACTTCAGGGACACCAAGGAAATATATGGAGACAGTGTGAAACAAAGGTAGACTGTCTTGAATTACAGTTTAATCTCACAAACAGGAATACTCTATGACATTTTAAGTTTAAAGAAAAAAAACCCACTTTCTGAAAACATCTTAAAAATCTTTAATCATCACATGCTGAACACTATCAAAACAACTGGACATTAATAAGCCAAAAAAGAGAGGGAGTGATAAGTGATGCCTCTAGCACCTTTTATTAAGACAATTTGAAAATTGTTTCATCCATTTCCAGACAGAAGGTAAATAATTTCCAATTTCAAACTGCTCTTAAATAAAGAGCAAGTAAATAGAGCTGCTGTGTTTTCAGGACATTTTACAGCCAAGATTCAACAAAACTGATCTTCTAAAAGCACACCAACAAACAAACAAACAACTGCAGCAAAATAAAGCTAACAAACCCGCAAAACTCAACAAAAACAAAAAACCCAAAACCTACAATCCAAGAAACAGACCAAAAAAAAACCAACCACAAAACCCACAACCCCTCCCCCCACAGAAAACAAACCAAACCAAAACCCCCTCAAAACTCCAAATATACAGGAAAAAATTAGTCAAGACACTTCAGCACCAACCAGAACACTCCAGTTCTACTTGTGCAGTGTGAGACTAGAAAGCGGAAGCAACCCTGCAGGCAATACACTCAGCCTTTGGGTAAAGATAAAAAGGGAGGGGTAGCAACAGAAAGCAGCTCTCCACTTAACCATGTTCTCCTAGTCATAGAAAGACAAGTAATGAAGCCCTTTAAAAGGCTTTCTGTCCACTCTGCCTTAAGAAAAAGAATTAACTGTAATTCTAGAGCTTTAAGTGAGCACATGGCAGATAAAAAGTAAATTAAGATGACCCTCGGGTCTCTGCAGAGAATCCTCTGAGAAAACTCAGATTAGCCTTAGAAACTCAGAACTCAAACCAGATCCGTCCTCTTATCACCACTTCTGCTGAAAACTAGCTTTACAAGATTGTTTAAAAAACAGCTACATGGCAATGTATAATTTGTATTTTAAACATGCTTAAGCCAAGTTTCATCAGTACTAGAAGCCAGTGAAAGCCAACAGAAGCATTCCCACAGTCATTCCACCCTCAGATGCTTATTTCTACTCCTGCCTCATGCTTCCCTGCAGCAGCATAAATCTCTGCACAGCTGCACCATTACTTTTTAAAGTGTTAGCACACTAAAAGGTCTTGTGAAGTTCAAATCCATCATATAGAAGGAAAAATTGGTCTTCAAATCTTGTGCTCTACATGTTCGACCTTTGGGTAAGATATGACTGCACACGTCTACACACAGGTATTGCACAGGGCAGTACTTAAACTGCACTGAGTGACAGCAGAGACTGAACCTTTAGTATCACTAAATCCAATGAGACAGAAAGCTCCAGATTAGTTAGTTACAATCTATTTACTTTGCACAGGAACAAAGAAACTGCCATACCAGATCAGACCATTTAAGCAGAACCCTACCACTTGCAATAACTAAGAGTGATAAAAATCAGACATGGTAGAGGGTGACCCTCTTCCAAAAGTACTCCCAAGCAACAGAGCACAGAAGAGGTAGAAAGGCAATCTTCTCTCACCACAGCATCTGCTCAAACTGGAAGCAGAAAATCTGGTAGCTTATTTACACAGATGGTTATAAACAACAAGCATTAGAGACTTGGATAAAATACAAAATTATTTTTTACCTTAGCTGGGAATAGCCAAGATCAATAATAAGCTATATTTTTTTAACCTTAGCTACATTCTGACAGGAATAGAGAAAGTTGGCATTTCAGTGACAAAAAAAAAAAATCCTTGGCCATGTGCAGTCACTGTAGATGCTCTCCTTCTGTGCCCACTACGATTCCCGATTCCCGGTGCTCTGTTAAAAGCATTCACAGCCTCTTTTGGAAGTCATCAAAGGTGCTACAGATTAATAAACAGAGCTGAAACTGATGAGCTTTTACTAGCACATTTGTATATATAGACAAAACTTCAGTTTTAAAGTATGACTTGGGTGTCTCTAGCATGTGTCAAACAGGCACTGCAGAAAAGCACAGTATAAACATCTACAAGGGTTGCCTTGCAGCTGAACTATCTAGCATGTGCCTTTTCAAACACCTAATTTTCATGGAAGTCAAAGTATGTGGTTACAGCACACAGATGAACTGCACTATTTATTTCCTTTCACTTTTAAAAAACGTGATTACAGCAACATAAACTAATACTGTACTTGAGCAAGTAATAAAGCATCTACATCAATTTCAGACACAAACATCACTTCAAGGTCTGGAAGTTTTAAAAGCATATTGTTAAGCTTACAGAGAAGGAAGTGCACTATACCTCCATGGATTTCCCTCATGCTACAAGAAATCACACTACAGTTATCAATGAATTTGCTATTTGAATCCTGTTATAAACAAAAACAATATACTGACAGTAAACAATATATATGTTGAAGCTGCAATTCCTGGGAAAACAACTCCCTTCTTCTCTTAGTGATATAAGAGAGCTTACACCCTTCACTGCTTTTAGTGAAAATATTCGCTTTACTGCGTGACATGCAGAATGCTTGAGAGCTTGAAGAAAAAAAGTAATATTTACATCTATAATTCAACAGCAGTCAGTTTCCCTTCTCAGGTTAGTTTTGAGGCTCAATAAGATCTTCCAGCATAATGAGAAACAGAGGATCTATTTAAAAGGAAGTAACTGTAATACCAAAGAGACTGATAGGGGGACTTTGGAGCAAGTATATCTTCTAACTAATAGTAGATCCTTACAGGAAAGTACAACTAACTGCATTCAAAACCTCCCCATAAAAAAGTTCTTTAAATTATACCTTTAAGTTTGCCTCTTAATAAATATCTGGGCAACAGCTGGCCAGACAAATTTAATGACTATTACTATTACATCTACGCCTCTCTCCTCCAGCTGAAAGAAGTCAATATTAAAATGAGGCTATACAGATGTTTTACATTTTTTAAACAGCTTAATAAAGTACTGCTTGGTCTAATATCTGTTAATTGGTAATACAGCACACAGAATTACTGAACTACATGAGCATGTATGGGTATTTCTGAAGGACAATCACTGTTAAAATTGTCATGAATTTTCAACTGCCCTTACAGTAAACTCAAAGTAGACTCACTGAAATACTGAAGAGAAAAGCTTTTGGCATTCAGTATTTTCTAAGATTTGTTAACATTTCTAGTCAAACAGCACAAAACACTTGCAAGTATTTTAAACTGTATACAGACTCATTATACTGATTTGGCCAAATGGAGGTACCTAAAAGTAAGCAAAATTGTCCATGTGAAAAGGAAAAAAATATCCACAGCTGCTTTGTCATTGCTGCTGTGGGACCAACTACCAAGGATGGATGCAGCGTTTCAGCACTGATGCAACACGCACTGACCTTCCTGCACCTCTAACACTGAGCCAGACTTCCACTTGCTACCACCTTGAGACTCAACCTCTTTAAACATATTCTGATGTTATTTTTTTTCTTGAAAGCCATGAAACTTGATATAACTGTATTATAATATACAGTACATTGTAATATAATGACTTTATAAAAACAAAGATGGTGCTACGAGTTTCTAAAAAGACAATGCACTCACTAAAACTTCTACTCATTACCCTTCCCCAAAACATTTAAAATTTCCTGCTAATCCTTGTGTAAGTACAGAGCCATTTCTTATCTGCACAATCACAACATAAGAAGTTATTTTTACACTGCCCTAGGAACAAGCCAAAATCCATCTGAATTGCTGAGAATACATATAAACAAGACATCGGTCTAGGAAACAGTTCTTATTACAGTATTCCCATGGTAATTCAACCTTTAAAAAATATTCCTGAGGTTTGACTGACATAAGACGCAACTAAAAAGAAAACACAAGTAACGTCCAAAGAGGAATTATATTTTTATGAGGTTTAAATGATTAGCCAAACTGTAAGGCATCACTAAAATAGGTCCCTGGATGTTTATATGAAGTTCTTAAACTAAAGTCTGCACCAGATAAAACCTTACAAGAGATCCAGGTGAAATTGTCATCTTCACACCAAAATTAAATGGTCATACTGCAGTGCCTACACACACATACACCAGTAAAACCCAGCGAGTACATGTTAAAGTTGAAATGTGTTTTAAAGTACTTAAACTCCTTCACCACGGGCACAAGTTCGCTTTCAACCTGAATACTTGCCAACATGTTAAACAGGAAAAATACTGGTAGTTCAGAAGAAAATGGACTTATCAATTAATACACACAGAAGGCAAATACAGACTGCAAACACCAGGGCGCCGAGTACAACCACTGAAATTTATCACCTAGACGAAGCCACGACAAAATTACTTTCTCCTAGAAAAAGAGCGCGGATATTTATGCTTCAAAGTCTTTCCTCTTCTTACTAAAAGAAATCACTTCTGCATTATCGCGAGGGGGCAAATTAAAATCCGACTTGGGAGAATTCAGGGTGTGGGGTGGAGGGGGAAGGGGAAAATAAAAATATAATGAAGTCGATTACTCAGTTTTGCAGCAAAGTACTCGGGCAGCGCCTGGGGAGCCCGCAAGGCAGGCGCTCAGCCGCAGCCCGGCCCCGCGGGCAGCACCGCGCTCGCTCGCCCCGAGCCCCAATGGCTGCTGACACATCCGGCCCCGCCGCCGCCCCGAGCTCGCACTTCAAAGCCTTTCGGGACTCCGGCAGAAGTCAAACACGAACGCACCCGCGGCCAGACGGGCCGCCCCCTGCGGCTCCGCTCCCGCGGCTCGGCTCCCGCGCGGCCCCGCACCGCTGACAGCTGCGGCCGGCGGGGCAGCCCGGCCCGGCCGTGCCCCTCCCTCAGCCCCGGACCAGGTGTCCGGGGGAAGGCGGGCGAGCTCTGCCCGCCGCGCCCCAGCGCTGCGCTCCGCGGCCGCTCCCGCCGCCCCCGCATCCGCTACCGGCCCACGGCCAGGGGGGAACGGGGCGGCGGAGCCCGCCCCGAGCCCCGTCCGCGAGAACAGCCCCGACGCCGCCGCTGTCACACAGCGCCCTCCAGGACCGACCCTCGCCCGCCCCTCCAGCCGTCGGCGCCCCTCACCTCGCGGCGGGGGACGGCTCCATCCTCCGCTCCGCGCCGGGGTCCGTCCCCGCCGGCAGCGGCTCCAGGAGCTCGGCGCAGCGGCTGGGGGAGGCAGCCGGACTGGCGGGGCTGGAGCGCGGCGGCCCGGGCAGGTAGTGGAGCAGCAGCGTCTCAGGGGGCTCCGGCGAGGAGGAGGAGGAAGAGGACGAGGCGGCCGGGGCGGCGGCGAGGAAGAGGGGCGCCTCCGGCAGCCGGTCCAGCTCCACGCTCCGCACTTTGCGCAGCTGCTTCCGTCTCCAGTCAGAGCGCTGTTCTCGGCTGCCGCCGCCCGCCTCCCGCAAGAGCCCCCCGCCGCTCCCGGCGACGCTCCCCGCCACCGCGCCGCCTTTCAGGCTCCCGCAGGCGGCGGCGGCGGCCGCCTCCACGCCGCCGCCCGAGGATAATCCCGATGACGAGGCGCGATCCCCCGCCGCCGCCGCCATTTTCTCTGTCGGGTCACATCGGGCTCCCGAGCACCGGGGGCCGCCGGCGGACAGCGCGCTGCGCAAACGGCGCCGCCTGCGCAAACGGCGTAGGGCGGGAGCGGACGGCGGGCGCGGATTGGCGGCGGCGGGCGCCGGGGGCGGGGCCGCGCCCGTAGGTGCCGCGGGGCCGCGCCCCGTCCGCCCCCGCGCAGGTGTCGGGGCGGGGCGGGAGCCGGGCGGGAGCCGCGCCCGCCGCCGCCGCTGCTGCTCCGCGGGGCTGGGGCTGGGCCTGCGGCCGGATCTGGAGCCGGACGGGGTCCGTCCGTGCGGCCGAGCCGGGCCGGGGAGCCGGTGGAGGCGCCAAGAGGGGAGCGCGGCCCCGCCCCACGCGGCCCTCCCCACGTGCGGGAGAGCGGCGGAGGCTGCGGGAGCCCCGGGGCGGGGTACGGCCGGCCGGGCGGGCTGAGCTCCCCCGTGCGAGGCGCGGAGAAGCCTTTCCCGGATCTCGGAGCCCTCCCATCTCGCACCCCCGTAATCTGAGCCTCTCCTCTCCCCAGCATTTCCCCGGCAGCCGGCGAGGGGCCGGGAGGAGCGGAGCGCCCGCGGTGCCTCGCTGCGTGCAGCCGAGGAATCGCCCCTCCGGTGTGCCCCTGCTCACCTGGTCGTCCCTCTCTGGAGTCAGTAGGGAATTAAATGCACATCCTCGCTCGTAGCCACCGCGCTTCCTTCTCCGGGCTGCCCTCAGTTGGCCAGCGCCGCTCCCCCCGTCCTCAGGTACTTCTCCATGTCTGCAAACGACGGAGAAGTGTTAATGTCTCCTCGGAGCGCACCGTCTCCATGTGTGCGCAGGAATGTACATGTAGGAAAGGTTATACCCTGTCACGCACACCTACCGCTGCGGATGTTTCCTGAGAGACTGCGAGAAAGAAAGGCAGGAGACATCACATGACCAGAAACTTGGGGAGGTTCAAGTAAATTTTCAACTTGTCGAGATTTTCACTCAACCACATTGGGGTGGTTTTGCTTTTTGATCTGAGATGAGAAAAGGAAAACTGAATATTGCTATGCATACAAGTTTGTTTTTGGGACGGTGTGGTTTTTAGATAAAGTAGAAGTCACACATTTCAAAGCACTTAAGCTGAATATTTCAAGCGTATTTCTCAGAATTTGGTGGGTATCCAAGTGTAACATTAACGAAGTGTATCAGTAATGATTATTAGTATGGTCAATTTGCTGGGATCAGTGATTTGATCTGAAGCACTAGCTGAGTGAGAGTTACCTTCTAACAGAAGCAGATTCTTTCTTGCCTTACATATATGATCAGAGGCTGACCTAAATGTTGGGTCTTTGCTGGAGGATGTGATGAACAGGTAGGAAGACAAAAGCCCGAGGACACTTTTTGTACTCTATACACTTACAGAATAATATCAGTAGGTTATTATCAGTGTGATTATGAGGTCACACTGTGTGAATCATTTAGGTGGTCTGTCAAGATGCCACACTACAACCATCCTTGTGCAAGGTTTTCAGTGAAGGATGCTGTGAGAAGGTCAGTTGAATTCATTGTCATCTTGCAGGTATAGTTTCTTTGGGATAAGCAGACCATCATCTAATATTCTCTTGTAATGTACAACTCAGAGATGTAAATTAATTCTGAGTTTCATAAAGGTAGCATTTGACACTTAAAGCCTCTGCTATAAATTAGAGACAGTATTCTGGAAGATTCCTGGATGCATTGAAAAAGTGAGAATGTTGCTCATGGGAATAAGATAACAAAGTATGCACTTTGTAGACACAGCATGAAATTAGTTACATGCAAATCAATGCATTATTATAGCTTTTAAAATATTCCTCTCTGCCACAAAATCACATTTACAGAAAAAAGAAAGAAAATAACCACGCAAACCCCTATGCTTTTAAAGACATCTAAACAGAACAAGATGACTAGGTATTTTATAAATGCTCATAAAATGGAAGAGGAATATTCCTTTGAATAGCAATTGGTCAGAATATAATACAGAGAAGAAGCATATCTTCAATCAAATTAAATCTAGGAGGTAAGAGTAGATACAAAGTGCATGACAGTTCAAGGGAGAAGGAAACAGGAAAATTTTCAAGGAAAATGTCAGAGTGGCAGTGGGGTACTGAGGAATTCTACACTGTGGTGCATGTGCATGTACACTGAGGTGAAATGTTTTCTGGAAGGCAGCTAAGAACAGGGCAAAATATAAAATTCAGGGACAGTGAGAGGCACCACTGTAAGAAACAGCTAAAAGGAGACAGGTGTTGTCACCACTCCTATTAAGGCATTACTTTGCCTTTTGAGTAAGGCCAGTGCTGTCAAGGTTTTGCATTACTTTTGGATAAGATGCAAAGTGGAAAAGTCTTACTATTCTTCATTAAAAAATGCATGGCATGCCTTATAATGGTTGTTTATCCTTTGACTACTAGCTGAATTTCAATTCAAATAAATTACATTCTGCCTATAATGCCTATATTCACTTTATTTATTTTCAAATGTGTGTTTCTCTACAGTGCCTTGACCAGAGAAGGAAGCATAATGGATAACAAAATCCACCTTCCATTCCTCACTCTGGAACACTATGTAGTGCACTGCTGGCATGAAACACAGATTTATGCACAATATAAAGGCTCTACCACTTTGAAATCAGAAATTGAACATGCTGGTTGACATTTGTGTTTTCTCATTTGCTCTTAAAATTTTTTTTGCACTTAAATAAACAAGCTGACCTGATTGAAAAAAAAAAGTAAAAAACTTGCTGAAGAACTCTGATAGATACTCAGTTACCTCTTGCACAGATTATTTCACAGTCTATCTAAAACACAGCTCTGGAAGGTAACCTGAGACTTTTAGCAGTTTTTAGTCACACATAACAGCACCCAGGGTTTGTTATGAAACAGAGGCCTTTGGCCTCAAATTAGCATCATGCAATATTTGGAACATCTACCGTTGTACACAAAGAAACTTCTGTTTGGGAACACACTAAGGTTTTGCAAGCCAAGGAGTTTCCTTGTTGCACAAAACTTGTAACAGTGTAATGAATAATCAACAATTTTCAACATGCTAGAGATAGGAATCTGCTGTGCCCCTGAATATATAACCTAGGCATCATCATGCACAAACAGAATAAATATGAGAGATAATACAGTCCATACTTTCTGGTCTTGACTAAACATGCAAAAAGTGCTTTAATACTGTATACAAACTGGATTCTCCCTGTCTTGTTAGTCTGTGTAGAAAGACTTATCCCCACCTTGATCTTCTATTCATTCTTTCCGTTGTGAGAAAGGGAAAACAAACCCGCTCTTAAGCCAAAATCCTTCCCTGTTTACTCCTCTGTGTAATGGAAAAGTCAAGCAACTAAATGAGAACCCATCTGAGGATCTTTTCATGCTACTTTCCTAGGTCCTACTGAATTCTTCTGGCATCACTGTTTTCTGTAGTAATGCTTTGCCATCTTTCTGATGCCATTCTTACTTTGTAGCATAACAGGTGTACCATTCAGAACGAATGTCCTTCAGAAAAGCAGGATCCTATACCACTTCTCAGGAGAGAGCATGTCAAGTAAAACTGGAATCCATTACAGAAAATTATAGGTGGTTTTGCTCACACACTGGGAATGTCTAGTCTGCCGCTATTTATAAATTTCTTTCCTTAATATTTTACTATGCTTTTCATTATTATTTTAATGGAAAACACCTTTAAAGATTTTTCCTCTCTCACATTTCAGTCCATATAGAACAGAACTTTTGTTAAAAATGTTTTTTGATCCATGAAACTGAGGGTGATGTTTTGACCTAAGTTTCAGACACATAGTATAAGGAAAGAGCTGTACTTAAATCTCCTTGTTCTGCCAAAGCATGTAATAACAGTTCCCAAATTATTTTTAAGAAACAGTGGTGATGATGCTACTTATAACACTCCTGCATTGTCTAGTTACATTCCTTACACTTAACAACTTTTTTTTGCTGTAGCATTTACTCATGAACTGGTGAACCTTTTGGTCTATCTACCATATGATCCAAAACAAAAAGGCGATCTCTTTCCAAAGAGTTTGTAATTTAAGTTTGTCTTTTAAGAAAGACGAACAGGCAACAGAGCAATCAGCAAACTAGAATGTAGTCCTTGTACAGTATATCTGCTGCCTTGATTTTTTATTATCACTAGTTTGTACATATTGCACTAACTACTGAAATCAGTTCCATTTTTGATGTCAGATAGTCTTGAGAATATTGATAGCTTGATGTCTAACTTGGATATTCTTCTTGGCTGTACTGCAGAGGATTTTTCTGGCCTTGAATAAGTCATGATCCTTTCATGGTTCAGTTTTTCCCAGCTGTAACTGTGTAACAAATATATTTACCTACCTAAGGCATGACACAAGGCTGAGGGATATAATATTACTGAGTTTCAAGATGAACCCTTGCTCAAAATAAATGTATTAATGAACTGAACAAATCCTGTTAAACCTCTTCTCATGCATCATTTACAAAGATCTACTGAAATTATTGCAGCCATAAGCTCTTTTACTTATACTCTTCCAGACTAGTAAAATGAGAGCATAGTTCTCACCTGGATCAACAATTCCATCTATTGCAAACACCACTACCTGTTCTCTCTCTGGGAGAAAGCAACTCTACGATTTCAGACTCATAAAAATAGTGATAGCTAAATTTTCCTTCACCCTGCTGCTACCAGTGTAAGTCTCTTTCAGCCTAGGTATTTGTTATTTTGTTCTATGAGTCAAAGACACAAATAGAACCACAGCTTTTATAAATTGTGGCATTAATGGAAGCTACAGATTTCCAGATTGCTGAGAAACAGATGCAAGAATTTAACTTTTATTTTTGTCTCAACAGGATGGAAGAAAGACCACTTCCTCACTCCTACTGAAGAGGACCCTACAGTTATTCTTTTCCTCTGCCTGATGCTCATCACCCTTGCTCTGCCAGCAGCAGAATCACACAGTGTTAACTGCAGTTACAAGTGGACAGTAACTTGATAACAGCATAAACATTCAACCACCAGCAAACATTAAAAGCCTTGTTGGTATATCTCAGCATGGCTGTGGGCTGTAAAACAACAGCGTTGTGTGATTGATATATCCAGCACATACCACACAATCCTTTTGAGCATCCTGTAAAAGAAGAGCAGACAAGAGTGACACAATTTGACAGAGACCTCTGGATAAGCACCTCCCTGAATAATTGCCACATGGACAAGGAACTGGCAGGAACACTTTTCACAAAGAACCCTGCTTGCTTTCTCCAGAGCCAGTGCATATCTGAATAATAATTTCTGGATGCAGTAATGGCATCCAGCCTGACACATTCTCTCTCTCCTTTTCATTTCTGTTCATTCCACTCTGGCCCACTAGTCATAATGTCTGTATGCTTCCATTCATGATGGCTAGCAGTGATGACAGTGCTGTTCCCCTTCCTCAGTCCAGCAGGTAGACCTGCCAAGGACCTCACAGCTGTTGGAGGAAATAAAACTCAGCAGCAACATCAATACCTAGCTCATGTATAACCCCTTTATGCCAAGCCTGCCAATTTTCTGGCACCATGGTAGAAGTAAATGAAACAGCTATTAGCTGTAACAATGGCAGGGAATCCACAGATCTTAAAAAAGTTCTGAGATCCTTTATGTCCAAACAGTCAGATCTTTACCATCACCACCTCTTTACAAAAGGCTGCATGGCTTTTTACTTTTAAATCGCTGTTATTTCCTCCAGCAATGTAGTTGGCACAACACTACTTTGTTGCTTGTGCCAGTCGCAGTGCCTGAGAACAGTGTTTCCAAAGCCATTTAATCATACTGTCCAAAGCTATCATCTAAACTAAACATCTTTAAAAACCATATGATTTGGATATCAGTAGTAGGCATTTGCCTATCTAATGACAAAGTGTTTTGAACACGGTGTTCCTTTGACCTCTTCTGTGCATAAATAACTAGGAGTCCAGGAGTCATTAAGAAAGTTTCCCATGTGGTTTCTGGAAGGAGAAAATTACACTGGAGGTTTCTGAGGAAAGTAACATTTTAGTCCTAGTATCTGGTTAATATTAAAATCAATCATCTTATCTCTGTAATTAATGAAAAGCTGTCTCCAAAAGAAATATAAAGAAATAAAATATATTTTTGCAAAACAAATTTCTGACTTTTCTTGAGTTCTACTTTACTAATAAGATATTTTTAAAAAGTATTCTGTCTATTCCACAATAAAAGCATACCTGTTGAATTTGATTGCTGTTCCTGAGATCTGTAATTTAAAGAGTTCTAGCTGTTCTACATCATAGCTTCCTTTGCTACACCAAATTAATTTGTAATTTTTATGATGTCTGGATACTAATCCTATCAATAAATCATGAATAGAAAAATCCTTTATTTTCTGATTATCATCCTTTTGTTAGGCACTAAAATCACAGAAAATTGCTGTCACATTAGTTGGTGGTTTGACATTTGCAAAGTTATTTTTCATGTAATATAAATACATGTTAATACATATAAATATATGTGTTACATATATATGCTGCTGCTTTAGTGGATTTAGGTTAGGTTTTGTGGTTTTGCAATTTTCATTTTGATCGTCTCATCTCACTAATGTAACCTGAAAATATTATCAGTGTACAAAGCAGAGCTGATTTCAAATGATCTATGTGTTTGCACTATGAAAGGCTTTGAGAAGCAAGGAATGACCTTGACAGAATATTTTGTGTGGATTTGGGAGGGGACATTACACTAATGCTTGCCAAGGTAAGATACACAATTTATTTTGACTGATTGCCTATCTTCCTTGTTCTTTGTCATTCAAGCCAAAACTTTTCAGATATTGAATAAAGGTTTGTAAATCTCCAGAGCATAGCTGATGACTTACAGTTGAAGGAATTATCCATGCAAACCACTTCCAGTCAGTTGTGTAACTGCTTTTCAAGGATGGTGCCTTAACCAAGTTTTCTGTTAATGACACTAACAGTTTAAGCTAGATCAGTTAAAAAACAAATGTCACAGTTTTCTCTTGAACTTCATTAACAAAGGAACAGTACTGAGATGCTGCATTTAGTTTAATTCCTCTACACACAAGATTTTGAAGGTGATTTTGTTTACAAATATTCATTGATTTCATTATATTCATTTCTTTAGGTGGTTTCTAACATCTTAATTATAAGCTGCATGAACACTCTCCCCTTTAATTTCTATCCAAGATAAGAATGTGTATTAACACATTTCCCTATTAGTCATGGAAGTCTTGAGATTATAACTGTTTGCTCTGTTTAACCAGAACAAAGGATCCTTCACAGGGTGATAACATACCTTTCAGTCTATAGAAAGAACTACTGCAGTCACTTTAACTTCTTTCAGCCTCTAATGAAATATGCTCATGTATATATGAAGTATGGAGAGATAAAGTCAAATGCAGACTGATGATACTAAATAAAGAAAATTATACTCCCTCTTATTTTTGAGTTCTTAAACCCAGAACTTTCTGAGTTTTTCTCAAATTTTTTTCTATATTCTAAATCCTCATGTTTACTATGAATTGTGACAATTCATATATTCCTTCTTTTTCACAAAGATTTATTTGGATGTGCTTCAGTAGAAACACTTGCACATTATTTCAGCAACAAAATAGCATTTTAAATATGAGGAAAGCCTAGCTTTCAATATCCATTAATCTATAGGTGTGAACTTATTAAACCTTAAGAAAAGGTACCTTTTTCTTCATACATGAAAGTACCCTTCTAGTTCAGGTCGATCCTTTATTCTCTTATCCTGTCAACTAAATTTTTGTAGTGGACATTGCCATTTGCTGCATCTTTAAGTATTGTCTTTGGTTCTTATTTTTCATTCTAAAATGATCACTAACAGTATGTTAAAGAGGTATGTATGATAATCTCCTGACTTGTCCATCCTTCCTTCATTTGTAAAGTATTAAAAGTAGATAAGTTAAATTCAAATGCATTTTGATGATATCAAGAAAGCCAAAGTCATAAAGAGAAAATGTTTCTATTTCCTCTGCTCTCAACAAATCATGAGATAAACTGTTACTTTTTGGAATAACTATGATTCATATCTGAAACTTAGACTAGCTTCATAAACATGTCAAACAATTTGTTTAAAATCACAACCATAGTATATTTTGGTGCAGATGCATGTTACAGAACCATGTGAAGGTGTTTGTTTTGGTATATGGAAAGGCATTCCAACCATCTTATTTTAGTAATTGTACCACACCAAAGACAAGAAAAGCTGTCCTGAGATTGAAATGTATAATGCTTTCAAAGCATGTTCGTTTTGAATATTCAGAAGGTCAGAGGTCTGAATTCCACTGATGTCTCGCATTCTAGTCTCTGCAGAAGATGGGAAAGTATAAATGAAAATGTTGCTACTAAGCCTAAGCTTACCATATGATTCTGTGAGTACTTTGGCATTCATTGGTCTAGAACAGGATATACAGAGGCTCAAGAATTAGAGAGACAAAATCTGTCTGCTTCCCCTTTGCAATCTTAGCTAAGCTTTTGCAGAGCACCAGTCATGTCCCTGATAGTTAAACTCCAGGGATGGGGGAAAGATTCTGCTACCATTCCTGCTCCCTTCACTCCTGGTCCCTAGGCCTAGTGAAGACAACATCTGTGTCCTCACTTTCCCAAAGCCCAGCTTTAATGATTCTCATAATTATATTATCCCTATGAGAAATTCAGTTTCAGAAGAACCTCTTAAAAATTATAGGTAGTTCTGATAAATCAAAATTCTGTGTCATTGTCTTTGAAAGGTGTGTGGTATGTTAATAGTGATAGGAAGATCTCCTTAAACACAGTATTCTTTTAAGTATTAAGTAGAAGTATTAGGTGACTCTTTAGCTGGCTCTACACTTTTAACAGTGTAATTCTCTGAATACCCATGCTGTATTTGTATAACAACTCCTAAAGCAAAGACAAATTAAATCATTTAGAAAAGTGCTATCACTCAGAAAAATCATGGCCTAAGCTGGAAATTGTATCAGATGAGACCATCTACTCTGGGCATCAGGTATAGGCCCATTTCCTTATGAAATGTAAAAGGGCTTTCATGTCATATCTTAGCCTTTCTCTTTCCCCCAGCAAGTAATGTTTTGAAGAGAGATTTTTTGTTCAGTGTTTCTTAGTGTAAATGTCATTGACTACTGTTAAGACACTGGTTTTTTTTAGATTCAAGCATTAAAGTGCTCAATTCATCTTAAGAAGAACGTTTAATTCTCTTTGCTGCAAACAGATGTACTTACCCCACAAATTAATAGAAAGTAATCTATGACTGAACTAATTCATCTAGGTCATTACATTCAATGCTACTTATTCTGTCTTCCAGTTACAGCAAAAAAAAAAAACCCACATGAATATTTTTAAGCTCTAATAATTTTGTGGATAATATGAGTCAGACATGGGGGTTGTGATGGCATTATAGCAAATAACATAGCTCCTCTGCACTTAAAGAGCACGCACAAAAGCTACAGCTTCTATCACAGGACACCTTGGACAATGAATACAGGTCAATTTGAACTAGTTCTGGGTAGCAGAAACTATGACAAGGGGCTCAGAAGTCTGCAGAATAAAGAGGCTGTGCTGGTCACACCCTCCTCTTTGCCTGCACTGGGCTCAGCAAAAAGCAAACTGAGCTGGCCAAGAATAAGTTGATTCAGCACACTTTGCTGAAAAGGCTCTTAAGCTGTTCCAGACAAAACTATGAGGAAGGATGACAGCGACAACACAATCTATCCTTCAGGCTAAGTCTCCCCCTCTACCCAGTGCCAGGTTTTGAACTGCTGCCAAAATGCATCATCTTTACTTTAAAATACACTAGGAAGTTCATGTTTGGCACAGGTTGTTCTTTAGTTCTTTTTAATTGTCTTCCATGCCTGCACAATCTACTAAAAGTTTCAAATAGAGTTTATATTGCACACACAATAATGTGTGATTTAGCTTCAGGTAAAAAGGCTGGACCTTGTTTGCTGTTATTTGCATCGTCATTTGTACAGTGTAATTGGAAACTAAAACAGGAAGAGGTGAAAGCTGATGAGAACTGAAGTGCTTGCTTCAGAAAATTTTACCCTAACATTGCTTGACCTACAAAGGCATTCCCTTTCCTCTGTACTTATTGCTTCAGGCCTTTTCTTTGGTCTTGTTTGTACCACGGAACTTGCAATGATTTAACTGAATCAGTTTCTTAAGGAACATATTTCAATCAGAGTAATATGCTTGTATGAAGATTTGAAGCCCTCGAGTAATTTCCAGAGATAAGACCTTTTATTTAGTATCAGCAAATCTTTCAATTAGTTTTTTCATCAATAGATCTCAAAGCACTTTATAAAGCAGGTTACTGCCATTTGCTATGTTTTGCTTATCAAGAACATATGAAATTATTTGCTTACTGTGGGCAAGTAGAAAGCTGGGAATAAAAACCTCTGTCTGTCCAATTCAGCATTTCAGCCACAAAACCACATGGGGTTTCCAAGTTTTTCTGAATATGCTTTGAGGATCCAATTTCTGTTAACATTTTAACGATATATCAGTGATTTCATCGTACTCACATTAAACTTAAAAAAAACCCTGAAATAATAGGTCTTATTTGGTGTCCTGTAAAGTGATGGTGTATTGTTTTATTTTTAAAATACATTATCAGCTCATCTTTTAGGTTTTGCCATGTGAAAAATATTTGAAACACATCTAAAATATCTAGAACCTCCCTTCCTCCATCAAAGTCAGGTCACAGATAATTCATTCCAAAGTTATATTCTGAAACAAGTAAACCATCTAAGAGTCAAAATACAGTGTTATAGCTGGATATAAATCAACCAAAGCATGAAGATACAACTGCTTTAACAAGGAGCAAGAAGGAATAAACAAGTTTGTACTGAAACACCTCTTCATTTTCCATCTTCAGAATGTGGAGATAAGCGGAGTTTATATTATCAGTAAGGCTGTCCTAACACTGGGCCATCATGTGCTGGTCTGCTGGTGGATATTCTTCTATTAAATGTTCTTCTTCTACCACTGGACCTTAGGAGTGTAGTCATGCCTTCATCTTTGTGGGTTTCCAAGGCTGAGTTAAATAGCTTCACAACTGACCTGATTTAGTGCTTGCAAAAGGCTTGCCTTTAGCAGGAGGTTGAACTGCATATTTTCAGAAGAATCCTGCCAAACAACACTCCAATAGTCCTGATGTAAATGCAACACACCTTGCATTTAAATTTGCTGTAGTGCCTGAAAAAAAAACCCCAACCCCCCATCATGAGAATGGATAAAGTCTTGCAGAATTACTGAGCTGGAAAAGTTCTTCATTTCAGAAAAATGGAAACACTCTATTTTCTTTGGTGCAGTTTTCCTGTTAGGGTAGAAGAGGGATTAATTGTGGTTTTATATTAGCCAGGTCTTGTGTGCGGAAGCATTTTATTAATTGGTCACTGTCATTAACCCAGTCTTACAGATGAATAAGAAACTGAGTTCCTGTTACAAATGATACTTAGCCCTTTTTTAGATCTTGGTATTCTTCTTTTCCTTTGAAATAAAAGAGAGAAAATTGCAGATCACCATAGTGATTGTAATTTGTAACCTTTTTCTTTGTCTAACTTTTTTGGCCAGAACTTCTAAAGGCTACTAACTTGCAAGAAAGATGTGATCATGGGAAAGGTACGACAGTTTCATTTCATAATCAATGCCTAATTAGAATTAGGACAGATACATATTTTGTTCAGGGAAAAAGGCAAACCAAGAGAAGTACAAACATCCATGTCTTATGCTGTGTAGGGAATAGCTAATCTGAAACTATCATTTTCATATATTAAATAGTTTAATTAGTATTACTACTAATTAGAAACACGAAGAAGAAATTAAGGGAACAATTTGTACCGAAAAATGTAATCACATCTCAAACAGCATTTGGTATATAGTTTTTGCTCTGACCACAATGGTAAACTTTGGGTAAAAGTATTATATTTTTAAATCAATGATGTGTTTATGTTTAAGGCCTTTCTTTGGAGATATCTAAAATATATTGGGTTTCACACATCTCTATCCATTGCTGTAAAACTATAAATAATCTCTTGTACTTCTGGGTTTTCCCAGAGCATTTGATGATGAATTGTGTTGAAGTAACACTAAAGCAGAATTAGGGTGGACATTTATTGAAATTTTATTGAAGCAAAGTTATTTTGCTTAGAATGGAAGTTAATGATATTTATTCAGTGTCTCCTTCTAAAGTCATTCACAGAACAGTATCTTGCGATGAGAAATATGTGTGCATCAAGAGAAAATTAGAAGCAGACTATATGGACACGGGTTCTTCTTGAACACAAATTCACTGCGGTCATTTTACAACTCTAGAAATCATCACTTCAGATACAGAAAAGTAACAAAATTATGAGAAGTCATATTTAAAATCCTGGGGGATTTTTCACTAGTTTTTTACTTGTGCTGCAAAATGAAATTATATACAGAACAACAGATACATATTAGGCATACTCTAAGATGCTAAGTCAGTACTACCACTGAGTTTTGTGGGAGTAAATAAATATCATATGTTATCCTTTTGTGTAACTGCTTACATTACCATCAAATGAGGAACAGCTGTCAAACTGTCAGCTCACGCATCTGACATGACTTGATTAAGAAGGAAAATTATATGCAATAAATTAAATGAAGTTTCAAGTTCCATAATCTTATTTTTTTGGAAATTCTGAAATATATATTAAAATACTTTCAGAAGGGTAAAATAATATGCATGCTTTGTGCGAATGTGTATTTAAAGAAGAATACAGTACAGGAAATTAAGATACATGTGTGGATAAACTTGCTGCAAATAAAAATGTGCAGGAATAGGCCATGGATTTCTACTTGTTCAGATTTAACATTTCCTACAGTGTTGCTGTATGAAGAAAACTCTTTCCTTGCCTCATTTTAAATTAAATAAACAAGTTTCTTCTTTATTTCTTCTACTTTAGTTTGTGGTTTTTACAAACAGGGATTTTTTTTTTTTTACCACCTGAAAATTAGAACATTTTGGGAGCATAAACCTCCAAACACTGGAGCTGCAGAACACATATATTCTCTGTATACAGCCTTCTGGATCACAAGTGGTGTCACACTCAAACCCGATCTGGGTTGTCTCTTTGTCCATACTGGACCATTAAACATGACTCTCCATTGGAAGCAGATCTGTTCAAAGCATTACCAAATTTCTGAGCTGGTAGCTTGATCTCAGAATGCCTTGTTGTCCCTGCACTGGTCATGTCACCTCGTGTCAGGGCCTACAGCCATCTTCATCTCTGCAGTGACTCTTCCCAATGCAAACCTCACTGGTGCCGTGGCACAAGTACATGAAGGATGGCAGCTGTGGGAGGTCCTGGCATGGCCAAGTCCCGTCAGACCTCAGTAGAAAAGCTGGTGGGATGAGGCTTGGAAGACCTGAGATTTTCCTATAGCTCTGCATAATTTTATTCACTCCACTGCAATATGTGCTCTAGGGAGGGACTGTCTTCCACGGCTGGCTGTAGCTGTCACAGTAGGGAAATTCTAATGGGCAGGTTTTGAAAACAACTGAGAGCAGGATGTGCTGGCATGGAGCATGTTAATAAAACAGGTCCCTTCCCTCTGAGCACAGACTGACATGAGGGATGGACACAGCTCAGTCTCCCGTACAACACAGCCGTGGGACACTGAGACACGACCGTCATTTCTGCCCCACCACTGCTTAGCCTCCTTCTACCCAACCACAATAACCAGTTAATAAAGGTAAGAAACAGAGAGTCTGCTTGCATTTTATGAGGTGGTTACATAACCATATGTGCAGAATTTTAATACTGGCAGTACAGGCTTTATGATCAGAAGTGTCATTCCCTAATATCTGATCTATGTAAATAAAGGCCATGAGTATATGCATTTAAATGTAGTTCAAAGTTTTCCTGATTTCAAGACACAATGCACAAAAACCTAAATTTTCTGAGACTGCAACATCAAAGACCCTGAAGAAGGCAATACAGATGATTGTCAGCCCATTCATACTTGTGACTTCTAATATTTCCTTTTGTAAATAAGAATGAGGAAATGATCCAGTTTATTGTCTTCAGACAAAGAAATCACCATATCTGTGTGCTTTGGAGTAACAGCAAATTGTCTGCCTGTAGGAACAGAAGGATTCTAAGGGCCAGAACAGCTCACTGCAGAGGATGGACTGATCCTTGTTATATACATTGTTATAAATGTAAAGATAAATTACAAACGTGTCCCACTGCAGGTCTATGACACTCACAGAGCAGCAAAACACAACATGCTTTCCTTTGCACTGGGAAGCCAAGAGACAAAGGCAGCAATTTGGCAATCCAGTAACAGCAGCCAGAGAATATATGCTTTCCACCAGGGCTTTAACTTAATGACATGGTCCCAGGGACCTAAACCCAGGTTCCTCACCTCAGCTATTCCATCTGCCTCCCACAGCAACCCCATGTACTCCTTGAGGAGAAGCTTGAGAAGTTTGAAATTTGATCAAGATGTATCAATTACACCTCATATAAAGTTCTTGCAATTATAAGCAGAGATAAGCATTAATCTCATCTCAAACTTAAGGCAACAATATTGAAATTTCTTTTTGCAGCAAGCCTTCCTTCCCAATTTTAGAGCAATATTTAAAAAGAAATATAAATGGATAGCAATGCCTGTTGCCAAGCCAGACTAGTTTGTTGCCTCAGCATTGTGAAACATATGTTGTGAAACATCATAAAAGAGGCCTAGCCCAAGACCCAAAAGGGGTGATTTATGCTACTAACTTGAAAAAGAAAACTGTCCTGGACTTCAAAAATAAATAATGCATTGGGCACTTTTAACTTATTTCTCAAATTGTTGCCAACTTCATACTGATTTCAAATCTTTATACGCTACAAAGCACCCATCAGTGAAACTTGGCAAGGAATTAGCAGCTGAGAAACACAGAGGGGATGAATCATGATGATACAAATACAGAGCTGCATGCACACAGCACAGAAAACTGTGTATTTTGTAAATGTTCAATAGTCATGCAAACATCAGTATTCTTTCAGATGCAATGCATTCATACATTTTAACAAGCTGTAACATATGAAAAGTTCTACCAGAGCCGTTCTGGAGATCAAAGTTCCAAGATCTGAAAGGAAATAAGCATCCCTTAGATTAATCTTCATCTTGCAAATAATGTAAAGAAGCATCTTGCATTTAGACAAACTGAACTGATTTCAAAAAGAAAAAATTGTTCAAAATTATGCATGACCTTAGTCTACACTATGTAAAATAAGGACTACTGAAATCTGTGTGACCTATTCAAGCACTCATCAGCTGGGTAATGAGTGTTAAATGGAAGGAAAACACGCTCTCAACAACACCCAAAAATTAAGTTTTCTACATATGATACTTTCTTCACTGCAAAGAGATGGTCAAGTGCATTGATATTTTATCCTTTGCTCAAGTGAATCACGCAATGCTACTTAGAAGAACTTAGTTCAAAATAGATATGTAGCATCCTTGTACTTTAAAAGAAAATGGAATATTATTGACAACAGAGCATAAGTTTATTTTTGGTTACACATATTTTTATAATTTAAAGCTCTGTAATTTTTTGAATCCATGGAAATACACCCTCTAACACTTGTAATTTTTAGTCAAATAAGCAAACTATTAGACTAAAGTCAGTGATGACTGCCATGTCTGAAAATAAAAGGTATTGATCATTTTGCAGGCTGGATTGGGTTAGAATAATTAGATCAGTAAGAATAATTTCTAGTTCAGCTCTTGGGTAGATTGTGGTAGTAATTAAAAAAGACTACAGAGTGATTTCTAAATGCCAGTACTCTTACAATTCTTCAGGGTTCCATATCCTCAGCTCATACATATCCTCCCCTGTCTGAGACTAAGGAGTCATCATGAGAAAAGTTCATGTTTCTAAATGGGAGACCGAGAGACTTCCAGGGCAGGAAAGTATTGCAGCAGTAGCACTGTATGAAATTAGTACTGCTGTCATACATAGCCTGTGGTATTCTGCTTGGGTGAGGGAGCCTCACAGTTACTTCCATCACAATAATATAGATATTTTATGAAATTTGAAATGTCTTTATCAAAAAGTGTTTTATAGCTTAAATTAAGTAGTTTATTCTCTGCAAAACCATGTATGGCCTTTGGCATTATGGAAACTTTCAGGTTCAACTTATTTCTCATTGCACAAATTGGGGGAATAATTATCTTCATGCCTAGAAAAAACAAAGTAATCAAAGAAAGGTTTGCCCCTTTCCTTCCCTCCCAGAAATCTCATGAAAAATACTTTTTTTAGGCAGCTCAATACACAAGAAAGCCTTATATCCAGGAAAAGTACTTTACAGTTCATAAAAGACCAGACTGTTCTTACTGCTATACAGCATGGCGTGCCTTGTCTGAACTCTATTGTTACAGCTTTGGCTCTGCTTCTCTATAATATACCAGATGATTAACGGGGGCAGAGGGACAGATTAGGAAATATCTGCCTTCACTATGGAGTTTGGAATAAAATTTGCATTTGAATTAATAGGGAAACATATTCCTGTGGCACTTATATTAAAGGCAAATGAAGATTAATTTTCCTCTTGAAAATATAAAGTAACACATTAATATAGACATTGGAGGAGGCAATGGTGTCTAACATAAATAGAAGGATTTTTATAGTAAAGTTATCTTTCAGGGTTAAACATACTTTCTGGGACTCAAAAAGAGAACAGAAAGGTCAAGATTTTCTTTTTGGCCAAGATGTATTTTCCAAAATACAGCTTATAAAAAGTTTTTTCACTGCCTTATGGTGATGAAATAAATAAACTAAATGTGCTGGCACTCATGGTGATATGATGGTGGTATATGTGCTGTAATGCCTCTTTGTGTCCCATTGTCTGAGGAATGCTGGATAGATTACTCAACTGGCCATGAAACTTGTCATGTTGCAGATACTGATAAAGTGCTTACTACATAAGCATATAGAGTTTAACATGACCCAGATAACTCTTTACAGGTGACTAGGAATCTGTTACGGGACATCAGGTTCTGAGGGATTAAAGAACTTGTTATATATGTATTTCTTTCATGCTATTTAGGCCTCTCAGGTTAGCTGGAATTTCAGTGCAAGAGTCTATTTTACTCTTCAGGAAAATCACTTCCCTTATCAGGTTGAACCTGCTCTGCTGAAAGTGGTGCTGAGGACTTCAGATGCACCCATGCACAGCACACTCCATAGCTGTGAGTGAAGGGACAGAATCACTTTTAAAGGAACAGAGGCACTCTCCTGGATTTTAAGTTACCTGATGTACATGCATGGTTAAGTATCATTAATCTTTCAGCAGAAGTAAAACCCTCTCGTTTGCATTTCAAAATGTACAATGAAAAAATATCTGGAATATATACTTGAGTATATCTATTACAGAGCTGTACTTCAGATTCTATTCCTTCAGGCTTGTGGATGTGAATACTGGAAAATTTAATTCAAAATGTGCAGGCAAAGTTGTAGCCAGGGCAGAATGCACACAAGGTAGGATGCTGTGCCCTGATCACAGAGAAAATGGGACAGCCTTACAAACCAGAGGCTGGTGCTGAGCTGTAGGATTGCGTGCCTGGGCTGCGTTCTGCAGTTCATCTTTTTCTGTCCTTAGACAAGCAGTTACCTCAGGGCCTTCAATGCCCTCAGCCACTCAGAATATTGTCAATACTTAAGGGAAAAAGAAGAGAAAGAGGAATTGCAGCACAGATAAAAGTCACTTTGAGGCAATAAAATGGTGTGACATAAAAGCAAAAATACACGATTGGATACAGAAAGCAGGCAGACAAAAGGTCTGAGCCTTATCTTTTAGGAGTGTACACATATTATTTCTACATGGTTTGAACCCTTGTGCTATAAATACAAATATATGTTTACAAAATTTGGGGTGTTATTTGCCCATATTTTGGGGAGATACTTCAAAGGATGAGAGTTTTTTCTATATCTTCCACACAAAAAATAATCAAATCAAAAGTTTAAAGCTATTAGTACCAAGTTAAATAGAAAACAATCTTTTCTATTGAAAATATCAATAAAAAATCAAATTTTAGTTCCAAACCATGTCTAATGACTGCTTTAGTAGATGCAGATTTTTGACAATCAGAAAATATACACTCATCTCTCATACACACTAGGTGTTTATACTTCTTTTTGATCAGTGTAGGTATTTTTATACAACAAAATACTTGTACACTATAAGCCTTCCTTTTTGTTTCCTTTCAGTTTCTTCAAGCCTTGTTGATACAACCAATAATTAATATGGTAAGAACATGGATATACAGAAAAAGAGAAAAAAATATGTTGAAATGTACATTCAAGACTTTTTATTAACCAAATATAACCAAATACCTTTGTAACCAAGGTTGAATACTTATGCTGAAGGCTATAGGCTCTTACTGTTGAAATTCAATCTAGCAAGATTTTTTTTTATGATTCATCCTGAGAAGGTATCACAATTTCCCAAAGCTCAGAGGAGAAGGGCATCTGTATGCAAGAAATAGACCTTTACTGATTATTTATGAAAGAAAGAATGTCTACAATGTAGATGCTTCCTGTATTTGAATAAGAAATAATATTGAGGTCTAAAATCTTAAAAAATATAAGAAAATTATCCTGGAATTCTATTCCTCTAAAGACAAAGAAGCAAAGATATGAACAGATCAAGGCTCTTCTTTGCTTACGAAATGGTTGTACATAGCTGATACTTTGGCTATCATGTATGTTGCATATTTCTGAGAGAATTTATGGCTTTGTTTTCAGATATGCAGAGGAATGAAATGTAAATGTAACATTTACTAGATAAAGTTGGAGTAAAGAAAGGAGACATAATCTGACATTATTTCCCCTTGTATTTTAAAAATGGATAAATAAGTATTCTAAGATATAAATTGATCAGTAAATATAGTCAAATTATACAATACTATTCAGCATAGCTTTGTAACCATTGAACATCACATCCCATGCTAGCTAATACTGAGAATTAAGAAAGATTGTGTTGGAAATAGACTATCCATTATGACAGGAAGTTTCAAATTAAGTATTATTAAAGCTGTATAGAAATCAGTCAAGAAAAATCCAAATAATTTTCAGAAGACACTAGTTTGACTTCTCTTTGCAACAGCTGAAACAGAAATTTGAGCTATTTGAGCATGCTGTTTCTGAATGAAGTACATTTTCTGTGGTTAAAATTCTAGTAACTGAGGTTTCACCACAAGATATCATGAAGAACCTGTGGCACATCCCAGTTTCCGAAGAAGGAATCTCTACACCAGTGTTGGAGCTCAGAAGCTACTCCTCTGAAGTATGAAAGAAAATTCAAACACAAATACATTAGCAAGTAAATTTATTTTTCTGATAAGTGGTTTACATACACTTGGAGATTTTTGGGGCCTTCCAAACAGAATAAAGTTGAAAAGCATTGTTTCAGCAAATTTTCCACTACACAATTAACATTCTTCTGACTTTAACCATCTCCAATTTTCACAGCACCTCCTGTTCCCTTTCACAATGACAGTGCTGTGTTGCAGGGAAATACTTTTAAGGATGAGAGTTTCTTGTGTATCTTGCACACAAAATGAACCTAATCACAATTGAAACAGTATTGATTCTGTCCTATTTCAAAGGCAGGCACAGATCAGTGCCTCACACAAAGCTCATAAAAGATACAGAAATTGAGTGCTAATAGCACAGACTATCATACAAACTTCTACAGTTGACAGAGATGAACATACAAGCTTAGCCACAAGTACTCAGTTTTAAAGCAGTTCTTAAGAGGCATCTGGGTTTATCCAGAGTACCCCAAAGATTACTTTTACTGAAATTAAACTGGAAAAAGCTGCTCACAGTTAAAGAGTAATGTCCCATAAATGTAGACTGAAGGCCTGGATCAGTTAAGAGCACCAAAGAAATTATGATTTATTTTGGTTTTTTTTCTTTCTGATTAAATATTAAAAATAATTAATATGTATTTTTGATCTGATATTGTAAGTTATTAAATTATTATTCTATTCAAGCCATCGAGGCTGGTTACAGACACTAAAAAATGCTTAATTCTCTGAGCAAGATGAGACATCTGATGAGATTTGGCTCTCAGATTCCCCAGACTTCTATACATACTTCTGTTAACCTTATTTAGTCTTAACATAAAGACATTGACAAATACTAATTTTTTTTAGAAAAAATATATTTTCTAGCTGATCCATCTAATGTCCCTAACTATGAAATGTTGTCTCAAATACCTTGTTATTATAAGCATTCTTCTTTCAACATGTACAAAAAGAAAGAGTGCACTACACAGCCTTCTTTTTGTGGATGATGGTAGTGGCTCCTGGACTCGAAGTGAGGTACATGGCATTAATTGGTGAGTAATTATACAAAGTAAAAAGCACACATTGATTCTCTCCATGGGAATTTGGACTGTGTTGATTTTTTGGCAGAGAACTGAGACTATTTTTGGTAGCTTTATTGAAAAGAATCCAGGAAATCAGTTTAATTTTAGTAACAGTATCTGTTAATGAAATACAGGGAATTTCACTTTGATTAGCTATCTTGCATGTGAATACAAAATGGGAAAGCTCTTCAGGAGGTGCCCAGTTTACTCCATGCTTAGCTAGCAGAGCTAGCTTTCCACAGACAGGCTGTCTGTCTGTCTCCATGTAATTAGGGCCTTTCTCCTTCAAAAACTGCCAGGCTCTATTTACATCTTCTGTCTTCTTTGTGACCTTGAACAAGAATATCTTCTTGGCCCCAGAGGTGGGGACATGAGAATATCTGTTTATATAAAACACAGAGAGATTGTCCTACAGGCTCTACTTTCTCTCCTGTTTGTCCTCAGTAAACCTACAGGTTTATCACAACCCTGCTTACTGTTAGACAATTTGCAAGTGGGCATCTCTTCACTCCTCCATTTTGTCTGGTCTTTTATGGAAGATATTTTTTTGTAAGAGAGCTTGCTATCCTCTGTGCTTGCACATTGGAAAGCTGTCTGCAAGGATGGGCATAAATCCCCATGGTAATATGGAGAATATTCACAACTGTAGTCATAGTGACATTACCTTGGGTCTTCATTTCACTATTAGACAGATGACTTCTCTTTATGTCATGTGTTTTTTGTCATTTCTTCTAGTGAAAAAAGCCAATTTAGTCTGCTTATATCCCTTCATACTGTTGGAAAGTCTGCCCTGTAATTTACAGTGAGCTGTGTTTAGCTTTGCCTGTTAGTCCTTATAGCATTAAAATAGTTTGCTTGTGGTTATGTTTCCTTCTGGGAGAGCTTCTACCAAACTTTTAATTGAAATTAAAGACTAGGAGGTATCTTGCACATCAGTGGGTTTATTTCAGGATATAGTTACAATTGCTAATACTGATCTGTTTAAAGTATTGCCAAAGGAAGAATGAAATGTTGTATGAGAAAGAAAACGTTGATTACTTACTGTAAGAAGAAACAATACAACCAAGTGCTAGTCATGTATCTAGCCTGATTAAATAAATAAATAAACCTAATTTTAAATTCCTCCACATCCCAAACACTTACTCCCATGAAGGCATCCTGGGAAACAAGTGTCCTATATATATATAAAAGGAAGAAAAACACCACCATTTTCATTTAAAAAAATAAGATTAAAAATGTTTTGGTGAATACCTTGAGGTTTTCATATAGCAATTTTTAGTATTTGCTTTTATAGTAGTCTACTCCAAAATGAAATATGTTTTGCTTACTGTGCTGTGGGACATAGCACTATTTTCCTTTTCCCACAAGTCAGTAGCTATCACAAAAAGCAGTATTACAGTGACAGCATTTTCTCTGTGAAGCTCTGTGGAAGACTTCTAGAAGATGATCTGTTGATCATTTGTGAGTAGCCAGAAAGCTGAAGGGGGAGGAAAAAAAGAGGTGCAGGGGGGAAGTTCTATTAACTCTTCCCTATTCACAGACAAGCTGTGGTGCTTAGGTGCACCAGGAAATCTGTGTAAGTACTACATAAGATTGTGGCCAAGTGTACCCAAGCTAACAGGAAGCTAGATTTGCAAGAAGCTCTTGAGTATTGCATTAAGTACTTTCAGTGTATGGGTAGTTTTAGTGCACTTACCAGTCCAGAGTTGGCCCGGGCCCTTCCCAAGGAGCAACCAGCCACCTAAACAAAACCTATGACAGTCAGCCTGCTGCATACTTGTCTGCAGGGGAAAGAGCTGAGGAGCATTGTTTCTAGAATATGTTGTCTGCTTTGAAGCAATATCTTCCATCTGAAATCCTGATCTGAAGGCAGCTGAATCAGTCACTTTCTTTCACTTTGTCTTTCTCTGTTTTTCAAATTTCACTCCACTGCCAAAATATAATAGCCAGCTGTAGGCTGCTTACATGGGAGATTTCACTTCTCCTCTCACTGGCTGATTCAGATGGTTTACCTGACCTCCCATTTTCCATGTGCTTCTGTGGCACATTTACCATGGCTGATGATTCCCCCTGAACTCATAATTTTGAATAGCCAAACGTTCTTTTGAGTGGAACCCTAATGCCCGTGCTTGCCACCTTATTCTGTGGCTATAATGATGCGAATCTCAATCAAGTCAGCTGTGAACCAATGTGAATTTTAGCAGGGTGCTGGTGGGATGGCACAGAGAGTGTGGGGTGTTCAGAGAGTTTTAGGTTTGTGTGTCAGTGTGAAGGTGCTGTGAGGTGGTTGTGAATAGAAAGCAGCAGTGGTAGCCTGTGGTTTGTTGCCCACCTGCTGCAGGGTGACAATAGTATTTCCCCACCTTGGAGAGGTTCATGTCCTTTGTTAGGCACTTCAGGGAAAGTATTCATCTTCTTTTAATTTTTGCATAGCTCTCACAAAGTCATACAGATTTTTATGTAAATAATAACGAAATACTTTTTCTCAGCAGCTGGTCTTAAAGCAGCTGATCACTGTTTGCCCTATTTCAGTGATGGTGAACCCAAAGGCTGAGGAGCTAAATGGTGTGAGGTGATCTGGCCAGCTTCTGGGCAAGTTAGCTCAGAAGAAATCTTAGGTTTCTTGAGCTGTATGTATTACTAAGCTCTGTAAAATGTGAATTAATACAGCAGGATTTAGTCTGTAATTAAGCACTTGATTTCACACACTGTGCCCTGATCTCAGGCAGTAGGAACACAGGTGAGTCTGGTAATTTTCTTCTGATGTTTCTTTCAGTCTTCAAGCTAAAAGGAAGCTTCACTAAAAGGAAGCTGCTGAAGACTTCTTCAATTAGCATTGTAGCATATGTCTTTGCATATGCTACAATGCTAATTCCCCTACTTTGTTAAAAAGGAGGCATTTAGTTGCATGGGAACCATTTGTGCAGCTCTTTGAGGTTGTGTATCACTGGTATCTGTTCTATATCAGCAACTCAGGCCTAATTCTTTCCTTGTGGCTTTCAAGGAAAGTCAGATTGAAGAGTGTTATTAGATGCTGTATTCCTGTATAGATTGGAGGAGGAAATATCACACAGCATGGAACTGGGTTGTAGGAAGGGAGAAGGATGTCAAAGTGTATTAGTTATTGCAGATAAAATGTCAGATGAAAGCCATGGGAGGTTTGAGGAGCAGGGTTACCTACTCCAAAGCACAGTCTGAAACCCACTCAGCAACAGAGTTTGACCAATCAGAGAATCACAGAATGGGTAAGACTGGAAAGGGCTACAGTAGATCATTTGCTTCAACCTCCCTGCTCAAGCAGGCGTCATTCTAATGACACAGAATGCCATTAAATGGCATAGAAGCTTCTCTGCTGAGTGGAGGTGCCTAGTAGGGACATATTGACCAGCAAATTCCTTGCAAATGGAACTGAAGAAATAGTAGAGATCAGGGAAGCCATTGCAAGGCAGCATTCACAGGTGGCCTGCTGTTGCATGCATAATGCCATCCACTGAGGTACACATATGAAAATATGAAATATGAAAAATGAAATGTGCACTTAGCAATACTTGATATGTTTATGAGAAAAACTGGTGTTAGCAAATACAGGAAAATATCCTCTGAGCAATATCCACTTGGTGACCCAAAGGCTGGGCTCTCAGCCAAGACCATAAACAAAAGTAATGTGTTAAGATGCACGTACTGTTGTTTGGAGCCAAAAGCTGCAGCTTCTTTGGAAGCTTCTTTGGAGGACTGCATGCCTGTACAAGCTATGTGGCATGAGTGCAGGTATCTCTCACATCAGTAAAATGTGACAAATACTGTGTCCCCTCAAATATCTAAATATACTGTGAGAATTTGATCTTGAAAATGTGCAGGTCTGCAACAGTTACTTGTCCCTTCACAAGGGACATTATGTGCCTGCTGCACATAATTCACCAACACCCAGGTTTCTAAGCTCTGGTAAAGATTTTTACCTGTACCAGTGCACCTTGAGCATTTTCCAAACTATTTCACTGATGGGATTCACCTGGAATTTAACAGTATTCTGTATTTATATTGAGTATTTCAGGATTTCATAGAGAAAGACTAATGGGGGAAGGGAAGGGAAGGGAAGGGAAGGGAAGGGAAGGGAAGGGAAGGGAAGGGAAGGGAAGGGAAGGGAAAATTCATCTGAAATGATCCACTGGTATAGTAGTGTAAGTAGAGCAGTGAACCTAAGCATTGCTGATGAAATAAAAAGCTCACTAGGAAGTTTATGTCTTTCTGTTTCAGTCTGATAGTTGCCTAAAGCTGCAATGTGACTATTGCTTCCTATCTGTGTGATTCCATTTCTTTACTGCCAATTATTCTTAGCTGTTCTTAGGCTTCAGATGTTCTCTTTTCCTATACTTGGTGGCAAAAGGTGAATTTAGATGTGCATAAGCTCTTTTTACTACCAAGCTATATTCAGAGAACGTAATACAATTTCAGACTTCTCTAAGTGCTTAGAAATTATTTTTGAAATCTGCAAAGTAGATTTGTGGTGTGAAAGAACTGTCTACCAGTAAGTGCATACTTTCATGGTATTTTTAAAAACCTTGAAAACATAACCACAAAAATGAGTAACATTAAAACTGGATACAAAGTGCTCAGTGTAAAGCTTTTTTGTCAGATTGAGTGAAATAAAATTAGACATCAATCCATTTAGAGCATCTAAAGTCTAGTGTTTTTCAAATATCTGAATTTATTTTTAGATTTCTTCTGCATAATAAATAGAGGAAAGAAACATACTTCTGAACTGTGTGCTAATGTCTGGATCGGATCATATGCTTAAAACTCTATAATTTCATTGTTTTACATGACACCCAGGAAATCTCATAAATATTGGCTTTTTATGCATATTGTCCCATAATGTATACAGTTCCATTTGATTTTAGAGGGAAAGAGCAATAACACAGTCCTCTCCAATGTATTTCAAATAATTTTACCAGTGTTTTGAAATAAATTGAAAGCTTCCTCTGAGATTTGTGCCTGAGCCTGGGGCTGCAGCAAGGTAGACATGCCCTGAGTCAGGGGGCAGCTCCTGGCTCTCTGCCTTCCATTGTCATGGGCCCAGGATGCTGCCACCACCCCCAGGAAATGCAAGTGCTCGTGGTAGCCATGGCTGGGCATGCCAGTCTATTGCATTCACACTGCACTAATCCTTGACCCACTAACGCTCTGCTTGCACTCTTTGCTGACAGTTTGCACAGTCATCACCTCCTGGGCCAGCCAAGCAGTGATGAGGACTCACTGCTGGCTGCAGTGGTGTTCCCTGCCCCTGTGTTTAGCTCTTGGCAAGTCAGGCGGCACTTGGGAGGCATCTGGGAGGGGTCATAACTGCAGTGGTCTCTCTCTGATGCACAGTTTCTCTTTTTCTGGACCTTGTCAGATGCCCCTGAGAAATTGTTTGGACAAATTTTTTTGTCCTTTTTTTTAATGTAACAACAAGAAGGACTGGATAATGCCTTGCCATGTGAAGGTTTCTCTTCTGTCATCTGGGAACGTCAAGTACAATTAGAAGCTTGCAGAAGCAGTACAAAAGCTAATCCATTTGGAGTCCTCTTGAGCACTTGACCTCTTTTTATCTTGGGGCAATGAGCTTCACAGATTAATGAAGTGTAGACTGTTGGTCTTCAGCATCCCTGGGTGTCAGCTTCCCTGAATACAGATCACCAGGACCACCTTGTTCATGGTGCAAAGACTCTTCCTCAGTGAGCATGGTCCAGCTGCAAGGCATCACTGCAGGGCTTGTAGGCCAAGGTCGCTGTGAGTTGTGGAATCAGCCTGACCTGGATGAAAGACTACTATTGTTCAAGTATTTTTATTCAATGGCATTTTGCACTGGAACAAATGAGATGAACAGTCCAGAGATAATCAGAAATCTATACATTCAAGACATCAAGGCCATATTTCACTTACTTTTACAAGAATTCTGACTTTGTAACATAAGGAAAGCCCATGTCATACAATGACAATCTCAAGTTATACTATTTATACCCCCTAAAAGGAAAGAAATGCAGAAACAAACCACTAACCCCTGTGGTAAACAACCACCCCTCAAAAATCAAAAATCTCTGACCCTAATCACTCCTTGAACATCTGAAGCCTCCCCGACTAATCTATTTACCCCCAACTAAACTAATTTATTAGTCCCCAACCAGACTAATAAATGGGCTGATTGCACCATGCCTAAAGGTCACAAATTTGGAGCTATTTCTGGCTGCAGGGGAGGAGGAAAACATTCCAAAACCCAGAACACCTTGCATTGTGCAGACTTCCAAAAGCCCTTCAGCTGAAGATATGTCAGTTCCAGCCCTTCTCCTTTCCTCTTAGCTGGTTATTAGCAACTCTGGAATCTCTGTCTCTGCAGACTGGCACCTGAGGTTTTCACTGGGGCTGCTTTGCTTTTGCAGCAGTAGTTGGGTTGTTATCAGACCCAGCTGTATTTTGGGCTATGCTTGGGCCAGCCCAGAAGTGAGTTTGGCACAGGACTTTTGCATTTTCAGTTGTGTGTAATCAGGTGTTAACTTTTTGCTGTTTGAGCACCTTTAGGCTGAGGGAGGCTGGTTACAGGAAGTGGTGATCAAGTTTGAACAAATCCAAGCATCTGATATTTTCCACCTGGGAGTTATTAATGAATAACAACCATATTCCAGTAATATCAAAATTGCAAATCAGTTGAACAAAACAGTAAAAATTCAATTTTAAAATAACTATTATTTTGGATTTTTTTTTTTTATTTTTCACTCTAAATTCATCTTTAGTGCTGTAAAGGATAAACATAATGTGCTTATAGAGGATAGTGTGTTCAAGGCCCAGTGGATCTGCTGTTGTGTTCTGAAAGGGAATACTGTGCATCTTAGGTCTATCCAAAAGTTCCAGAGATTTGTTCAAAACAACTTGCCCTCAGAAATTCTGGGGAGCTGCTTCAACCAAAGAATTGAGCATAACAGACTAAAGCACAGAATGGCTTCTTTTGAGATACGTTCAAGCACTTGGCAGCTTGAGGTGTCCATAGCAGGTGCTGGATTTGCTATAAGTGGGCAATTTATAAACAGAGCTGACAACTGGGAAAACAGAGTGTCAGGAGCACAGCATTCCTGAGCTGGCGGTGCCCTGCCCATGGATGCTCCCCAGAGCATGGTTTGGAAGAGCAGCCTGCCTGAGCAGGGCCAGTTGCTTAGGGCAGAGCACAGCTACATCAGGGTGTGCTGCAATACTGCTAGGTACCTCCACACTCCAGTGCAAATCAGTTCTTGCTCTTCCTTCCTTCCCTAATCAACAGTGCACGTTGGTTAATTCTTGGTTAAACGGTCATCACTGTCCACATTTTGTAAAGAGGAAAACACCAGTGAGGTTTTACTCAGGCTTTCTTTTAAATGTTATTTAAGATTTTGCTATTTTTCTGTATAAGCAGCTCAGCTCATCATATGCTAGCACTCGCTTGTTTTTGGAGCTTATTATTTGCCTCCACTGAACATTTTTCAAGTTAGGCTGAAGTCTTGAGTGATTTAGAAATGGTAGAGCATCCTCCGAAGAGACAGGGGTTGTAGGGTTTGTTAAACAAATCTGGCTGTAGAGAAGGCACTGGTGCGGCATGTCAACTGGGAGGCTGACCCTAACCTCCCATTCCACCAAGCTTCGCACCTCATGGAATGGATGATCCATGCTTTCATTATGCTTTCTTAGGTCAGAGGTCAGATCCAGTAGAAACAGTACTGTGATATGACCCCTTCACAGGCTTTTATTTGTTTCCGTCAAGCTGGAACAAGCCAAGGAACAGAAGAGAAAAGGGAAAATATCCTTCCTCTCTTACTTATTTTGAGTGAGCATCCAATTTCCCAGAAAAAAAGGAGCTCTGGTGTTTCAGGCCTTCAACTCCTTCCCTCAAAGCACTGGTAGCATTGCACATGCTCTCACTTCTCATGGTGTGGTTGCAAACTCACCATTTCATTACCCTGCCCAGGAGAACATCTGCTTCTGCTTTGCAAGCAATTCTTCTCCATTCTTCCTTTTACTTCCACATTCTTCAAGAAGTCAGATACACAGAGATATGATCCTTTTTAATTTTTTTTCACACTCCTGCCCTATCATTCTGCAAAAAAGGGGCTGCATGTATTAATCTTAACACTCTTATTTTCACTTACTTAGCCATAAATGGGAGGCAAACCTATCTCTGACCCCTATGCCAGTATAGTAACTTAGTCAGCAAGGCATTGTTTCAGGGCATTGGAGATGGGTTTGAATCCCTGCTCTATTGGATTGCTACTGGGAATTCATTCAAGAGACACTTTCTCCCGCTACCATTGATTCATACTGTATAAGTAATTAAATGTTCACTGGCCTAGAAAGATGTGCTTTTTGCTCTGGGCAGTAAACCCCTCTGAGTGAGAGGTTTTTTCTCTCCAGGTGAAGTGAACTCTCAGCATCAGCCTATCCATGATTTTGTGGCAGGGCTTGTATCTGTGCTCTCTCTGACATTCTTCTCTAGAAACTCATCCCAGGAGCCAATGAACATTGATTGAAACAGCCCATGCTGCATCAGATCGGCTGCTATTTTTGATTTCAGCAAAGGCACATATTCAGCAAGTAACTGTTTGAGTACTAGGCTGCTGAGCAGTTAGAGATGTGCTAGCCAGGATACTGATGAGCCCTGACAGACCCTGTTTTAAAAAGAGAGATGGCAGGTTTTAAAGCTGGAAATATGATGGCTGGTACTCTCATTGTTACTGCTATTTATAGCCCTAAACTAGAAAGGCCTTTAAACACAGCAATGACCTATGATTGGGTAGGATTATTTACTGGCTTTAATTTCTGAATGTCTTCAAAGACTTCGATAAATGAAGGTTGTGGGGAGCAAGCAGTGAACAGTTTATCTGCAGGCCTGCAAATGTGAACATTGTAAGATAGAGAAATATCTGTCCTCCTTATCATCCATGGATGTTATACTGCATTGTATAACAAGTTATGATCTGAATACACCTACAGCAATTTAGCAGTGATATGCTAAGCATATGCTCAATTTTAAACATTTGGATAACATTTGCTACCAGGTGATGTTAAGCATACACCTAATTTACAATAGTTGGGTAACACTTGCTAACAGCAATTGCTCTTTCTCTATTTTTGTGATTTTTTTTTTTTTATAGCTGCTAGAGGTACCTGGAGATAGTTTAAAAATGCGCTTAAATTCAGCCTTATTTTGTAGAGCTCTTCAGCATGGGCTAAATATATGCCATATAGTTTTTCCAGGTAGGGTATTTTCCAAAATTGACAAGTTTCACTAAACAAGCAAAATACCACCATATGTCATTGAGATTGGTGAACTTTTGCTGACTTTTTAATGGTCTGATGCTAAGTGTCCTTGGAATTTTAAGAAGGCCTCAAAAGAGCTATAGCCAGCCTATGGAGTTCTGCATCTCATATTATCAGATAAAGAAAAACAGTCTGTAAAATTACAATTTAATGTTTGTTTAGGAAAAAAGTAATCAGGAGACTTTTGTCATTTTATGTGTAAAAAACTATTTGGTATGTTTTGCATATAAAATAAATACAAATATATATGGGACCTTTTCAAAGAACTATTTGTCAAATATGGACATAATTGTAAGTCAATCAGTCAGAGAAAAAATAAATGTGGAACTGAGATTAAAACCAGATATTTATTTATAAATAAATGTAGCTTAAAAACAGCAGTTGATAATCAGAACCAATGTTTACACTGATTATAAACCAGCTTCACCAAAGTAAAGTGCAAGACATTAAAAAAACATAAAGCAAAATACAAGAAGCATGGCAACTCGATAAACATTTATATTAAGAGGAAGCCAGATGAAGGAAAAGACTAATGGAGTAAAGAAAAAAATACAGCAGATAACCTAATGCACGTATCAGCAGATACTCAAGAGAAAACTTAACTCACAAGATTGTGGACTGAAACAGACAACAATGATGGAAAATTTCAGTTGGTCAGTATTCATATTTTTTAAATTATCATAACAATGAAGCTATTATTTGCTAAAATATTAAAGGATAATAGAAGGCTGAAGTTGATAATTCAGTAAGTCAAGATAACTTGCATCTAAAATCTCAAAAAATCTTGTGGGCTACACAGTATATATGAAAAACTCTCTAGAGTCCTAGAAAACTTCCAGAGAACTGGGAGGCATCTATTTCAGAAATAATACTTCTAAGGAGAAACCAATTAAAGAAGTCCTGACCTCGATGTCAGAAAAATGTCAGATTCATCCTGACCTCGATGTCAGAAAAATAATGTTGATAATAGGTCTCAGTCAGCAAAAAGTCAGAGAGTTGGCTCAAAGAAACCCCAAGAAAATAACAGTACACATGCTTTCCCTCTCTCTTATTTGGTACTTAGACAATTGTATCTGAACTCCTCTGTCCTCTCCTGGTCTTCCCAATGCAGAAATGAAACTGGTGTGGGGTGTTCAGGCCCTGAGCCTGTGGGATGGTGAGGAATCCTCTGGTTTTTCCTCTTGCTGGGGTAGGAATTGCTGCTGGCCAAAAGGGTGGTGGGACACTGCAGCAGGCTTCCCAGTAAGGCTGTGGATGTTCCATCCCTGGCAGGGTCAAAGTAAGGCTGGACAGGATTCTGAGCAACCTGGTCTAGTGGAAGGTGTCTTGGTTCATGACAGATGGTTTGGACTAGCTTAGTCTCTAATGTCTCCTTCAACCCAAATCACTTTATGAGTCTATGAGTGTTCTTAGTAGAAGTGTGTACATAAAAAAGACACTTAATTTGGTTCTAGATTATATTTGTATTTAAACCTTGATAGCTCATTAATGCATTAAATATTTTAAATACTCTACTTAATATACTACAAATATAATTCCATGTGAGTGTGTACAAGCTGAATATACTTACACTTCAGCCTGTACCATTTTATGATTTGATCAATGGCTTGAAAAAATTTTAATACTATTATAAACACAATTTGCAATTTACATAAGGACTTAAAAGTGGAAGAAGGATGGGCTGTAGATACACAGTGCTCTGGAGGTCTCTGTGGGATTGGCAGTGGAGAAGCAAGGTGCACTGCAGAAATGCCAACTACGATTATGCTCTGGGCTCAGACGCAAACTAGACTTATAGACAGGAAAGCAAACACTAAGAAAAAAGAGCTAAAACGTGTGGTAGATAATCAGGTACAATATAAGAGGACGTGTGACTGCTTTAGTAAAGGCTAAAGGCTTGGGGGTACAGCAAAATCTGCCTCCTCCCTGGGGCATGAGGCCTCCCTGTCCTCGCCCAGCACATGGTAACCAGTATGCTGTGTGGAGAGGAAGACACTGTCTACAGCCACTCGCAAGGGCTTGAAACAGTCACAGGAAGAGGTACCACACTGCTGTCTGCTATCACTAGGCAGGCTGCTGCCTCAGTCCTTATTTGGAACGCATACAACTCTTTTTGGAGTGCTTGGGTAGCACATACAGACTAAGTGAGGCTGAAGCAATGAAGCTGGTGCAGAGAGAAAGCCCACATGGCTCCAAATCAACAACTTGAAGCCATAAGGTTTTTTGGCTTAGCGGATGTGTCTGAGCATGTCCAATCCCTGCTGTGGATGGGACAGCTCAGAGCATGTCTCCATTAGACTATTCCTGCACTGGGAAGGGAACAGGGATCCATGTTTTAGAAAGACTCTGGAAGAAGCTGAGGTGAAAGCTGAAGAAAAATTGGTTATATAATAGTTCTTTAGCCCAGACTTTACCAAGGTGGATTCATACAATTGCATGGTTGGTGATCACTATATGCATGCACTGCTGTTTGTGAAATGATCATTGGAAATAATGATATATTTGTAAACTGATGTCTCCCATCACAGGACTGAACAAGTCCAGGGAATTCAACCGCCTAAGAGTTTCAAACTCCCATGCATTTTGTCAGAAATAATGCTGTGTCTGACGTGTGTAAGTACATCTTGTCCCCCTATTTTTCAAACCAACATTCACACCCTTTCTCTCTATGGGTTGATAAAGTGGTGTGTTTACTGGCAGTACTCAAGCTGTGTCCACGGAATTCTGCTGATAATTCAGCTCTGCACATGCAAACGGCCATCAGGCTCTTGGCGACATGCCTCCGAGGTCCTCCGGTTATGCAGATGATACCCCAGCATCCTAAACATGCTGTATCCTACTGGGCCACCAAAACTTGAAGGGAAGACTTTGTTTTAGGGTTTTGCCTCATGAATAGTAATTTGTTCTGTGGTGAAGAACAAGGGGCTGGCATATGACAACACTGTGTCTCCAGTCAGTCTGAAGTCTCTCAAACCTCCAGCCATGACAAGGATATATTTATATCTCACATGAACAGTACGCCAACATTTTCTTTCTTGGCCCTTTTTCACACTCAAAAGTGCTCTGTATCCACTAATCCTTTCCAGGGGGAGGGCAATAGGAACCGACATGAAGTCAGTCGGATGTCCTTTCATGTCAAGCATCCTGCCTCTCAGAAAGGCTAGGGGTAAGTACTGCAAAGCAGGAAGCAAGAAACCTTGCAAATATAAAACCTTGCAAATATAAAGCACATTCACCACTTCTTATACTTGTATTCTTAGGTGATGATTTGTACCACAAAGCTCAGTAGTTTGCCTCTCTTCTTCATGTGTTTGTTCCCAGATAAGTAAGAAATACTAAATTCCTGCTAGCTCTGAAGTGCAATAATTCTGTGTGTTTCACAGGATAATACTAAGGAAAAGGACAATTTCCTACATTTAAAATTGGTTGCCCTTCTATTTCTTAGGTTTGACTTCCATTGTAAAAGGTGTCAATGGGCATCTATTTTTATATATCTGCAGCTTCTTCCCTTTAAATTAACTCTCTCTAGTCTTTCAGACATGTCACACATGACTTAAACTCCTACTTCTCTTGGAAGATTTCTTTTCATTTCAATATAGTGTCCCTTCTTGCTAACCAATATTTCTGATTAATTACATATTAATTTGAATGCTATTTTAATGTATCCATTATGGCATTATATATATTGTCCACATGATCATACTACCTACTATATAACCAAAATTTAATGCAATATGAGATCCAAGATCACATACTGCCTCCTGTTAACATTTATTAAAATAATTTGTGTATTCCAAATATCTGTTTCAAAATAGGAGTTAATAAATAAAATAATTTTTAGTAAGATTTCCATGTGCAGATATGGAAGTGTCATCACAGGAAATATTTCAGTAAATTTTCCCAGTGTGCACAGCAACAAAAAAACTTGCTTTATTTTTCCCCCATTCACAAAATTCATCACTGGAACTGATCTTAACCAAAGCCTAAGTTCACTGAATGAAGAATAGGACATTTCTGTATGGATTCACAAGGCAGTTTCTGTGGAGGGAGACAACACCCTTCCTTCCAGTGGTACTATTAAAGCTCATTAAACTTTGAGTAGTACAATGGTACTTATTATGAAAAAAACCATAGAATCATGGAATGGTTTTGGATTGGAAGGGACCAATTAAGATCATGTAGTTCCATCCCTCTGCCATGGGCAGGGACACTTTCCACTAGACCAGGTTGCTCCAGAAGCTAAAGCAAGTATTTGAATTCCTCCTCCTTGGACTTTTCAGACAATGTGTTCTGGACTGTTTTTAGTAATGAGCTGCTACTGCTACTTAGCTGCTTCTGCAGCATGGTCAGAAATTACACAGTCTGAATTAAACATGTTGTGTTCCAGTACTTCATTGGGAGTATACCAGTGTACCTTTCACAAAGGGTGCAAAATTTAATGTGTTTTTAATGTGACACATGAGAAATGAATGACCTGTTAGAATGGGAAACTTTCCCATACTCCACTACTGGACTCAAACCTTAGCAAATAGTTTTGGTTATCAAATAATGGGCCAAGTTACCTTCTCTTTATTTTCAGTGATGTTATTGGCACAGCAGTTTGCACCAGAGATGCCAAAGATAAAAAGGTTTGCTAAATACCTCAACACAGAGGGCACTTCACAGTAGTAACAGGATTTCACACAACAGGTCCATCTCCTATACAAGCTGCTCCTAAGGATATCAAACTCTCTCTTTAGACTGACCTGTATTAGGACTTTCAGCCTTGAACAGAGAGGAACTGTAGAGCAGGTCAAACTGAAATGGAATTTTTCAGTTTTCCTGAAAAAAAAGTAGCAAAAAAATTATTTTGTTTCTTTTCATCTGATATGTTTTATTTTGCTTCAAGATGTGTATTTATTTAGTGATCTTTTCTTTAGTATTTAGGTCTATTTTAAAAGCTGTTACTAAATTAAAAACTGGAAATGCAAAACTTCTGTGATTTCAAAAATTGGCACTTGACTTTTTTAGAATGAACTATGGCAATTGAAAATCTTTGGAACCCTTTAACTTCTTATATAATTGCCTTCTGTTTTCTAAACAAAGGTGATTGCTGAACCCAGTCAAAATTCACATATTGTTTCTTCCTGCTACTAACACTTTCAGTGAATTTGCTGTTAAGAGGAACCATTTCACTCTCATTGTCCAACATTTGAAGGAATTTTTGGAGGCTTTCATCTTTCACCCAATTACACGCTTGTATATTCTTTCCCTCTTAGCCTCCTAAGTTCCTGAATTCTTCCTTACGTAGCCTGCAAAGTATTCATTTCCTTTTGAGAACATGGAAGCCTTAATCACTGTGGGTTGCGCAACAAAGACCTCCAGGAAAAGCCTTATTTCACCAGAAGGACCCACAGCTCTTAGGCAACACTGTCAGATCTCCATGCTTGGCAAAGCTCCTGGCGTACCCCAGAAAATGCACCCCAGGGAGCTGTGCTGTGCCGAGCCACCAGCACCTCGGCTGACCTGCACTTGCACTGGGGCCATGTGAGCAAAGCAGAGGGTGCAGCTGTGGCCAAGGCAGGGGAAATGAGGGTTTGTGAAATTGTGTTGGTGAAATCTCCAGAAGCATGGATAAAAAAGATCACCCCCGATAACCCTCTTAACTACATTTCAACACATAATGTGACACATCTATAAAGTGTACAGCTAGCTGACAAAGGGGGGGTCATTTCTAGAGTAGCTCCAATTGTATGTATGCTTCAAGAGTGACTTCAGAGAAGGATCTATATTGCTGTCTATATATCTAGGAGTATTCATTTGAGGGTATATTAGTCCTCAGGGAGTAAGGTACTCTGTATGAAACAAATTGAGACACTATTCTAGAAATGTCAAAGCACTTCATGGCCTAATTAATCTAAAATTTTGGGCCCTTTGATAGCTAAATAGTGACTCGTGAATACTCTTAATGACTCCACATCACTCACTGGCCACATAACATCAGCTCTTGGGAGAGTGTGGTTCATCCCTTGAAACACATGTCTGTAGCCCTGGTGAGGAAGGTCCCAGCAGCATTCTCATTCTGCAGAGGACCAGGTACCTACTACACATGCCAACCACAGGATGAGAGAGATTTCTGTCTTTCAGGTTCAGACCCATGTAGCACACATCTTTCTGAACCTCTGAAAGGCAAATATATGAGCTAATGCCAGCAACATACACTCATGCTCACAGCAATGCAGTCCAGGCAGCATTGTGTTTATGAAAGATATTTGTTTAAGAACTGCTGACTTTTTTTTCTCTAGCAACTCCACTGCTTGGTTTGGCAACCAACCCAACTTTCAGTTCGGGCCTCAGACTCAACAGTCTTTGCCACATTAGCAGCTAGGGCCAGGGAGAAGGGAGAAGCACCCCTGTGCTGTGCCCACTGCCAGCAGCACCTGTGCCATGGCAGCCCTACAGCCCCAGCTGCCAGCATGGACTCGTTCCCAGGCCTTATATGGAGATAGCACACACTAACCTTGCGCAACTCGCTTTTTCTTGAAACAAGGAATAAATGGTGCTGGCACAGAGAGGTGGCTGCTGGAGTTCGAGCCTAATGCAAAGGCGCACACCCAGGAGCGCATTTTGTTTCTGCACCCATTGGGGCAGATTCTGCTGTGTAGGAGAGCACTGGCCTCTGCTCTATCCCCAGAGCTCCAGGTTCAGCCATTTGGCTGTGCTCACCACTCACTGATTTTCCCCCTGCCTTTTCAGCCCCATCATCTCTTGCTAAGGGCCTGGCAGGAGTGCTATGAATTTCTCAGGTGTGTCACTCATGCTTGATCCCTCTCCTGCATCTAGCTCCTCTCTCCACTTCTGCCTCTTCTGCTTTAAATCTTTTCCCACCTCAACCTTCCTCAAATACCTTTCCTTTCTGTCTGCCTTTAAACTAATTTCCTAGCCAGGATCTTAAACCTCACATATATAAGATTTGTATCATGTTTGTTGGTGCTTTTGCACCTCAACTCAAACGGCTGAGAGCAAAGCTCACAAGAGTGTATTTTTATATATCTGCCCATAATGAAGTTATTCATTAATCCAAGCTGTTGTTGAGAGCCTGGCAAATTTTCTTTGTCATAACTACTTTTCAGAATAGTAAGAAACACAGCAGCACTGAAAGCCATTACTATGAATAGCTCCCAATCCCTCAGGGTGGATCTTTGAGCAGTTTGCTCTTCAAGTAGTCAAGAAGAAGCGAATCCCTGCAGGATTCACAATGTTTACGGGTCTTCCCAGCCACAAGGTGAAGGACAGAGACTTCCACACAAGTCCTTCATCCTCAGATCAGTAAATGAAAGTCCTTTCTAGACAGGATCCTATTTCACCCTTCACTTTCATGAGTTTAGGGAACAGAGATTCATTCTGGAGATTTGCATTATCTTTGAGAAAAACTCTTGCTCTATCATGTGGGGAATGAGCATGGCCCATTTCAGCATACTCTTGTGATTCTAATCTGTGAATGGAGAAAAAACCCCAATATTTTAAAACTATATTTACAGATCAAATTATTCCAAGCAGCAGTGGCAGCCTTAGGGAAACTGAGGAGGGAATTAGGGTACAGTTCATCTGTCAAAAGTGCTGTCCTCTGTGCACTTGCATCTGCATTCAAAAGTAAAAATGTGAATATCCAGTTTCTCTCTGAAATCTGACCATTTATTTGTTCTGCTTATATTTGAGAGCAATGAAACAGGATATGAAATTAAATTATACCTCACCACACTGCTACAGGGTACTTCCAGGCAAATGCCCTAACCCACAGTCTGGAGTGAAGCCAGAAATATCCCAGCATCTACATTGTTCAGGAGAGGGGATGTGTACTAATAGACTAAGCAGAGCCAGACAGAGATCTGAGCAGCAGCTTGCATAATGCTTATCAACTAGCAGAGCCCTGGCAACGTGTTGGCCCCTGAGAGCCCAGACTGCAGCAGGTGAGGTGGAGAAGCTCAGAGCTAGCCCACAGCCGGCCACTTTCCCAGGGAGCAGCTTGGGGAAAGCAGGGTGAAGCTGTGAATGCATGCACGATCGATGTGCCATGCTAGCTGCCTTGAGGGCTAGAGAAACCATTTTCTTCATTAGAATAGATGCAGCCTTTCAGTTTGTCTTAGGTGTGTCCCGGTATGCATGAAAAATAATGATCTCCAGGGGATTTAGGCATAGGGGCCCTTAATATCTGCATCCTAAAGTGCCACAGGCAAGGAGATGGGTACCTAGATAGTGACACCAGCCAAGAGAGAGGTGCTATTGGGCATGCAAGATAGCACAGCTACTGTTGCCTAAGGATATTTTTGCCAGAAACTGTAAGTGCTTTTGGTATTTCAAGTGCCTCAACAGGTTAGACAGGTTTTTTTTTTTTAACTGTTTTCTTGTAAAATAGTTACCTGAAACCAGCAGCCTGCAGCACTGGAGCCCTCAGCACTGTCTTAAGTCTAGTTTGAGATTTTTGTTTAATGGATTGATCAATTTACTTAGATGTAGACAGAACTTCTGCTTGCAGCAGGGTTCCCATGCAGTGTCAGCCTGGTACGTAGGCAGTTTGTCTCACATGGTGGTATTGTCCTGGTCCCTGTTTGGTTTTGCAAGGTATGAGGGAATCAGCAGAGTGGGTCTGCATGCTGCAGAAACAGACAGTAAGAGGTATTTCCCAAAGTGTTCATGGCAAGTCTTGCAGCAGCTGTGGGTCCCTGGGCCTGGTCCATCCCCTCTCTGCATCAATGTGACTCTATAGGACAGAACCTACCAAGCAGATTCAAAAAGCAATTGCTGCTGTTATGGTTTACACCATTCTGTTCTGTTGCTATGACTGGATTATGGTAATCACTTTTCACAAGGGGTGGTCTAAATAAATCTCAGAAAACTTTGAGCTGTTATAATGATTTAGTCTTACCTATAAACATATTTCTTCACTGCAGCTGACTTTTGACTTACATGTTTATTATGATTCCTGGAGTCTATTGAAAATTGCCTGACAGGTTTGAGCATTGTCAACATGTGTGTCTAACTTTATGATGTGTAGTTGTTTTATATCCACTATTATATGCCGTTAACTACATTGTTTGGGTAATTTTTCCCTACAGTCGTCTTCAAGAAACTTGAAACTAATAGTCATGTTTCAGTTAGGAGGAATGTTTAAAAGCTCATTGAGTAAAACTCAGAGGAATCCCTCATTATCCTAAGAAGAAATCAGCAGAAAAAAGGAAATCCTGTTTTACAGACAGAAACAGAGAAATGGAGAAAAGCCTGCACTTATACTAACAGAAGTTCTTCAACTTCCTAAGGGGAGATTGGGATCAGCTACTAGATGAGAGATAATACGGTTTTTAGTTTTAGGTTTTAGGTTTTATAATATCACTTTTTAAATAACAGCATGCATATGAATTTAAAGCATTCTCCATCTCCATGTTGAGCCCACACTGGTAAAAACCAAACAGGAGAACTTTCTTTGTTGATAATGGTGCTATGTGTTACTGCAGAGAACACAGATGTTCTCTGTATTCAGGCTGCAGCCAATTAGTCATGGGGAAAAGGAGGAGATACACTGGATTATCCAGGGAAAGCCAAAAGAATTGAAATTTATATTTTGTAAACAGCTCATAAATTAAATATTTAAAAATTTAAATATTTCAGCCTTGAGTCTATCATGAGCAGCATCTCTCACATATGCAAAATTGGTTTATGGAAAATGCTTTGATATAATTTGACACCATGTCAGAGCATATCAGAGGTTTCAAGAAAACTCCGCTTTCAGAGAAGCAAATTATTGGGTTCCTACTCCAGACATGTGTCTCTCCTACTCATGTCAGAGAAGTATTGTAAGGTTAGAGTTGCCACTGAGCTTTACATATGACATAGCATTCCCAGATATCCAAATCCAAATGAGATTGCACAGCATGGGCCAAATTATTCACTGAATACATTTCATGTACCTCTGCCTTACTGACCTCAAACTGAAAAAGTCTCTGCAGGGTTAAACCTGTTCTACATCCTTAAACACTGCTAATTTTCTTGTGGGATAGAGGAAACTGCAGTGAATTAATGCAAAGTAAGAGATGCATTTCAGGAAGGACATGCACAAATAATCAGGACTGTGATGAATAATCTGTGGAAATGTGTTGCCCAAGTTCAGCCTTCCATTTAGATATTGGATAATATATAAGGTGCAATGTAAATGTTATTCCTTCAGAAAAAGGAGTGTTATAACAGTCAAAATAGATTATATTTTTTAATGTAGCAGGTAAGGGGAGATAAGTAATCCTCTCTAAATAAACCACAGCAATAATATAGCAGGTGAAAAGTGATGAGCAGAAATGGTTAAATGAAATCTTATTTAGCTGCATAATATTATAGAAGTAAGAGTTATATATTATTTATTAAAGGAAGCAGAATCCTGCACCCCACAGATCTCTGGAGAGTTGTTGGTAATAAGTACAATATTCTCTCCCTAGCGATGCTCTGATTCATTTTTAATGAGAAGTCTCATGAATTAACCACCTCTGTAAGTGCACACAGCACAACTGTCTTTTGGAAGCTACTTTTTTATTCACAGAATCTAAGAATCATGAGGCTGGAAGGAGCCTGGGAAATCACCTCCTCTCTACCTGCTAGAGACCTCTCAACATTGTCGAGCTTTAAAGTGTTTTCAGCAATGGCAGAAATGGCTTAAATGGTTATGCTACACCATATATGATTGACTGCAAAGTGGTTTTATTTTCCACTACCTTAGTTAGACACCTATAACAACTGGAACATCTGAAAAGGAGAGCAGGTTTGCAGGGAGCACAAGTAGCAGACCCCTCAGCTGTCTCACTTGCATGTGGTATGTGCTTGTACTAAAGGCAAATTTTGCACATCCACAACTAGCAAACTACTTGAAAACACTGTTTTGCTGTTCCCCCAGTCCTTCTCAGATCTTTGATCTGCAGCAGCATGCAAGGTAAAGCTCTTGCAGAGTAGAGGTGGTCTTTGAGGGCAGCCTTCTCATTTATGTGCTGCTTCAGCATAGAACGCCCGTGCGGGGAGGTTCAGGCTCCAGCTCACATGGAGCTCAGCAGTTCCACACCAGCAGTGAAAGACAGCAGTGAAAAGCACCAGCTCCTCTGTCCCAGAGCTATCCTTACAAGGGCAGTCTCTAGTGTGTCCTCTGCAGGGTGCTCTTCTTTTCTGCACAGATCCAGCTACAGGTTACCTTGTGGCTAAGAGAGGGCAGCTTGTAGAAAACTGGTTCCGTAGGCTGGGATTGATTGCTCCAGGCCTTGGTTTGGGCAACAGCCTGCTAAAGAATAAGCTGATTTGAAAAGACATTATTGACTTAGATGCAACATTCAGAAGGTCTTCAGCAGAGGTAGGGCGGCATTTAGTCTAGTATGTTATCCAAAACCAGCTTTCTCCATTGTTTTCTCTAGATGTGTCTTCCTTATTACCAGGGAAGCGTTGGGGTAGATGAATATACACTTGTCTAGCACTAGTTGCTCAGCATGGAAATGTGATGATTTCACTTTGGATGTTATACGCTGCTCTGTACCTGCCACATTAAGGTTGCAAGGTCAGCACTGCTGTCAGACTGTATATTTTTGGAAAAGACCCTGATTCTTTAGTGCCTCACCAGTTGCTAAATCAGTGCGAAACGGGAGTCATATTCTGCCATTTAGATGTTTTATGCAATGTCTAAAGGGCAAAGGCAAGCAGATTATTTTAAATGCATTTTAGGGCAGATGCATGCAGGCTGGAACCACAGTAGCACTACAAGGGGGAAAGGACTGTACTAACGTATCACCACGGCTCCATAAAGCAAAGTGCACCCAGTGAGAGCAATAAGGCACCCACAGCTTATGGAAATGAAGCAGGACTGGGAAGTTTATATTGGACTCCCATTTTTTGCAATGTCAAGCATCACCTGGTGCTGCTGAAGATGCAGGGGTTTCATGCTCTTTGCACTCACACAGAGCCAGATAAGCATGAGTCCTGCTGAAGGCAGGCCAGAAGTGGAAGTAATTTTGCTCCCTGCACAGATCTGCAGCTTGAGGCAAATAGGGCACCTGAAAACCCCCTATCAGCCCCACTCAGATACTGAACTAGAGGAACCTTTCTCCCTTCAGGAATGTGGGCTGCTTGCTGCAGAACCACTGTAGAAATGTTAGGAAAAGACTGTTTTGGGATGAATGCTGTCATAGCTCCCAAATGAAATTTTTGCAAGACAGATACACCAGGCTGAGTTCATGAGGCAAATGCATGAGCAGGGGACGGGCTGCTGCTGTGAGAGTAAGGGATGAGCTATAAGGTTTTCTGTCACCTAAATGCCCAAGGAGAGATTAATAAAAGTTAAAGACATAGGTAGCTCTAAATGGAAGCCCAGCCTAAATCCATGGACATGTTACATTCATTTATTTAAAATTTATTTAAAATTCATTTTTATTTAAAATTTATTTAAACAATTACATTCATGAGAATTAGCTTAAATATTCAGTGGCTGTGGAAGCACTGGCCAGTTATGGTAGGAGAGATTTGTGATTAACTGAACCAACAGTAATAGATTACATTAACTCTGTTTACTTCTGTGTTTGTTTGAGATTAAAATATTAAAAAATTGAATTTAAATAGTCCTTATTTTTAACATGGCAATAGGCTTCAGTTGAAAGAACTTTCATTCTGATGATCAAATTAAGGATATATTAAGAGCAAAATGTTTGATCCATGATCAGCCAGAAAACTGTATTCAGAGAAGTGCCATCAATAATTTGACATTCTGTTAATATCTACAGTGATCTGTACCTGAATACTCTGTATACAGTATTTTCTACCATAATTTTGATAAGGGAATAAGGGCTGCACCTACAAAATCGGCTGAAAAATATTGCCTGGCTTTTGGAGGACAGGATAAAAATAATAAAAAAAGAAGGAAGAGCTTTCTAGACTGAAAACAGGACTAAAATGGAACAAATGGCATTGAATAAAGACAGCTGTGATATATTCTGAAGTAGGGATCAGTGTGCTGATGCAAAGTGAGTAGGCAGTGGTCCTGCTGTAGGACATCATGCTTGTGGTGGAGGCAAGAACAAAGGGCTGTGACCAAAATGGCAACAGTTATACTGTTAAGTATTATCAGGGCTACCATGTGAAAATCGTGGGAGGCAATTCTTCTGTATTTGCTTGGGTAAGGCTTTTCAGCTAAAGGGAATTCTCTACACTTGGACTCAGCGCTTAAAGTTATAAACAAATGCAGGAAAGTCCAAAGAAGTTCAGAGAGCAAAGAGAAAATGCAGCTTGTGAGGAGCTGGGCTTTTTCTGACTGAAAAAGAGAGTACTGGAAAGGGACATACTACCTGTAACTGGCACAAAATCCAAGAATAAACTGCTTGCTAAATTCAGTGTGAGTGGGATAAGGTGTAATTAAGTTAACTAAAAGTCTGCGTGGTTAGATGGAAAGAAAATTTTCTAACTCCAGGAGTAGTTGCTACAGTTGCTTAGGATCATTGTGGCAACCATGTTTTCCCAATGGCTATGTTCCTGTCGATGTAAAAATGCTGTCTGGGATATTGTGATTATGCTTGATATGGCTTTATGTCCCTACAATTATATGGGAGTATAGAGCTTACTAGCTCTACCTTTCTAACTATTACTGCGTGAAACCTCCTCTGCTCTTGTGATCTAAATCCTACCACATCTTTTAATTAGAAAGTTTCCTTCCTGCATATATTGCAATAATTTAAAATAAAATGTTAGTATTATCAATGTACACTGTTAGGATAAGCATAACGTCTTTTACCTATTGCTCTTAATAATCCCCAAAAATGGAAGTTATTATGGTCCTTACTCATAAAGCAGAGGCACAGGAAGGTTATGGGATTGTTGAGTGTTTGTGAATTACTCTGGTAGTAAAACTAGGCACATAACCTGGGAGACATTACTCCCAGGCCCTTCCATGCCTGCCAGACCACATTATTTATCCAATAAATTATGCTGGTGAGGATGGAGTACCTAATTCACAGCTCAGACACAGATTATTTTTTCTAGTAGAATGGAGAAACCATAATTCTCTGAATGCAGAGGAAGTCCTAGCTGGTGACAGTCCAAGGTAAAATCCATTCCGCAAATCTCTCACAGAATGCAGGTTAATACAACCTGAGAATTGGAGTCATGATGTTAAAGTATAATTAACTCCTTTATTCTCTGATGACAAACATGTTGTTCTGATTGTGAAACTGTCTATGATTTGATTTGGAAAAGTAAGAATACTTGATGTCAACAGAAACTAATATTGTCTAATTAATTAATTTACCTCATGATGCAATATGTAATATAGTATGTTTTCTCACAGTATTGTGCTTTCACAGAGCTGCCATTCACTGTAAAGGTTACTATCTTTCTTTTTATTCCAGTACAAAAGCTAATTGTAAAACTGGAAATCTTTCTGGGAAATATCTTGGATACATAAAGAACAGACAGGCCTGTTTTTCAATTTTCAGTGCTTTCTGAGATTTAATAAAGGATTTTTTGTCAGCTTCCCATAGTTAGATGTGCAGAACCAGGTCCTCCAGGGTTATGGTTTATTTTGCAACTTTCCCACAACTTTTATAATTGCAGATGTACATTAAGATAAAGTGTGAGTTCTTTCGCAAGAGTCTGTTACAATTTGCAGATTCCTGTGCTGCTCGGTTTGCTGTTTTAAAAAAAAATGCTGCCTGTTCAAGAACAAAATCAGTGAATGCCACAAAAGTGCTGCTTTTTCAATGTTCTTGCTTTCTGTTTTTAACAGACTGCTGTGTGAACAGCTATGTCACACTTTACATATGAGTAAGGAGGAAAAACTTGACCCTGTTGCTTAATTATTGTTTTGACATTCAGTGTTTGCTATGGAAAAATGTCTGAAAATCTTATGAAGAGATGAATGCTTCATCCTGCTGGATATTCTTCGTATATTCAAAAGCTTTGTTTCTGTCACCTTACCATGGTATTTCCATTCCTCTTCTATTCTTCTTCTTTCTTTCTTTCTTTCTGTATCAATTACAAGCAGCCTGTGCTTGACAAGACCAAAAAATAGCCCTACAATATAGTCCAGACAAAGTAATTGCGGTGACTTCAAAGAAGATTTCTTCAGTCTTCTAGCCACAATTAGATGCCCAATGCTCCAGGAAAAGTTTGTTAGAGAAGATGGTTATCTAGCATGCTATTGAGCAACTCAATAGTACCTGCCTTCACTCAGAACCCAGCTTTCCCAGAAGTGTCAGAGCAGGCAGTAACAGCTAAACACAAATGCTTTATTTAGGATAAACTGATTCTGGAATGACTGCACAGCTATGTTCACACCTCTTACTGGTGTCAACCAGCTAAGATTAACATTGGCATAAACTTTTATCAGCATAATAGGGAGGTAAAGAGGAGAAACATCACTGTTTATCCTGATTCAACAAATGTCAGAGTGTCTATGGCAGCAGGAGATGGTGACCCATGCAGTGATGGCATATATACGTACTGGGGTGTGCAAGGGTGGCATGTGTGTTTGATGCTCACTCAGGAACATGCCCACAGGAGACAAACTTTGCCACTGGGCATAAATATGTCTAAGAAAAGCAATACATCTGTATTCTGTTTAACTTGGTCAAATAATAACCATAATTTGTCATTCAAGTTGTTTGAATGTTAATTTTTCACATTACAGATCCAAATTAGTCAAACAACCTTTGCTCAATAATTTTAATCCCCTAGTGTTTCAGGAAATAGCTGGTTAAATTACTGATTGCTATTTGCACATTATTTACTCAGTCTTAATAAACCACTGATGTGCTGATCTGAGTAAGTTTGCTCTCACTGGTATTGTAGCAGTGTCCATATATATGCGTCAGTCCCATGAAGCACCTTCCTGATGGTTTTTGGTTCACACCATGGTCACTGGTGACCCTGATGCCAAGTGCACTGACTTCTTAGGCTTCCTTGGTTTGCAAGTAGTCCCTTATGAGCTACGCTGTCAGTTCTGTGCTCATGATACAAATATTAGCAAGAAACAAATACAAGTGATGTAAGCGCGAAATCACCCACAGTTTACACCGAGCCTGAAGGTGATGGGGCATCCTCATCGCATGACACTCGAAAGTGTAAAACTGCCTGCGACTGCTAAATCACCTTGCTTCATTTATTTAGGTGAAGTAAAATATCCCTGTTCTTTCAGAAGCGTTCTGTCCCCATCTACCCAGACGCCTTCCTCCGGCAGGACACCCCGCTGCCTCCTGCAGCCCTTGCCTTGGGCGGAGCTGGGCTTGCACGGGGGATGCCAGGAAGCGGAGGAGGGCGCGGCGCCAGGGCCGGACGGCCCCAGGGAGGGTGCTGCTAGGTCAGGGCACGGCGAGGGGACATTCGGGGGCCAAAGCGCTGGGGGACATCGCACACATTATCCTGGCAGATGCGCTCCCGCTGGCCCTGCTGCTGGGTGCGGGGTGCGGGAGTCTGCTCACAGAGGCGGCGCAGGGGAGTGATCCTGAGGACAGGAGAGATTGTTCTGTCAGCCTCACAGAGACTGGTCTCACTCCCTCCTCCATGGAGTGTCTTGTGGAGCTTGCTCTCAGCAGAGGAGCCGGGCAGGCGCTGCTTTCACCATGTGCGCCGCCTCAGTAGACAGCTGCGTCTGCTTTTCTGCCGCTGAGCAGCTGCAGGAGGACGTGGTCACAAGTTTACATCGCTGTCTGACCTCTTGCAGTTTCTGTAAGCCACTTGGGCAGCAACCTGAACAGGAAATATTTTCTAGAGTGTAAGGTACATTTTAGTAGCAAAACTGAAACCATCAATGTCAAGTCTGAAAAACAGATGGCTGATAAAAGTAAGATACAGTTCATTCAGGAAGCAGATAAATTGATGCAGGATGTTAACAACCCTGTGGCTTGGGTGGATGCACTGCTTCTGATACAGCAAGACCACCCCACTCCTATAGAGCAAAACTCAGCTTTCTATAAGGTCCCTCTTGGCAGAGGGTCACACTGTTCCTCTTGCCTTCGTCTGTAGCCTGCCTGTACCTTGGGAGGCCAACGATCAGCCTTCAGGAGAAAGAAGCTCTGAATATTGTAAAGAAAACTGGTTTTGTTGCAGGGATCTTTATACAGCCATCTGTAAGAATGAGAGTTCTCTGTCCTGACCACATCACCTGTGGGCAACTGCATAAAAATCAGGGATGCTGCCTGGTAAGGGTGGCCCTGGGGTGCCCTGGAGCAGAATGCCCTCATGGGCTTCTCATTGGGGTGCAGAGGGTCTCTCAGCTCCTCTGGCAAGCCAGCCCTGGTGTCAGGAGTTCAGGGTGGGACTGCACTGTGAAATGTTTTTCAAACCCTTGGGTCCTAGAGAACATGGTTCAGCTTTACCATCAGGCTCACAGCACCAGAAAAATGAGATGCCCTGAAGCTGCCCTTACCACAGAGCACCTATCACACACCGCAACTCCCTCATCTCTGAGCTCTTACACAGAGACTTGCTTTTTTGCTTTATCCAGAAAAAAAAAGCCCAAAACATTATCAAATGTTTTTGACAAAGCAGTTCTTAAAAGAAGTGGTTTGTTTTTCAGCTGAAGGAAAAAATTATATTAAGGGAAATATCACTTCCCAATTTGTTCTACTAGGCAGCAGAGATGTGCAGAGCAAAGCTGAGATCTGCAAGTGAGGAGCTTCGTCAGCAGCTTCTCCCAGCAAACTCAAGGCACCAGTAGTTCATATATGGGAAGAATGCCAGGAAGCCAGAAGTATATTCCCATGTCTGTGTGAAAAATCCTCATATCATAATAACAGTACTCATTAAAAAGCATCCACTGGGTATCACAAACTTGACACTCCTTATGTAATTAGGAGCTGTACAGGTGTAAAAATGTCTCACATTTAAAGAATGAGTAATTATCTAAATTTCTGCAAGTAACTGCAAGTCCAAATTCCTCAGCAATCTCTGAGCAGTTGCAGCCTGTTTTGAACATGCCCTGATCAGGATGATGAAATCAAGGAGGCTTACAGCAACTTTGATGAAAAACAAAACCAACACCAACCCCCCCAAACAAACAAACAAACAACCCAAACCAAAACCGAAATCTAAACCAAAGAAACCCCCGAACATTTCTTCAGAGCAGGAGATGTGAGAAAATACCACATCTGTTCGAATCTGCTTTTAGTCACAAGTTTTCCTGGGCTGGGAAGGAACCTTTGGGCCCGTTGGTGTTCACGGCTGACACGGGTCACCCGAGGACTGCAGAGAGGTTCGGCTCCCGGGTGAACAGAGCAGAGACAGGGACTAGTGCTCTGCGTTCCACCTTTCTGCTGGGCAACAGCTCCAGGCCCTCCGCCGGCTTCTCGGGCTTGTTTGGTTTGGTTTTGCTAAGCACTGCTGCTTTCAGTCCTCTGCAATAACGGAGCTTGTGTACAGAAAGGTCATCCTCAGGTCAAGCCAGGATCTTTTATCTTTTTTTTTTTTTTTTCAAAGCTGCTATGCAGACAAGCCTTATCCTGTAGAGATAAAGTGAATTTAGGCATTTTGAAAAAGATACTGGAAAATGTTAAAAATAATCATTGGAGCATAGCTTTTGAATCCCTTCTTTTTGTGCAAGCATCATTAACATGTTGTAAATGTGGAATAAATGCCCAGTGTCCCTGAAAAGAGCACAATAACATAGCACATCTGGATCAGAATGGGTTTATTAAAAAAACATTAAAATGAACTGTCAGGATTAACTGCTGTAACTGAAGAAAATAAAATCCACATTTTCCCACTGAATGTGAGCTGCATTTTTACCATATAGGGAAGTATGTGTCTCTTTTCAGTTGCTTGAAAGAATTGATCCAAACAATTCTTTTCTTGATTTTAACTTCAAGGCTAATCAGTGTAATCATTTTCTGTGACAACCCAGAGAGTTCTGTGGTGGTGATGGTTGTTGTTTTGCTAAACATCTCCCTGCGAAATAGATTTTGGCCAAAGGCAATGTCATGTGTTGTCCCCCCTCCTGTGTCTCATTGTTGTGTATCTAAAGTCTGTGCCCAAGGGCGGCTTTTTCTCCCTGGGTATCTGGATATTTCTCTGGGAAAAGGTATTAAACAACTCTGCTTTGCTGCTGCTATGCCCTGATCAGGCAGTTAAAAATTTGGTTAGTAAGCATGGAGGATTTTTTTCAGGTGCTGTGTGCTCAGCAAGGGGTTCCCTTGGTCAGTGTGCTCAAGTGTGTTAGGGAAACATCTGTAGACTCAGTCCTGTTTTGGTGGACACTGTGCAAGCATGCTTGTCCCACAAAAAGTGTGCTTGTCCTGCAGGTCTTTGGTTCTGCAGAGGAAGAACAGTCTGGAGATGAAGAGTGCTCAGATAGATGCTGATGTAAGTTAAATTTGTCCTAAAAGAGTGAGTATCAGAGCAGAAGTCCCAGAAAGTGTCAAGTTTGCTGGACCATGTTGCACTGCTGTAAGGGCACTGCCCTGGGAGGGTGTGGGATTAACTCAGAGAGACCCAGAATACAGTAACATCGATTAACAGCACCCAGTCTGGTGTCCACCTTACCATGGCCAAGCTCATCGGCTGAAAGGAAGTTCTCACTGAACAAGAGAGATCTATGAGATGTGACTTGTGACACTAGCCCAAGACCACAAACCCCTCTCCTTGATCCCACTAGTGCTGTGATGCCTCTCTTTCCTGGCAGTTCAGAAGGGGCAATCTTCCAGGGAGCCCATTGCCTGTCCCATTCCTTCCAGCAGTACAGCTTGCAGATAGCAAAGCAACTGTGCTACAGCCCAGGTCCACCATGGTAAACCAAGGGAACACCCTGCTCCAGGAAAGACACAACCAAAGAAACTCAGAGGATTCTTCTTTCAGACACAGAAGAAAGGTAAATAATTTCACTCATGGACCGTTATGCTTTAATTTTTATCTGTTATTGTTGATTTTAATAATGTCCTGGCTTGCTGAAGTTACAGTTTTGTGGAAGATATTTTCTGTTGTGAAAACTACAATCCGTGTTAACTTCTATGGGAGTAGAACCTCATGGCCACAGCCCATCCATGCATTTTATCAACACTTCATCAAACCTGGGAATAGTACAACCCATCCTGGGACTGCCTGTACAATGCAAAGGCATCTTGAGGACTGTAAAGGGCCCCAGATACTATAGAATCAGACCCTACAGATGCAGTTGTAATAGATGATCAAGTATGAAAAAGTTTGCATGGCTAAAGCTGGTGACAGAGCATGCTGGTAAGAGGGACTCTTGCCAGCATGATGCCAGCAGTCATGCAGTTTGAGTGAAGGTAGGCAAGCTGGATCTTTGGCCATGGTGACTGACTCCTCTCTTTCTGCAGCTGGATTCATGGGGGAGAAGGCACCCAGAGATCATTTTCTTTTGAAGACAACAGAAGAACAGCAGAAGTTTTTTGTCTGTCCAGCCAAAACTTCAGGAGTGTCAGACCAGGGCTTAACTGCTGAAGAAGGTTAATGGAATACTGTCAGAGTAATGAGGTAAGGGATGTTTGTAAATATCATACAGCCATTCCAGCTGTGCCATTTTTCTGGACAGCCACGGCACAGTGGGCAAGTTCTGAGTCATGGACAAGCTGGACTCAGGCAGAGCCTGCCGGAGACCCTGGTATCTAACTGGAAAGTAGAGAAGGCATCTATCTGCACTGCCAAGCAGGAAAAGGTTCCTTTGAATCCAAGCTATGATCCCCTCTGCCTCAAAATATGGAGGGTTTTCTAGGAAAAGCAAATGGCAGGATTAAACACATTTACCACTTCCTTTCCTTTGTTCCCACCCAATCCTCTATACTGTTTCATTAGGACAGTATTTGGCTCTTGCAATGTACATGAACACATCCACAAAATGCAGTGAGCCTAACCAACTATCCATCTTCTTCTGCAAGTATCTTGATTTTCTGGATATCCAGCATATCTGAGCACCTGCTTAGACATTGCCAGAATTTGGCATGGGAGTGTAAAATGATGGATCCTTTCTATATCGCTCTGATTCTTTACAAAGTGCAAGGAATCTGTGCAAAATGAGATCATCCAGCCAAAGAGAGTGTGAGAGACAGCTGAAATGAAGAATACACGTGTACCAGGCAATTCAACAGCAAATTATGAACAATTACCTCTCTGCTTGCTGATTATCTGTGGTTGGCATAGTGCCCAAGAGAAAAGGGGAGTATTCTCTTCTGAAGATTGTTGGTAACCCCTGCAGTCTGCAAACAAGGCAAGAAGCAAAAAAAAATTTTTGCTGTCCTAGACATCAGAAAGGTTTCCCTTGGGCCAGCTGTCTTGGTAAAAGCACCAGGATAGCTTTGGTTTGCTAAATTTCAGGCACTAACAAACTTGTACAGTAGGTTTGCAATGTAAAACATTGAAAAAAAATCCAGTGAGCCAGAAGTCCAGTTGTCTCTGGTGTAACCAGCTGAATTAAGTAGAGCTACATGGGGAGAGGGTGGAGGCTGTGAATTTCATCAGTCTGAGAGATGTCTTTGAAACTCTTGCGTTTTCATCATAGAAGAAAGAAACATCTGGACATATTGTGCAAGGCCCACATTCTGCTTTCAGTCATGTTGAGGCAAATCCAGAGCTGTCCCAACGGGACAATTCAAGATTTACCCCAGGATAAACAAGCACAGGATCTATCACCATATTTTTGATTTTGTTCTCTAAGCTTAACCTGTTTTTGTCCTGTCCTGTGTGCACTAATTTTCTGAATTGTTTTCTTCTTAAATGAGACACAGGAGCAGGAGGGAAAATCTAAGAAGTCTCCAGTTTTTCATTCAATTGAGATTTTCATACTTCTTAGCATTCTCCAAAAACCTTTGTCTTGTATCACCCTTCCTGAACTTCTTTTCTCCCCTTGGCAAGCTGTAAATTATTATTTCTACCTTCCTCTCCCTCTACCTTGCTTACTCTTCTTTATTTTCCACTTCCAGTAAACAAGAGTGAACAACTGAGAGTTTTGTTCTTGTTTTTATTTTCCCACTGGCTCCAAAGACCTCAGCTAAGAAAACAAAACAAGACAGTTAACTCAGGGCCATGCTGGGAATTGTTCTTTTCAGCTGTCTCCACTGTATGCGTCTGACACTCCACAAACTATGAAGAGCTGAGGGAACAGGAAGAGGCTGTCAAATGCAGCAGTCTTGTGCTTGTTTGTTTTATTTCTAATTTGTCTTGATTCCTCTTCTTACTCTCTGACTAAACCTTCGATTCTGTCATCTTTTGGACAGAATTAAGTTGCAATTTTTTGAGTGAAAAGTAATCTCAGGAGTAAGACTCACAAGCAGGGCATGATTTTTGGAGATTTGCTCTTGACACCTGAGGAAGTTAAATTTCTTTCAGTAGGGTAGCTCAAACACTTTGTGAAACCAGGGTCTCCATGAAAGTATTCTAAAGAGAAAGGAACCAAAAAGACCTAGGCACAGCTTTGCATCCCGAGATGCTCAGCAGTGAGAGACAGCCCAGCTCCATCCTGGGTCCTGCATGTGGGTGTTGCCTTCTGTGTTTTGTTGTGACGTACAGGGGCTAAGGTTTTGCCCACTCTTCTTTTCCTTCTTGCATGGCTAGTATATTAGTCACTTTTTTCCTAATGTTTGTATTCATAATAGGGAAAAAGGGGTATTTGCTACAGAAGTCCCTGGAAAAGTGTCTGCAAAGAATATGGGCAGCAGCCTTTCCTCCCTGTCCTTGCCTCCCACTCTCTGCACTCCTTTACCAGAAGGCACCTGGGAACCTGTAATATATTGTGCTTGAAATCATGGCAATTCTAAGAGAGCTGCCTTTTTTTCCTGGGAAAGTAATGTTCTTGCCCTGTTAAACATGAAAAAGCATCTTCATACAGTCATTTCCTGATGCTTCTCTTTGCCAAAACTGGAACAGTGAAGCAGAAGTCGATGCTCAAATAGCCTTAGTGTAAGGACCGTCTGATGCATATAATGCATATAATTTTAAAAAGTTAGCACAAAGAAACAGTTGTTATTTTGCTTAAACTGAGCTCAACTCAGTAGCTAATTAAGTACAGACTTTTTCCATGGTTATATGCAGTTTTCAAATTCCTATAACACAAACTGTTTCAGAGGATAAGTTAAATACAGAATGCATTGAGTTTGGTAGAGAAAGTTTAAAGGTCTGCATTTTCCCACCAAAGCTATTTCGTATCAGCTACAGAGTGGGGGTGTGTGTGTGGAGGGGTTATGACCTCTTTTATTTTTACAACCATTGCCATGATTTCATAATACTGGCAGCAGTCACTTCAAGTGAGGGACTAGACTTTATTACTATAATTATATGCTAGTGTGTGGGCATAAAACAGAAAAACTTTTCTATAGATAAATGCCAGTAGCAAAATCCTTTTGTCCAACAAGCAGTCCCTTAGCAGTGTTATGAATATTATATTAACCTCAATAAAAGCTATGCCAAAAATGTCTACTGTACATGGTGCAAGTCCTGTGTTCTTAAGGCAGCTTTGTTCTGAGAAATGAACAGCACTGAGAGCATGCAGCACCTTTTCTTTGCAAAGCATGCCAGAGATGTTCACTCATGAATCATACTGGCCCACTGTGAGAGCTAGTAACACCGTATGAAATGGGGGAAACGGGCAGGGAGGGTTCAGTTGCTGTGGGCTTGTGCAGACAGTGTGGTGCAGATGCAGGACAATGCAGGGTGAGCCACAGGGCTCAGCCAGCCCAGCACCCATGAGCATACTGAATTTTTGGGAGGCACAAAAAGGAAAGATGTGTCCTGTAGGGAAGATGAGGCACTGAGCTCCATCCCCACTGTACCCAGACAAGCCCTCTGTGCTGCCAAGTCAGATCTCACCCATGTGGGAGCTCCATCAGCTAAGATGAAGGGGTTGAGGAATCAGAAAAGACAAGAGTTTTGTTGAGGTCCATCACTCTTCCTCAGCAGCTTCCAAGGCCTTTCAGCCCAGCTATGAGAGTTGCAGAGCCATGGTCCTACCAGCCACCTAAGTCTGACTTGTGTGAAGCCTGGGCTACTGGTGATGCCTGAAGTTAGAGTGCAGCCTGGGTAGTTCACAGCCTGGGCTGGGAGATGAGGGCCCGTGCAGGATGGTCCCTGCAGCACAGAGAGAGCTGGGAGACGTGGCAGCAGCTGACCTCCAAATGTGAGAATACTAAAGAGAAAAAAAATTTAGCCCAAGCAAAAGCTGACTTTACCATGTGAAGTAATTTTAGACTTGATGACTCTTGTCTCATGAATCTGCACCACTCTTGGGCAGAGTGGTTCTGATGGCTGGTGAGGCAAGGGCCTCAGCAAGGGACTAGTTCCTTTACAAAGGCTAAGCAGGAGTCACTAGCAATTTAGCAAATAGAATCACATGATTAAAAAAAGGGATATAAACCACAACAAATCATTGATCTTGACTTTTTTTTCACATTTCCAATAATCCTGTCCCTGTTTTCAATAAAGTGATAGAGTATTATCTCAATCTTAGAGGAATTGTATTGGTTTTCTCCAATGCCTCTTTCCAGCTATATTAAATTTTCCATCAGTGAATTGTATAAATAACAGCTTTGTCTCATGTTAGCTGGAGCTAGTAAAATTACTTTTTTGAATATTTTGCAATAACATTTTTAGTACTTTAGTTGTTAGTTATCTGATTTTGACAGGTAAAAAAAAAGGTATTTGCCATTTTTAGCATGTGGAAGCAGTATTGATGTGCGGCTAAATACCAAGCTGTTATTATTAACCATTTGTTATCAGTCTTAAAAACCATGCAGTTTGTGTTTCTGCTTGACTGAGACATTTCCATTGCACAAATAATGTGAAGAATTTACATCTGAAGGCCTGATTCTTCTGTGCTGATTTTTCAAAATTATACTTACTTCCTTTTCAGTATGGTCTATCTGGTATTGACAATCCTGTAACTAGGTTGAAACTTGGATCAAAAACTACCACATGGAAAAGTCACCCTGCTGTTCAAGTATGTGAGGATAACCGAAGCTGATCTAGCTTGCTTCAGACACCAGGTACATTTAGGAGTAGTTTTAATGTGTGGCATGTTCATGACCGAAAATAAAAATGCAGTCACTAAAGACTACCAAAAGTGATGGCCAAACACAACATAGGTCAGCCCAGTGCTCATGCAAGAGTTCTGACTTCCCCATCTACTCACCCCACAAATATTTTTGGCATTGTTTCCCTCAGCTGGCACAGTCTCTTGCAGGTGCAGTGTTCATCCTTACAAGGATCAATGATAGGCCTTATTCTGACTGTAACAGATCTTTGCTTCCCATTCAGCAAGATTAATGAGCAAAGACTGCCAGTGGTGTGTGAGAGCACAGCTTGGTTGCTGCTTTCAAATACTCAACATGAAACTTCAACAATGACTAAAGAGAAAAGGTACAAGATAACTTTATTGTACTGATGTTCAGATAATTATTATTCTCAAACTCCCACCCAACTACTCTTTCTCATGGCTCACAGACAAAAATAAACAGAAACTTGTTTGGTCTCTCTTTTCATACATGGAGCCATAATAGGATTAGTAGAACACCAGCAGGGCAGCATAGGGCTGATCTGAAGGTCTGTATAGCCATCCCACACTGCATAGGCCCTGGCTAGAAAATGAAAATATATTTGGGAGAAGCCAAGACATCAAAGCATGTTCCCCAAATAAGCAATCATTAGGCATGGTCTTAAGATAAGGGCCTACATTGCTCATTTTTTTTTTCTGTTGAAAGAATAGGAAGGACTAACTCAAGTCAGTGACCTTGTTCAACATCTAAAACACCTGAGTTTGGCTAAGCATAAAATATATCCACCTCTGAATTACTTTCACAATGCACACAGAAGGCCAGAGGAGGGAAGGACCAGTCTGCTGTGTCAGCAAGGGGAATAAAATGGTTTTTACCCTTGCAGTGGAAATACAGTGACTGAAGAACCGACACACCTTCTTGTCTTAATGCTCTGGGCTTGGTTTTGGTGAAGCACACCGCCAGTGTGTGTGAACCCTTGGCAGACCATGAGCCTCGTCCAGGCAGGAGCCAAATGCACACTGGTCCTCACATGTGGGGTGAGCACTGGGGCTGGGCAGGGAGGCAGGTGCTGGGTGCAGCCACAGGCAAGAGAGAAGAGTCAGCACCAAAAATAAACCATATATCTCAAGATGTATCAAAAATATATCAAAATCCTAGCAACATATCAAATCCCCCAGACAGTTCAGGAGATTTCCTAATAGCTGTCTTGAACCTGAAAGACTGATAAAAACTTAATATTAAGCATTAAGAGTTATAATTTATTAATATATTTGATTTATCTAGATTATATTTATTACTACCTGAATTTTTCTATGATCATTACTTTTTCCTCATGGATGGTTCATTTCCTTTCCTAAGAAGTAAACACACCATTACGTGAAAATATCACTCAATTCCAGAAGTCTGCTTTTCTGTTTCTTTTTCTGATTCAGTTTCCAGGTCCAATGTGGCAATTCAGGGGGTCCTTGTTTTCCCAGTTCTAAAATGAAATATTTGTGTGTGAACTTCACAATTTGTGCTCACAATTTATCAGAAAAAAAATTTAAACCCTATACAATTGTTCAATTCAGTTTGTAATAACATCATACTTTGCAGAAACTGTTTATTACTTGTCTATTTTTAAAGTTATGTGGAGCGGGGGAAACCAACATACCTCACGTGGACCACTTCTCTAATTGGGTGTGCTGGATACCAAAGGGGACCATTTACATTTGCAGCTGCTGGTAGATATGCTAAAATTAGACTAAATAAAAAATAGCAGCTGCATGGGTAGAAACAAATGAAAGCTGATTCACAGATGAGAGGCAGCTTGGGCAACTCAAGCATTACAGCTAGATTTGACACAAAGGCTGGTCCAGTGTAAAATCCTCATGCGTACAAAGACACAATAGACCATAATGGTAAGCCAAAATTATGTTCAGCTCAACTCCATTGCTGGGGAAATCCTTTCACTGCCCTGGACTTCTTTTTCCTCCTTTTTTTTTTTTCCCTGCTTCAACATATGGTACAATGTCTCATTATGTGGAACACGGTTTCCTTTAACATGTCTGTCTTCTTCTATCCCCTCAGCCTCCCCCTCAGACTTTCCTTGGACAACCACACTCATTGTGGCCAATGCCAAAAAAAGCCCACTCTATGCTTGTGTCCAGTCCCATACTTGGTGCTAACTACATGCCAAGACATTGACAGAGTGCAGGATCTTTCTCAGCAGCCATGTCAGACTGTTTTTTTTATAGGATTCCCTTTCAAAATGCTAGTCCAGTGGAACTTTATGACCTCTTATACCAGCAGCTCCATCTTGCATTGCCCCATGCATTATATTCAGATAAAAGGATATATTGTGGGATTTAAGGCTCAGTCTGTGTTACAGGGAGGAGGACACAGAATGGGCAAACTGCACAGGCCGTGCTTTCTGAACAGCCAAACTGGATTTTCCCTGGACAGAAAATACAAAAATTCTAACTGGTTTTCAAATGAAATCTCCGCAAAATTCCAATCACATTTTATTAAAAGGACTCTCTCTTGTCAGGAAGAGTGGGACTGTGCTGTTCATGTCAATACAATATTATAGGGGATGTACAAGATGCCAGTGTGGTGTGTTGGAGAAATTAATATGACAGCACAGAGTCAGTGAAGACCTTCATCTCAGGCTGTTCACTCCCTGCTACTCTGGTTTCCAGGAAGGCTTTTTAGCTTGGACTCCTCACAAGTACAGTGCCCTGGGAGCAGTACCACGTGCCCTCAGCACTCCTGAAGTGAGACACAGAACTTTTATCCCCAGGTAATAGAGAACACATGCACAAAAGCAGTCTGATGTCAAACTCTCAGGCAACTTCACCTCCATGCTTGTGCAAAGCAGAAGAGGCCCTTCACCACCTAATGAGGGCTCAGTTCCCTCTTCTCTTCACCTCCTCTCTGCTTCTGCTCCCAGGTCCTCCTGGGACATTGCCTCATCACCTCTACTAGACTGCTCCAGAAACAGCTCTTGCCATTTGGCCTGTGCAGGACCGTGCTGACTACAGACAAGCATTTAATTCCTGCTTGAACCAAAAGGATCCAAAAGCAAGGCAGAAGTTACCAACAAGTTGCATTCACCTTCAAACAGGATTTCTGAGCAGATCCTTCCCTCCCACTCCTCTGCACATCCACTCCTTGCCCCAGGGTAATTTCCAGCAGAGCCTTGCAGCTGCCTGGCAGTCACTCTGCCTCTGCAGTGCAGCCTGGTTACCAGATTAAATTCAGAGCCTTGGACTGAAGATACAGATGAGCCCATATCTCCTATTTGAGGAACTGTTACATTAGAGAAGGAACTGGCTGCATTCAGAAGGGACTGCCCAATGTGCATCAGATCTGGACTCATAATGGGTAGAGTTTGATATAACTTGGGAGAGTGTTCTGCCAAAAACCACAGAGGTAACTGTATTTATGAAGAGGAACTTTTGAAACTGCAATTTTGTTATGAAGCATCATAATTCCACTTAAGCCTTCCTTTAGACAAGTCCTTTCCTTGCTGAGGCTTAAGTGTCCTGTTTAATGGTCAATGACCTTGGATGCCAAAGCACCAGACAGAGTGGGGGCCCTGAGAGCTCTCCCACTTGGCCAGTTGTAAAACCATGCTGAAAACCTGTTTGGTAGCCCTTGTGTGAATGGGACCTTTGTTAGCAACGGATGAGTAGGATGTTCAGAGAACTTGGGAAAGTATGCTTGGCAAGTAAATACACCTAACTAATAATAAAAATACTCTTCAAATTTGCCAGGCTTCTTTGCCTCAGGCAAGAACAATAAAGTCAATGAATTGTTTAATGTGAGGAAATAAGAGAGGGAAGAAAGCAAACATACTGTTCCCTGATGCTGTTTTGGAATTTCTCTTGTGTTGATTCTGTTCTGGATTGACAATAAAAGCCTTTGGCATGTATCCTGCAGAGGAATCAAGAAGGATAACAGGTACGTGATTCTGTTGAGAGTTATAGCACACCTAAGCATAGGGATGGACTCTGATCTAAGGCATTTTTCATTTGTAGCTGGGGTGATCCTCTATCTGGCAGGTACATATTTGATTTTGAATGTCTTAACAAGCCAGAGTACTTTCATGGGAACACTCACAATGACATGGAGAGCTGTTTTAAACTGCAGTCCTCCTCCACATGAGGCCCAGAGCAGGCACTAATTAATAGGATGGGTGTAGCACATACCTGCCTCTGGTGGGAAAGAGCTGAGCCTGAGAACTGCATTTCTGCATATCCAAACAATACATTCTCCTCCCTGTAAAGCCAGAAGACAGAAAATAATTTTAACTCTTAAGAAGAGGAATAATACCTGTACGTAAGGCAGGAACTTGCTTTAGAAATTGTCCTTCTTGCAACCTGGACAACAGTTCCACTATTTTCCCATCACTTTTCACAGTGACAACCTCTCAATTTAATACACAGCAGGTGACAACCTCTCAATTTAAGACACAGCAGCCATGAGCATTTTTAGGAGGCAGAGATATACTAAGAGCTTTTAGACTAAAGCAAGCACTAAACTTGTTAGGGACTAATCTTGTGCTTTGGGAAGACTTCTTTAATTCTTGAGTTCTGCATCTTAAATGACTCCTTGCACAACTTTCTATGTAATTTGTGTCTTTTTCTAGATAGTATATTGGTAATCTTGGCTTGAATGAGACAGATTTCTAGGAAGTAGTCCTGTTATTCTGCAATTCCTAATTAAATACCAATGGATTTTTTTCTTCTAATAGCAAAGAAATAGACAAAGGAGAGATATTGTTAGCTAGGCCTACTTTTGACTGTGGTAAAAGAATCACAAAGATGATCCTTGCTTATTCTTATTCTATAAGCTTTTCATTAGGATGTGGGAGGAATGGCATTTTCTGCAATGCCTAGTGGTGCACTATCATGACAGATTGTTACTATATAGAGTAAAAGCACACTGTTCCATGGTGGAAAATGCCAGGGACTTGTTCCTGTGTTGCTGGTTATTTCTGAGATTAAAGATCTCATCAACACTTAGGTCTGAGCAGTGCTAAAGGTGGAAGAGCAGAAGATGCAATGGGACATTGCAGTGACCAGTTTCATGGTACGGCAGTCACACTGCTAAGCATCCAAAAGCTACCACAGGTTTCCAGTCTCTAGGGTTAACTTTATCAGAATACCACATCTTAAACAACAGAAATATGGTCTTTAAATGGGAAAACACAGACTTGCTTAACAATTTGTCCTCTCTGTCAGCTCTGTCACCAGTGCTGTCACTGGTTGCCTAGGAGAAGAGACTGACCTCCACTTGGCTAAAGCCTCCTTTCTGGCAGTTGTAGAGTGTGACAGCCTCCCCTGAGCCTCATTTTTTCCAGGCTAAACAACCCCATCTCCCTCAGCCATTCTTCATAGGGCTTGTGTTCCAGGCTTTTCATGAGCCTTGTTGCCCTCCTCCTTTTTTTCAGTGGATTCCTGGTTTGCAGCAAAGTTTGCACTGTCTTCTGATCCAGGTTTTCTCCATCATATTAAAGGTTCAGGTGTGGGTCCACTGAAGTGAGGCCTCTGCTCTCTTTGTCTTTTACTGACCACTGTTCACAGTTTCTCTTATCCCATTGTGTCTCCCGAGGCTGTATACATGCCCAGCAGCTGGACAGGATGTCAGCACCCCGCATGACACTCACTGTCAGACCCTCATTCCTTGCAGGCACAGTGAACAAGACAGACAGACAGTCTCTCTACCAAGTAGGATAACATTGTACACTGCAGGTGGGAGCTCTTCTGTGGAGTGGACAAGAGGGAACACTGAAGCCTGGGTGCTGGAGCCCTAAAAAACATGGGGCTGTAGTTTGTAATCCCAAGGGAAAATTCTGTTGTAAGTACAATGCGGTGGAAAGGCTGGTCTGAAAGTGTCTATCCTCCCCACCTCTCCCTTCTGCTAGGATGGGAGGATGTCCGGTGCCAGCAGTGACATTCCAGTAAAGCCGCAGCTGGTGTCTCCATGCGCAAGGCAAGCTGCAAGTTCCTCAGCTCTGTGATCACCATCAATAATGCATTCACAGTAGAGGACAGGATGGAAGAGTCAGTCAGCTAACAGTGCTCTCAGGCTGCTCAATGGCACCACTGTCTCTCTGCTCACTGACTGCGCTGTGCATGTGCAGAGGGCTGCACGCTCCCTATGAGGATACACCAGCAGGGCTGGCAGGTTGTGTTCTAATCTCAAGACAGGCTCAGCCCAGGCTGTCAAATTTGCTTAGAATGAAGGAAATCATGTTTTTTCCTGCCTTTCCCTCCTGCCCCTTACTTAAATAACCTCTTCTGTTAAGGAAGAGGCCCAGATGGCAAACAGCCTGCAGCTGTGCTGCCTGGGGAATAGTGCAAGGAAACAAAATTCACTCAGCAGGAATAGCTCATGGACTTGTTGGAGCTTGTGCAGTGCAGGACTCCTTTAATCATCATTTCTCAAGGTAAACTGAGTACTTTCATTCAGCTTCATTTTTTGTATTCCCCATTTTCCCCTCCCATTTGATGCAATCAATTCAGGTCTGGCCATAGGTACTTGTGCAAGGCTTTTCACACTCAGGGATTCCATTCACACACAGGGAATAACATCAGGCATTTTTCTTTCCTCACCACGCCTTCACACACTCTTTCGAGACCATGTACTACCTGATGCTCAGTTCAAGTCTAGACACTTACCCCTCAAAATCTGCTAACCTCTAAGGCATATTCATGTGGATATGCCTTAACTCCAATATTGACTTCACCCCATAACAGGGGGACTATTCACATAAGCCAAGGTGCAGGGGATACACCTTCATCCTTCTCTCTTTTCTACTTCTGGCACAGGTATACATTGTGTTCAGTTCATAGTCTAAAGCTTGTCTCTCTTTTGTTTCTCTGTTCTCAGATGTCTAAAATTTTTATTTAGAAACAGAGAATGGAGGACACAAAAGGCTCGCAGTGCTTGTTGATATGTGTTGAGGGTGCCCTGAACAGCAGCCACACTTGCAGAGTAGCTGGGCAGATGTGAGTGAGGGAATCAAATCTTCCTCTAGGCTGCTAACATAAGTGTGATCAGATGGAAAGTATTAAAGGATAAGGACATAATTTTATAACATTGTGATCTATAAAGGTCTTCTTGCCAGGGGACAGCAAGGAGCAAGATGGGATTTATCAGAAATTCGCCATCTAAAGACATTTAATTCACAGTATTGTTTTGAACACATTTTTTTGCTTGTTTCCATAAGGAAAGATGGGTTATAAAATGTAATATGTTTGATGCTGTTTCAGGGAGGTTGGTTCAGTACATGAGGATGGGACAGGTGAGATCACCACTGACTGAGAAGCAGCTCTCCTCTCTTTGCTTCCTGTGGTCATGGGCCACGAGCTCAGCAATGGTACAAAGGCAGTATAGGTACAATGGGCAGGCTGGGGCGTTGCTCAAAGGGGACAGAGCTAATGTGCTTAGCATGTGTCCTGGTTTTCAGAAGTTTAAGGTTTTGCTGAGGTGAGTACTCTAAAGTGCATTATCTTGGCATTGCATTAATGCGGCTCTTTGCCAACAAATTCCATAGCATTTAAAAGAAGCAATTTTCTCCTTAATATGCATTTAAGAATCTGTCATTACTCCCTGGTTGTGCAGGTGGCATGATTTTCTGCCGGCAGCATGATTTTGTGCCTAGCTGTAGGTAAAGGACTTGCTGCAATTCTGTGGAGATCTTCCAGTTTTGTCTTATACTTTACAGGACTGAAATTATATTTATAGGGCACAACTGCTGATAGAACTGAATAAGCCATATATAGGGTTGCAAACAAAACCCCATTATAAACTCATTCTTCCTGGTCACAGTATCTCTCATATAATATGACAGTTCTTTCCTTCTCTTTAGTTCTTCCCCTAACACATATTACAACAAATATCCATGCCATAATTTTCACCTTAACTCTTCTGTAAGACATTAACTCTCCAGAGACCACATTATGCTTGTTTGTTTTTACTTATATGTGTACAAATGGCAGCTGGAGAGAAACAGTCTTTTTTTTTTCTTCAGCTAAGATGAACACTGAGCCAAGTACTCTTCTCCTGCATTCTCCAGGCAAGTTTCCCCGTGGTCCATCTACTGCCCCTTCATTGCAGGATTGCATGTCTTACTCCCTATGCCAGTGCTGCCATTTCCTGGTTTCCCACTACCTGGAGATACTGCCTTACTTTCATATTTCCTTCTTGTCCAGACTTGAAATTTGTGTTACTGTAATTCATCATGTAGTTCCAGTGATTTTAATATTAAAGTCTGTATGCCTAACATCCTTCTTCTAAGATTCTGCCTCTAATGCCTCTGCCTCTAAGGAAGAGGGACTTTGACTCCAACCAGTCATGGCTCTTCTGATCTCAACATAGAGAGACATGCAGAAGGGTAAAGGTTTCAGCCTGTTTGCGTTTCCCCTGCTTGAGTGCAGAATTCTGGTGTGGGTTCAGGAGGGGACATGTGTGGCTGGCTCCTTGTTGTGACAGAGTTCCCACCAGTGATCTATAGATGTTGATAACTTGGTAATTCTGGGAGTTATAAAACTGGCTGGTCCTGTTTGACTCTAAAACTTTGATCTAGAAACTCCTCTTGGGACCCATGAAAACATAGCAAACTACATTTAAATGGGAGTTTTGCAGCCAAAAATATGGATAACCCAAGGATCGCCAAATTAACAAACACTGTGATGCAGTTCAGTTTTGTAAACACAGTGGCTGCAGCTAAGCTCCCATGAAAAGCCACAAGGCTGTGAAAACTGAAATGTTTATTCTTACATTACATTCAAGGACACTAATAAAATAAATAGATACTGAGACCAGAGGATTCCCAAATATCAAGTAGGGAGAAAGTCTGAAATGGGAAAGAGAAAGAAATAAGGGTCAGTTATTGAAGCTGTTTTCATTTATTATGTTTTTCCTACTGCTGCTTGTCAGGATATCCAAACCATCTGTTTCAAGAAAGATTTTTATGCTGGAAAACCTCAAATGGTATGTTTAAAGGAAAGACCTGTTGTCCAGCACAGTTTTTTCTTAGTCATGCTGGCTGCAAAAGAGATGGGTCATGTGCTGTTGATGGATTTTTCCCCTTGCAAGGTGCTCTATTGACTTCTTGCAATGTATTTACAGGATGCATCAAACACAAAAGTGCTAAGGGGACCATGGAGTTTCCCTTGCAGACATGCCATGTAAAGGATTACATACAGCAATTTCTGTATGTAATCCTTAGTTAGGTAAACATGTCCAGGTATTGGGCAATACACAGGCAGCCAGTATATATAAATAGACAAAGACAGCTGGAAGGTGGCCAGTGTGTCACCCACCCACAAGTGGCCAGAATGAGTATCCCTGGAACTACTGGCCTGTCAACTTCACCTAACTGCTTGGGAAGATAACAGAACACATCATCTTAAATGTAATCACACAGAATGCACAGGACAACCAAGGGATCAGGCACTCTGGCAGTACAGATTTGGGAAAGGTAGGTCCTACCTGACCAATTTCATCTCCTTTAATGCCAGATGATGTCCTAGTGGATGAAGGAAAGACTGTGGATACTGGACTTCAGCAAACCATTTAATACTGTCTCCAGTGGTATTCATCTGGAAAATGTGACAGGCTATGGCTTGGACAGGTGCACCCTTTGCTGGGTAAAAAACTGCCTGCATGGTTTGGCACAGAGAATGGTGGTGCGTGGTGGCTCATCCAGTTGGCAGGTGTCAAATGGTGTTCCCCAGGGCTCAGTATTGGGCCCTGTAATGTTCCATCTCTTTTTTAATGACCTGGATGAAGGCATTGAGTACAGCCTCAGTAAGTTTGAATATACCACCAAGCTAGGTGTGGTGTTGGTCTGCTAGAAGGTAGGAAGTCTCTGCAAAGGGATCTGTACAGGCTGGAATGATGGGCTGAAGCCAATGGTGTGAGGTTGAAAACCACGTGCTAGGCCCTGCCATTAGATCACAACACCCCCAAAAAGTGCTACAGGCTAGGCAGAGTGCTGGAAAGCTGTAGACAGCTGGTGACAGCAGCTGGACATGAGCCAGGGTGTGCCCAGGGGGCCAAGAAGGCCAATGGCATCCTGGCCTGGATCAGCAATGGTGTGGCCAGCAGGAGCAGGGCAGGGATTGTCCCCCTGTGCTGGGCACTGCTGAGGCCACACCTCGAGTGCTGTGTCCAGCTCTGGGCCCTCACTGCAGGAAAGACACTGAGGAGCTGGAGTGAGTCCAGAGAAGGGCAATGGAGGTGGGGAAGGGTCTGGGGCACAAGTCCTGTGAGGAGCAGCTGAGGGAGCTGGGGGTGTTTATACTGGAGAAAAGGAGACTCAGGAGAGACCTGTCACCCTCTACAACTGCCTGAAAGGAGGTTGTAGCCAGATGGGGGTCAGTCTTTTCTTCCAGACTGGACAAGTAACAAGTGAAAGTGACAGAACAAGATTAGAAAGCCTCAAGCTGTGCTAATTGTTCATCAGGAATCATGGAAAAGATTGTCAAACATTGGAATGAGCTTCCCTGGAGGTGCTCAGCAAATGACTGGATGTGGCACTCGATACTATGGCTTAATTGACAAGGTAGTGATCAGTCCAAGGTTGGACCCTATGATCTCAGATTCCTTTTCCTACCTAAATGATTTTGCGACTCTGTGATGTTCAAGTATCCATTCAGGCCATAGAGGACACAGCAGTACCCAGTACCTTCACATTCTCTTTTGAGGAAGAAGGGTATGGAGGAGTACAGAGACAAGACTTCTGAGCAGCCTGAGGCAGTGGTTCTGATGGCTCCACAAACTCTTGCTTTTAATCTTAATTTTAATTGCACAGTCTTATGCTCTCAAATTTATAGGCAACTTGCGAATCCAGTGCAAACTTTCTCTAACCAAGTATTTTGTCTTCCCTACAGTTTTCCTCAAAAGCTTCCCATTTTCTTTCTTGACTCTCATTCTGTCTTTCTTGTTTTTAAAATTCAGCATTTTCCATACAGTGTTGGAGAACCTGCCCCTTCAGGTGTTCCTTCAGGCCACCTTCAGAAAGCTTCATTCTCCTGGCAAACCCTCCTGCCTTCTCATCCTTTATAATCCCTCTTTTTCTCATGACCTGAATTATTATCCCTGTAATTTGTCTTGTCTTTGTTTGACTTGTCTACCTTCTGTGGGAAGCAGTGTAGAGTGGAGAATGGGGCTTGCTCTGTCTCGAAGTTTGCTACTATCTGAGTCCTCTTCAAACAGCAATAAATCTTATATCTGCCTCATTATGCCTCTGCTTTACAGTCTGTTCAGTCTGGATCTGATGGAAAAGCCCTCTGGCACACTGGGATTACAGAACAGGTCTCCCAGAAGATCTGAGGGATCCACACTGGATTTTTCCTGCGAGCACGGTTCTTTCAGTCTACCCTGAGGCCCAAGAATATGGCAGGTGTTCAGAGTGCCTGAGGGATGGTCTTTTTCTTTACTTAAGAATGGAGTGGAAGAAAGGACAAAAATTGGGGAAAATATTACTATAAATGGAGAGAATACTATTCCCTGCTGGCAGGAGTATTTTGTGAGTCATGGTTATTTTCTTTTGAATACAGAGCTTCTCTGAGCTGATTAAGTGGAATTAACAACACACTCAGGAATCCTCACAGTTCCCTGTTTCTCTGATCCCTGTGGCTCTTGTTTTACCTCTCTTGCCTTTGGGAACACTTGAGGAATTTATTAATGAGGTCCAATTACTGAAAATTGTGGATTTGTAGTCAACATTCTGGCTAATGCTGGAAAGGAGCTTTTAACTCCTTGGGAATTTAAAATAAACATCAGAACCCACTTTCCCAGGCATTGTTGCTCCCCCAAACACCCAGAACGAGAGCTAGCCAGTTATCCCTACCAGGGCACTGCAGATGCATCACCAGTTGAGGCTTCCAAGAAGCAGCAGGTCACAGGCTCAAGATGCTTTGCAACACACTCTATCCACTGGAGAGACCATGGGCAGGAAAGGGTTTCAATTAACTGCCCAGTTATTGCCCAACATTGCATTTATTTGATCAAATTACTTGTACTATGTGCAAAGCTCATGGGAATACTTGATGCTAACTCCGAATGAGGGGCTGAGCTGAAAGACACTCAGCAGGTCCTGGCGCATGTTGAGTTCAGAAGGACTTCTGCAGCACTGGCTAAATTTTGACCTTTGGCATCTTCTAACTCTTTCCACAGACAATAAACCTTGAAAATGGACAGATGCTGATAGGAGTGCTGAGAGTCTAAGATTGGCAAGAGGGTTCTCCACAAGCAGAGTGACATTGTTGGTGTAAAATGAAGGTCTTCAGTAAAACCAAAACCAATAAAACAAGGGATAAGTTTAGGTATATAGTTCTATATTGCTGAATAAAATGAGCTGGTAATTGATTCCTGGTCCTGAGGACAGGTAAAGCAAATTTAATCACCCTATACCACAATCTACTTCTTGATGGGGTCCCTAAGGAACAATTGGTATTTTTGGTGTGTTGTAGGGTTTTTTTAAACATGCTTGAAAAATAAAATAAACATGCTTGAAAATAAAGACTGCAGACTTTTCTGCAATATATATAAACAGTGGGTTTGCAGCATAAAACTTAGTATATGCATTCCATGACCTTGGGTAGAGTGTGTGGACAGTGATGGTTCAATGCCTTTGGGAAAGTGTTGAAGGAATGAGGAACTAAGTCTAATGAGAAGAACTTATTCATGGTGCTTCCTGGGAACAGCCCTGGACCAAACTATTTCCCAAGTCAAGGCTGGGTGTTGTATTGTATAAAGCTAGCTGTGGCCTTGAAAAGCAAAGCTGAGGGGTGAGCAAAGAAATGAGCTCTGCAGACCAGTGGTTATCCAGAAGCTAAGCTCCTCCATGGACCTCTTTTAGCAGTACGGATGAGCATATCTCTCTCATGGACCTTTTATGAGACCTCAGATGTCTCATAAAAGCTTGCAGGTGAGGCAGTAATAAGCCTCTTTTCCTTCTCTACCCAAAGACTTAATTTCACAGAACCTGCAGGACTTTCTGGATACTTTAACTGTTTTGTCAAGATTGGTTCAAAGGTAGCTGAGATAGGACTGGAAGGGAGCTCCAGAGAAGTGTGCTTTTAGGGATAGTATGAACACATAAGCCTTGCTTTGCTGAAAAATGGGGCTGCAATCAGATCACGTCAACTCCATAGTGTGTTATGGGAGCATTATAATTTCTAAGTGCCTCTGGCCCAGAAGAAAATTACGTCACTGCATTCTATAGCTCAGGGAGAATACAAAGCTCTACACTTGAAGATTTTCTTCATTCTTGTCTGTCAGCTGAGACTGCACACTAACTTTTAGTATTCTACTAGCCCAGAACTGGGGCTATAGTTATTCCATATTTCAAAAGGGAAAATAGTCCCGTTTATTGCCTGCCTTATCAGGTATGCCAAAAGTTGTCCCATTCCCAAGCACTCAGCCAAATTCTAGGTAGCTCCATCAGTAATTTGCAGAAATTTGGTCCTTAGCAGGTATTTATAATTTTTCTTTCCTCGATGAGAAGCTTCAGTCAAAAGCATTGTACCAACAAAGTCTGAAGGGGCCAATGTAGCCTCAGAATGTCTGTCCTTATTATCCACCACCACTTGCAATGACAGTGACAAATACATTAATCCTCCCCAAGTATGGCAAGGACCTCAAAGTCCTCCACACCAAGCAGATCAGATTTCTTAAGCAAACAGATAATTTTCAATCTGGCTTTATAGTCAAGATTCCAATTATTGTCACAACTCAAGGAAATTGTGGAGATGGAGAATCCAATGGCATCAGGCGTCATGTCACATCTTATGAGGGAAGCTCTACCTCAGGCTCTGCAACTGATTGTCAGTGAACCACTGTTCTTCTAGGACAAAGGGGAGTAGCCTGGTGATGAGGAGCTGGCATCTGGGGCCCTGTGCAGTCTGCAAAGCTCATAAGGCTGCACACACTTTCAGCTAGATAAGGCCATTTGGTATTTATGGGATTATTAGTTATTGAGAATTATGTCTGTTCTCAGGGTAGAACATACCATTTAGACAACATTACTCATTATATGAGTCACTATGTTGAATAACATATGTTTCCTATATTTGGTGGGATGACCCAATACATTGCACTTCCATCCAGAATGGCATTCTATTTAAACACCACTAGCCTTCCTTTCCTACAGTAAAAGCCCCAAAACATAAACTTCATTGTCATACAAATTCATTATGTTTGGATTTTTTTTTTTGCATAATCAGTTGCAGGACCTGCAATATTAAGCCAAATATGCTGGCTGATAGCATCTAGATTATACCAAGTTTGTATGTGTCCTAATGAAAGACGTGCTAATTGACAGCAGTCAGCTAGATTAAAACAAACAGAAAGAGCATTTAACTTTAAGGATTTATGCTATTCCACTGGAACCAGTGAGTTTATTCAGGTGCTTACAGCTGAGGACATGCATATTTGTTGACATGGTTGCTACACCATAGTTCTTGCAAGGAAGGAGTAGTGATCCATCATCATCAAGTGTAACAGTGTGCTAGGAGCTACTTTCATTAGAGGGAACGGTAAAATTCCCATTGATTTCAATGGAAGCGGGGCAGGCTCTGACACAGAAGTAGTAAGCTTGTGTAAACAAAAGTTACAGAAAATGTTCCTCATGACAAGTATTTATGATGGCTCTGGAGCCTGAGAGTCTTTTGGGTGTGGAGCCTCTGAAATAAAGCAGTTATTATTTCACTTTTCTTCAGTGTAATTAAGACTAAGGTATATCAACAACACACTAATTTTGAGTTTGTGGTGCTGACTTCTAAAAGTGATATTACCACATGTCAGAGGTTTCTGAGAAAGCACAAGTTACATTAAAACACATTTCCACCTTTATACATTTATTTATTGACTTTCTCCTACAGCAAAATTAGTTTTAGTTTTGCTACTCTGGTGTTTCTAGGGCAGCAGTTATCGCTTTCCTAGGGTGGGGAGCCTCAAGTTTATTCCAGTATAGAACCCCCTTACAAATATCATGTAGATGCTTACAAAATTAGGTGAATTTGCCTTTCCTATCCCATTTCTTACACCTTCATGTAGCTAGCAGACACCTTACTACAGAGAGGCTTCCAGTTGAAAATAACTGTTATAGTCAGTTCTGGGGGTTTATGCCGTGAAGAAATACCAGTTCACAATATTTAGATAAAGGTTTAGATAAAAACTAACTCCACTACTTTCATTGAAAAGTAAGTAGCTGATTCCTCTATGACTCAAGTCAAGTGGCAAAAAGCAGTGTGACAAATAAGGGATAAATAAACCAAGAATCATTTCAAACTACAAATTCCAGAGAGATTTCAGGTCATGATCCAAACCTGAGAGTATCATGGCTGCAGAGATTAATTCATAAAGCTGTCCATATGCATCAGAAGTATTTTCTAATTATAAATTTTTGCATCATATTTCCCAGTTAGACCCTCAAATTCAAAATCTGTGTAAGACTTCCTTCTTATATTTGTAATGTACAAATTATTGTCTTAGAGCCCAGGTATGTATTTGATACAGATCCAGAAGAGAAACCTGATGAAGGTACAATAAAAAAATAGACAAAATTATCTAGCAATCTGCTACAGTTACACTTCTATTCCAAGTGTCTTCTCATTCTCTTTTAACTGAAAGTATGAATGCTTGCAATAGTAATGCATTTACTCCTTAAATTTTATGATCTATAATGGAATTGAGGGTATTGCCACTCGCCAGAAGAGTGCTTTTAATGTTTTTTGAATCCTTTTGAGCTTTTGACTTTGGGATATTATGTTGAGACACTTCTGTTATATAAACAAATACATTGTTTTGTTCTTCACTTGAACTAAATTTTTCATTTTTTCCAGCATCACTTTTCTTTATTATGGTACTTTGTATGCTTTTTCCTTATTGTGATGGAAGGACCAGAATAGCAGCAATTTGGAGGATTTTTTAAAATCTAATTGCTAGTATGTTTTCATAAAATATATTGAGATGCTGACGACTGCATTCTGAATAAATGAACTATTTCACTCAAGTGGTACAAGTGTGACGGAAAAAACATCTCACTAAAATCTTTATTTAGTGCTTTTCAAGACTCAGACTAGTTCATCATTATGGTATCTGGTTTTAAAATCCTTACATCTATTAATTCTAATTAAAATTACCTCTTTTTTTACCAGCCAATCCATTTATTACTATACCTCTTCAGTATAATTGAGAGACTGACTACTAGTTGTTCTTGACCATCTGGTTTTCAATGACATCCTAATTTGTTACACCTACTCTTATAGCAGTGCCTGTAAGGTTTTACAGTAGCTCTCAATCTTTAAACCTGAGATGGAAGTGTAGGAGAAATAAGAATTCTACCAGCCAAGGATTAAAGATTTTAATTCTCCAAGAGTTGATATGAACATTTTAAAATCTAATTTTCTTACTGTTCTGAGGTGTAATTTCTCAATTCTAGTTTTGAATTGATGCCTCCTAGGAGTTGTGAAATTTATTTATATTTTGGTCAATACTGTCTTAGAGATATAGCAACTCCTTAAACAAACTGCTGTATGGTACTTAGAGTTGCAAAGCATATCACACAGTGAAAGAAGGCTGTGCACTCAGAGTGCAATGGAAAAGCTGTCAGCTGTTTTAATAGCAGTTTATATATAGATATTCTCTAATCTAGAACTTTACCATTAAAAACAATATGAGAGCAAAATAAGACATCTGTACAATTCTTTGAGATTACTGGTTTTTCATAGGAGGACTATAAAGTCTCATCTGTCTGATATTAAAGGCTTAGATTTTTTTCCTATTTCTCACTTCAGAGTAATTCTTTCCTTGAGCATTGGATTCAGGCTGAATCAGGTTAGGGATTTGCTAATCTTCTGCAACACAGTTTTGGTGATCTACAAAGAAGGATCAATTGTCCTGAAAATAAAGGATATCTTCTTGCAGAGAAAGAAAATTAGGAATACAGACAACAAACATTGCTGCACTTTTTTGGCCCATGGTCCTTCCACGTGAGAAAGGCTGAATTATGTTTTGTGCCCGTGTCTGCCTGTGAGGTTACACTGCAATGTATGTACTTGAAATTCATGAACAGACTTGACCAGAAGAGAAGCTGTTAAATCTAAAAACTTTTTGTGTGAATCCTACCTCAAACATCATAATCTGTTTGTTCATCTGATAATGGGAGAGGCTGCAACATTAAGGGAAAAGAGAGTTTTTACATACAAGCCTTGACTTGAACCCTAACAGCTTTTTACAAACTTAGTGTAATATAAAGCCTATTCCTAGTTTTTGTGAGTGTGAGATGTTCTGGAGTTTGCAGAATACAAAACATGCCAAGTGTGCCTTTTTCCTTCTTTCCTTTCAATCTCTCTTCCTCACAGCACATGTGGGCTTTTCATCAATACTGTGACAATTTCCTTGGATGGCCTTCAACAAGTTGCTGGGAAGGGCTGTCCTTGAGTCCCTGAGTTCTGGATTAGGAGCTAAATCAACTCACCTCCATGAGTAAAATGGAAGATAAAAAACTTCTTCCCTTTTCCCACTTTATTTTAAATCAGGGACTGCTTCCAAACCAGATACATCAACAGCGAAATGATGGTGTATTTTTATATTTTTAGTAAAGTATAAAAGCCCGATTGAATGTCATGATACTACAGAATACTATAATACCTCATTATTTAATCTTCTGTGACTGCACATGGCTGAGGTATCACTGAGATAAATAGACCATGTTTTTGTGCAGTGTCACATTCTATATTTTAAAGTAAACTGATTCCATTATAGCATAAGTTGTAAGGCTGTCTTGCTCTTTTGTTAACAGAAATGCTTCATTTTATAAAAGAAAAGGATGAAAGAACACATAGAGTAAATAAATCTGCTTTCTTTGTGTGCCTCTGTTAAGTGTCTGTTTCCCAGGTGGTACTTGGCAGTACTGAAGGTTTGTTATGACTGGGTTTTGTAACAGCAATCATACCCCAGGTATGACTTTTTACCCCAGGTAAAAATACTCAGACATGACTCAACAAAAAAAGAGATCTTTGCATTCCTACTGTTAATTCTGTATGTTGCATATTAATAGGAGTTGTGGACAAATACTTCTGTGCTCACCATCTTTCACTGTGAAGCAGAGGTTCTAAACCATGCAAGTTCCTCCTGGTTTTCCTGTTTGTTTTCACAGCCTGTGAGAGTTTAGATGTGCAAAGCAATTTTCTTGTTACCCAATGTTCTTGCCTAACAATTAAAAGAGCATCAGCTATGCCATTATAATCATGTTGAGATAAACATTATGACCATTTTACAAATTAGGTAAAAAATTGAACAGATTATAAAAATGAAGAATTTTTAAAGAAAACAGGTAATACAACTTTGGTATCTGTGACCACTTTTCATTATGTGCAGATATGTCTGAACTCATCAGAGCCTCTGCCAACTTGTGTTTGTCTCCAAGGCAAAATGATCCTCTCTGGACTGTTTGACTAAGCAATCCAGTGACCAGAGTTCATATTTGCAGCATTTCTGTGATACTTTCTGTGGTATTTTAATCAAGCATTTTGAGCCATTTTCAGTTTCCAGTTGACTGCTGTCTGTTATAATCTTACATCTGTCTCATGACTCTGAATGCAGAATAATTTCAAGGCTTAGGTTCAGTTTACATGGTACCAAAATATCAGAAAAGTCCTTGTGAGGGTTCAGCCCAAGAAGTGGGAAGACTGTGGTTTGTTCTGCTCTTCTGAGATTGCTGCTTTCTTGATCACACCAAACTTAATTCAGAAATGAAGATCCACTCTAGCCTTAACCCAGCACATCCCTGGGAAAGAAGGGGATGGAGGCCCTCAAGGATGAAAGGAAGGGTGGGAGGCCTGACAGGTGCTTCTGGTTCAGACCTGTGTCAAATATTTATTCATCATAACTACAAAGGCCCAGAAACTGCTGTGTAATTTCCCTTGCCCACTCTTTGATTTCTGTACTTGCATTTTGCCACCTTTATCTTAACTTTTATTAATGAGAAACCAGGACTCTGGCTGGGTTTTCTGAGATTTTAGTGCAACTTTGAGCAACCTGTAGTACTTGCATTTGCTGTTTGTTACTTCTTTTTTAGTCACGGTGAAGTGAAAAATGTTGTTCTTTGCGTACTAAAAAGCACAACAATGTTCAGGTAAATTGGCCTCAGAATCTGTTTCATCATAATGAAAGCATTTACATCACTGCAGAGGTTAATTTCCCTGCTTCTGCAGTGCTATCCACGTGTGTTGGCCTTCCCAGATTATTTTAATAAATGACTGTCAAAGTAGCTACAGGCATTCTGCTGCTGGAACAGAGTGTGGTTTTGCAAAGCAAACATCTGTGGGGCTTTCCAGATGCAGGAAGTGCATGAAAGTGGGTGTTATCTCTCAATGGAAAGGGAGGAATGTGGATAGCAGCAGCAAATATACCAAAACAAGTGAGTAAATATATCTTTATTTTGCCATTGAGAACAAAATAAAAAAGGAAGACAAGGGAAAAAAAAAGGAGAGAGTATAAAAATTTTAATGTTTTTATTTTGGCATGGCTGTTTTCCACAACCTAGGACTGTTAAAAGCACAAGCACAAGAAGGGAATTTCCCCAGGAACTTCTCACATTGACACAGCTGGAACTGTCAGGGACAAACAAGGTTTCATAGATGCCACAGAGGTGTTGTGAGAATCAGTCCTGATTAGCAAAAGGAATTAAATTTTCCATCTAGGACTAAATAAAAGAACTCCTGCCTTCCTTCTGGCTTCCTTGGCTGAGGTCACACTTTTACCACTTCATCTTGGGTCACTTGGAGCATCAGCTGCTAATTTCATCTGGCAGGGAGGAGCCTCCCTCCTAATGAACATGTGGGTTTCAAACAGAGTCTGTCTTAAAGTCTGACAAATTATTAAGTTTAATATATATTTTCTCTCAGAATTCGCTTGATGCAAAACTGCCTGAGAGATGTGTTTATATATTCAGAGCACACATGAAAGAGAACCAAACCAGGGCAGAAATGTACAGTGGAGGTAAAACATGTGTGAGGAACCTCTTGATGCTGGGCTGAAGATCAGACAAGCTTATAAAAAGGGCAGGGAATGCTCATTATGGACTGAGTCAGCCCAGCAGCTGTGAGGCTCCTCCCTCCCCACTTCAATGATTTTATTGTTCACCCAAGCCACTGTCAGGCACTCGGGAGAAATCCTCTTGGCCCTGTATCTGCCCCTCTGCTGGATGCAATCAGGCCTAGACAACTCGTTGCTTCAGTTGTCTTGGCAAGGTCTTGCTTGATGTGACCTCTTCTGATGGGATGCCAAGGCAGGGGACACCAGGGGTGCTGTGCAGACCTGACCCATGCACCATCCTGGAAATCACAGCTGAGCTTAAGTGAAATAAACAACAAATTCTCCCAGAGTACTAGATGAATGCTGACTAGAACTGCAAGTTTCAGATGCTTAAATTACATCTCCCTGTGGCTGCAGGTGCAGAATTTCCCCATACAACTAATAATGGTTCAGACTGTTGGTGTATTTTTCAGATTTTTTTTTATTCAGATTTTATCACTCAGGTACACTTTGGGCTTGGCATTCCCTATAACTTTGCTACTCACTGCTCTATCAACTGCCAAATGCATTTCCACCAGCATAAAATATGATAATTTAGAATTGCACTGTTTCCTGACCTTGTTCCTTCTTTTAAAAGTTATTTTAAGGAGGAAAAATATATCTGAAATGTCAGGAAAAAAAGACAACAGTTTCCTTTCTTGCCATTGAGAAAAGATTTGTTGGTGAGTAAGGAGCATTGTGTCCAAGGCTCCAAGGACAGCCCTAGTCCTCTCTGAAACAGCTTGTTTTGTCTATGTGCCCCAGACAAAACTATAATGGCACTGAAAGAATTCAAAGTGTTCCATGATAAAAACAAACAAATATATAAATACATACGTGCCTACATAAGGAATTCTAGACATTAAAAGCCTTAAGACCCAAAACATGTTCAAAGAAGAGTTCTGCTATGATCTGCACTCACTGGTGTGATATAAACTGAACTTTGGCTGTCAGCATCATAGGGGGTTCACCTGATGCCTGTCTGGCATCAGAGCCAGCCAAGGAGGATGCAGCCACAGAGAGGTTACCTGTTTTGTTTGAGAAAATCCAAGCCCTGAGTGCATACAATCATCTTTTCACAGTATGTTAAACAGTTTCTGGTCACTGGAGGGCTGGCTGATCACAAGTGTGAAAGAAGATCACTTCTTAATGTTTTGTCTGTCTGTCTTCACAGCAGTTGTCCCCTCTGCCATAGTATCTGACTGCCTTTAATCTATCAATTTACACACAGGTGATGCACACCACTTTATTTTGCTTTCATCTTTAAAGCATTTTTGTAATATTTCAATTCTCACAAGGTTCTGCATGCTGATATCCTCACAGTGTGAAGAGATAAACTCCTTGTTAAAGTTAAAAAAGACCTAAAATTCTTGCTGTGAGAGGCAGAGGGCCATCTGAACCTGGGGCAGAACTTAAAAACTCCTAACTTGTCACTTTGAATGTCAGAAGGCAGATATTGTTGCTAACAGTGCAAAGAATCATATGTACTGCCCTGGGTTAATGTGTCCTTCCCCTTACAACTTCACAGTGTAGACAATTCACTGTAAACAGAGATCTGATATCTAGCAGTGTGTGTTAACAAGTTCCCTCTTCTCCAAGAGTCTGCTGGGTTTACTGGGTTGCTAAATTATACAGCTCTCTCCCTCTCATGATCTAAGGCCTCCCCTTTTGTCATATATATGCACAAAATGCAGTGGAAGAGTAAGTTACCATGCTTATTTCAGTTTCCTTAGAAGTCAGATCCCGAGCCCTTCTGGTTTTGAGTTAAATCTGTTGCACTAGCTCAGCATGTGTTTGTGGTTGCACTTAAGGGCGAGGCACCTCCCGCTCTCACTGAGAAGCTCATTTCTGCCAGAGGCTGGGAGTGCTGCCTAATTGCTCTGCAGAGGAGGCGTATCCAGTGTGCTCGCAGTAACCTGCTGAGACTCCCTCCAGAGCCTAACTACAGCCACAGTGCCGTACAACCAACTTTTGCAGGCTGTCAGGAGAAACAGGAAACTCAGGAAATGACCAGACAGACCCACCAAGATTTTAGAGGTTATTTACAACACCAGGTAGAAATTCAAAATGTGAAAGACCATGTTGGCACAGCTTAAGCCAGAAAGCCTCAGGCTGGCACTTTTGTGTCACTGTTTGACATGACTTTGTATAAATCTCATGTATATACTGCAATGGTACAGTCCTACGAAAGCCTCAGTTCACCTTTCTAAACAACCCAGCATAACACAATAGAACCATTTTAATCTTCATTGAGATTAAATCTGAGCACTCTAAATCAGACTTTTCCTTTCATAGAATGTAAACAATCAAATCTCACTGTGAAGCCCTTTCCTGCTTTACTCAGCAACAGGCTCTTATATTTCACCTCTCTTTTTTTAGTGAATATGCTCCTATTTAAAACATGCTTTAAATCAAAGTGTTTCATATTCAACATGAGGTATCTGAAAATCTGTTTGATCCTGGCACTATAGAGCTGAAGGAAATCTGACCTGAGCAACTCTCAGAAAAAGTTTTTAAAGAACCATGATCAGATTATCTCCCTCACTCCTGTCTAAATCTAGAATGTATCTACTGATTTCTGAAGAACTTGTCCAGAGTTACATAAGGGAAAGTAAGATTTAAATGGATAGTTTGCTTTTTCAAGACTCTTGTTCTTGCAGGTCTCACCCTTGCAGTGTTCTGCTCCAAGTAACTTGCTCTACCTCCTGCTACCCCCAAGTGCTTTTCCTCACATACCTTCTTGCTCAGTTGGATATTTAGGTACTTGTAAATGCAGTAAAGCCTTCTCATTGCCAGGTAGTCTCCCAGGCCTCTGTCTCCACCAGGCACATCCTGGTCAGAGGCTCCAGTCTGCTCCTCTGGGAAGAAGCCTGAGCTGAGGGTGGGTTCTCCTGCCCTTCCAGGGACTTGCCAGGTGAGACAAGCACACCCAGGAACCAAAAGGCAGCCTTAACCCTCTGAGGCCAAATCAGTAGGTCAGCAAGAGGCCACTTGTGACATGACATCCCATGTGCACTGCCTAGCCCTGTTCTTTGGCAAGATTCTTTCTTTCTGCAAGGAATGTTAGGTAGTGTCAGTCATCTGAAAAATGCAGTTCACTTTCTAATGAAATCACAGAGAGGGAGGGGAGACAAAGAAAAAGAGGAGAAACTGGCAGGGAAGCCCATCATTCTGGTCTGTAATAATTAAATGGTGCTTGAATATATACATTAAGAAAGTGTCATTTGCCCTCCCCCTCCTCAGAGACTAATTTTAAATATTAAATTATTAAATAATATTACAGTTTTTCAAAGGAATTCCTAATACTATTGTGCTGCAAATCCTGTCTAATCCAACCCTCAAATATTTATGTAAACTGAAATATGTCTGGAAAGAAGTCAAAAAAATCCCCCAAATATGCCACAGAATCTCATTCCCACATATCCCTCCCTCCTCATTTATATTCATGTTAAACCCTTTCCAGCTAGTTCCCAGCTGGTAGGTGGTGGTTGATGAGTGATAATTGCAGAGCCCATTTCTTTGAGTGCATTTATGGCCAAACCTCTTGCCAAACAATTTAGTCTGGAATTTTCAGTAGTTGCAAACAATATTTTGCAGCAACCTCTTTTTTTTTTTTTCTCCCTTTGGAGATAGATACATGTAGTTTGGAAATTTTTATTATTATTGACAGTGTTCAGAAAGAGGTAACTTTTAAAAAACATTTAAGTTGAAGTCTTTCTGCTCTAGGGTACAGGGTATGCTTACACACCATGTCCTACTTAGCTACAGATTCCAGTAAAAGCAAGATGGATATGTGTGAAATGCAGGCATTGTAAACCTTTCTGTACCATTTGCAAATTGCATCTGTCTCTCTGTTTGCAGTGTTATGGTTGACAGATGCTGCCAATTCACTTCTCTGGATCAGCAGAGCTGAGCAGTGCAAGGGATGTGTGTAAAATGTGACACATTGTCAGCTGACTCATGTACCTGATGGTCCCTCCAGAGGTGATGAAAGCCTTCAATTTCATTGACTTCAGTGGTGGAGAATGCTGCCAGGGCTGGAGAGGCCAGGGTGTGACAGGCAGCTCCCCACTGAGGGGGGATGACAATCTGTGTCTGTAGTGTGCAATGTCAAGAAAGCTGGGAACCCTTGTTCATAAAGCACCAGAATTATTTGTGCCTGAGCACTCAGTGTCTTGAGGCATAGGACCTTCTTGGGAAGACAGTGTTACACCCTTCATAAAACCAATCCAACACTTCTGCCTTATATGGGGGCCTTTTGAAGCGTACTTTTTCCTCATCTGTAGCTATTTCAAACCCTTCATTTTGAAAGAAGATTGCATCAGCTGCTGCTGTGCAAGGTCTGGATGACCCTGCCTGCTGAGCAGCTCCAGGGCAGCCATAAATTGAAGAAGCACAAACTCCCAAAGCCACAGAGGTGGCCACATCCTCCTGCTCTGTGGTGGAAGGGGAAAATGCAGAGCAGAAAACAGAGCCATCTCCGTGATGCTGTAATGATGATGGAGTGCTAGCGGTAACCTCAGAAGCAGAATAGGAAAATACCTTTTGAAGTGGATTCTTTTTAAGAGTCAGATATGCTGATCTGCTCTTACAGGAATATTTCCAAGCAACAATGAAATGAACTAAATCTGGAATCTGTATGACTTTGGGACATATTTGGGAGAAGGAAACTAAGTATGTCACCAGCTGGTTGTGCAGCAGCAAGAAGAAAAGGTGGTGGTTTACCCTATTTTATGTTTCTATTTAAAGGATTGAATGCACAACATGAAGCCTAGTAGAACTACAAGCTGGAGTTCTAACACAACAGCAGCCTTTCCCCTCTGCTTTCTTTCTGTCTTCAAAAGCAAAGCTCCCACTTTTAACACAATATTTTGGAAATAGTTTTCACATTTGAAGCCTCTCTTTCCATGTCATGATGAACTGTTAAATGAGAATTGTACAGATATTCTATTTTTTCCAAAGGAAACGCTATGAAGTATTATGAGGAAACACTTTTAATCTCTCATGATAAAAGAAGGGTTTATGTAAATATATGTTTCTGTTAATTATTAAACCATCCTGAAGATATTCTCTGCACAGAACTTTAGCTCTGAAATGCCATTGCATAGAAGATGAACATTATCAAAATTTAAATTCCTGTGTTTTCTGTCAGTAGTTATTTCAACTGGACTTATTCTGGTCTTTCTCTAAAATAATGTAGCAGTATAAAACTGCAGCTAGCCTCAGGGGAAGCCAATCAACTCCAGCCTTATGAAATATTGGAAATTTCTGCATTTATCAAGGGAAAAATTTTGCACTTTGAATATAGTTAGGTAGAATTAGTCAGCAAAAAGGGTTGGAAAGACATTGCTACATTAAGTATTTGTTGATTGTATTTGTCAATGCAAGTCCCAAAGTGGGATTCTGAATCTGGATGAGGTTAACGGAATATATGCATCCATTATTTCTTCTAAGTGTGATCAGTAAATCATGTATCTAACATTTTCATCCATATCTTTTGGCAGTAGATCCACATTTCTGGAGTGGGAGTAGGCAGATTCTAAAATAACAGCTCATAATTTTAACCCTTTTTAATTTTACAGAGTTTGATTGTCAGGTGTGTCTTCTCAGGTTTTAAAGTTTTTGAAGAATTATTCTGATATTCATCAACTGACTTAATAGAAATCATCTACTGAAGACTAGGCAGCTGGGAAACTAGTTAATGAAATGAAAAATCCTCTGAATTTTCTTGTATTTGTATTCATCAAGTGTGGTTTTGTTATATGCAGCAAGGCTTATTTTCCAAAAAGGACTTTTAGAAACTACAGAGAGATCATAGGCAATACATCAAGACTTCATTCTACCTCTGAAATAATAGTTTTTATAGTGTTCATAAGTTCTAACACTTCTAAAGCTGAATCTGGCTCACACCTCAAAGCAAGGTGTTGTGGTGAGAAGTCCTAACCATCTGCTTTGAAAGTGCTCCCCTGCTCCAAAGCACCTAATTAACACTCCTTTTAAAACTGAAATAACCTACCGAGTTCTGTTACTTGCAGCCACCTTAATAATAGAATCAAAGTACTTCCATTATGTTATCACCAGGTTATAGGACCCAAAATATTTAAAATCTGTTTTTATTTTAGAAAAAGAAATTTGCCCTTTGAAAGGGTCAAGGCCATTGAATTTAAAGTAGACAGCAAAGAGGCTAAATTAACAAAATGGAAAGTTCCTGATGCCTCCCTACACACCCCACCCTCCACTCCCTGCAGGATTAAGATCATTTGCATCTGGTTCAAGAAATACTATTTTTATCTCTTTCTTAAAACAGTGGAAGATGCAAAGGTGCTACATAGTTTTAATGGGAAGAAGAATCAGTCAAGGTTATTTGTTCAGCTTTCAGCTCACTTTATGAAGTCATAGAATGGCTGAAAGTGCCTTTGGAGGTCATCTAGTGCAACCCCCCTGTTCAAAGCAGAGTGAATTCAGGACTGTCCAGTCAGGTTCTAACACCTTCGGGCATAAGGACTCCACAACCTCTTTGGGTAATCTCTTCCCATTGTTTGATTAGCCTTAGAATAAAAATAGTTTTTTTCCTATATTCAATTGGAATGTCTTGTATTTCCATTGCCTCTAATCCCTTCACTGGTTACCAGTGATAATAACCTGGCTCTTTGCTCTTTACTACATTTTTTCAAGTATTTATACACTTTGATAAATTTCTCTGAGGCTTCTCTTCCCCCAGCTGACCAGTCTCTGTTCTCTCAGCCTCTTCTGTATCAGGTGTTCCTATTACAGCCATCTTCACAGCCTTTACTGGGCACATTCCAGTATGTCCTCATGTCTCTTGCACTGGACTGGACACAGTCCTCCAGATGTGTCTCACCAGTGCCCAGCAGTGTTGGCAAGGCTCCTTCTAATTCAGTCCATTGTTGTCTGTCTGCCACAAAGGCTCATTGCTGGATCATATTCAGCTCCTTATTCACCAGGATACCCAGATCTTTCTCTGCCAGTTACTTTCCAGGTGGTTGACCTTCAGTCTGTATTGGTGGACAGAGCTTTTCCTCACCAGGTGCAGGACTTTTCATATCCCCATTTCATGAGGTCACCCTCTGTCAATTTCTTCAGTCTGCTCCACTGAGATCCACTGAATGTCAGCACAACCATGTGGTGTGTATCAACCACTCCTCCCAATTTTTCACCATGTGCCACTTGTGGAGGGTGCATACTCCCCAGTCTCACATATCACTAATGAAACTTTTAAATAGTATTAGTCCAGCACTAGCTGCTGAGGACCCCACTCGTGACTGGCCCTTGGTTACATTTTTTTATTGCTGAGGGCAACAACTTGAAGCTGGAAATTCAGGCACTTTCTGTCCATTTCACAGTCAACTTGCTCAGCCTGTGCTTTCTCAGCTTCTCTATGACGCTGTCACAGAAGTGTCAAAAGCCTTACTAACGTCAAGGTACACAGCATTCACTGTTCTGCCTTCATACACCAAACTAGCCTAATTTTAGAAGGCTGTCAGGTTACTTAGAAAAGAGTTCCTCTTTGTAAAGCCATGTTGACTAAACACAATCACTGTCTGGTCTTTCTTGCAACAGGAAATAGTTTTCAGGATTATCCACTCCATCACTTTCATAGTGATTTGCTTTCTCTCCCCTCACATGAATTACTCCCATCATGATCTTTCCAAGATAAGCAAGAAAGGCCCTGCTCAGTTATACTGAGCAGCTACCTCAGTAGTTTTGAGAGCATCCCATGAGACTCCATGACTTCTATACTTCCAGGGTCTGTAAGAGTTCCCTAACCTGACCCTCTAACAAGCTTACATCTTCCTTGCTCTGGGATCTCCCACTGTTTTCGCTAATTGCTGAATGCAGGTTTTTTTCACAAAGATCAAGTGGGAAAGACCATTAGCACCTTGGTTTCTTCATTATTTATTCTCTCCAGGTTCCTTGCCATGTTCAGCAGTGCTTTGTCTAGATATTTTACTGCTGAAATACCTGTAGAAACCTTTCATATTACTTCTCACCTCTTTCACCAATTTCAAATCTACACAGCTTCAGCTTCCTAACATCATCCTCACATGCTCAGTGGCTCTATATATCTCCTGGGACCATTTACAGAGTTTCTCCCAGCTGTCCATTCCGCACAAAGTTCCTCAATGTGGCAGAGTCCCAGAAACACCAGACTACCTTATCTGTTGTGCTTTTCACTGTGGGATAACTATGGGATATATGTCTTGCTCTGAAGCCTTTCAAAAACTGCCTGCCTTGGCAGGCATCTCAAATACAGCAACATATCATCCAAACATCAAAGGCAAGAGAAGAGGAGCATGTGCAGGTGACTTTTCATTAAAACTCCTCTTTGTTTTACATTTGGCTCAGACAAGCTATTCATTAAGTTTTGCTGGCTCTCTGATCACCTAGACACAATCTCTTGTAGCATTCATAAGCATTTTGCCTGCTCCTGTCACAGGGATTAGGGGCATCAAGGCTGGCTAGAAAATAATTTCATCAAATATTTCAAAGTTTCTTTAGTTAATGTTTCATTCTGCTTTGGGAGAAAACCAATATCTTGTGGATTAAAGGCTCAAACTGGCCTTTAGACAGCATATTTCATTCTAGGTGCAAAGTGATTATCTTAGCTAGCATGTGAAGTGAAAGTAGTAGAAAAATAGTAGAAATGAGTGAGGTGACCAATTTGCCCTGTCACTGAGCCTGTGTTTCCTGTGTATTTTTATAGTACTCATTACTTGAAAATCCTTTTTGTCCTGTCTGTTGCTTCATTTGTTATCCTCAGAAAGGTAATTTTTTTGGAATTTTCCTGAACTTTCCCTAACTCTTTCCATGGCTGCACCTTTTGCAGTGAACATTCAGAAGGTGCTGCTGCTGATGTGCCTGACCTCCTATAACTTCTGTTTTGAATGTCCTGTGGGAAATATCTCCTTAAAATTGCCTTACTTTTTAGGCAGGTCCTCACAGTGATGTTGAGGTTTTACTGATCTGACCACACCAATAAGTAAATCTTGTTCATATGAAAAGTTAGAGGAAACAGCAGTGCAAATCCCAAGGTTTGTGTGCTACATGAGCTCCCTCCACCTGTTTGAAGCATGGCAGTAGCATGCTTTTAGAAGCAGAATGTAAAGCAGCTCAAGTGCAGTCCCCATGCTCTGCTGAAAGCACCAGGGCTTGCTCCCTCTTCAGAGTCTCAACTAGTCCTGCAAATTTTACTCCTTTAAACAATAAGAAAGAAATTACATTCCCCCAGACCATTGCCTTTTCCAGGCCTCCTTGTGAAATGTCAGCCACAGAAGAATATGCACATATTTACGAAATCTCTTCCCATGTAATTTTAGTCAATTAGTAAATACCACTGACATTTAAATAATGATTGTTAGGACCTAATTTTAAACATTTTGAGGTGAATAAAAGTGGTTAACTCCTCTCTACACCATTGTCTCTGCTTATCTGCAAGTTCATAAACAAACCTTTCTGTTATTTTAACCTTAGTGTTTGAAGGCATTCTTTGAATTTGATTTATTAATGGTTATTTCTCTGCTCATCTCAAATTCCCTTAGAAATAACCAATTGAGTACTTCAAGTAGACCTCTCTGCTGATTTTGAATGTGTACTTCATGCTATAGCAAACTTCAGCTGACAAAGTGTAAGCGTGTAAAATCAATCTGAAAATAAGATGATATTAAAAATGTCTTCTCATCTTGTAGCAGCAAAATAATTAATCTCCATTAGTCCTCACCTAATTACTCCCTATATTTCATGTTTCCACTTCTAATTTGGAAGTATGTACAACAGTTGATGAATCATTAGGGATTCAGGCTTTGGTTTTTTTAGATGTATAAAATCTAACCCTTCCATTATGGACTTACATTTTGTTGTAGAAACTACATTTTACCATCCGTATTAGAAAATCCTATAAAGACTGCACTTTAACAGGAATAATTGTACATGGAGACTAAAGCACATAGAAAGGACAAAGAAAAAGTCCTAAGACTGTTAATGAAGAGGAACACCAAGTTATCCTCTTGACTTCACACAACAACAATCTATCTTGTCCTTTGGGGTGGCAAATGGTTTCCCAGCCAGGAAAGGATACAACTACATCAGATTAGGATCAAATTCAGAAAAGGTGTATTTATCTGTTGGTTTCAGGTAATACCTCCTAATCCCATATGTTGATATCAGAATACACCAGAACACATGAGAAATTCTGCTTATAAGATCGTCATTTAGAAGGAAATTTAGGGGGGCACAATGGTCTGTCCCAAATATGTGAAAGGTTATTGACAGGCATAATTGGGTAGAATTGTTATGCATGTCTGAAATGTGTTATAGGAAAAGTGATCATTTTTTTCAAAGAAGTAGGAAGAAGAAGGTAATTTAATTTTCTGGTATTACTTTTGCCAAGGAAAGGAAATATCCCACATTTGTTGATATGTCACAGTCTCCAGAATTAGTAAAATATGGATTTGATATAATATGAATAAAGCCATCTCCCTGAGCACTTTGTTTATGTATGCTTGGCTTTTTTTCCTTATTTAGCCAACCTTTCCCTAGCAGTGGATCAACCATTTCTGCACCTTGTCTGCAATCACACAGAAGCATTTTAGAGTAGAGAGGATGAGTGATGAGCACTTCACACACATAGTGGGGCAGCTCTATTCATTACCTTAATACAAGCATACAATACTCACAATAATCTTTGTGGTCACAGAAAAAAGTTGTTGGATAAGAGATTTCCTAAGAAAAATACCATTCAAACAGAGCCAAAGTAAACAGCCTCATCTGCTCCCCTCTCTTGACCTTGTGGAGGTCTGTGTATGGTACATCTGTAAAAAATAGTTCACAGAGTTCACAGGCTTTTTTCATGTCAGTGGGTTTGGTTTTGGCATAATATGAAATGATAGGCAGTATTGCCCTATTCTGGCATCCTTCAGCTAGTACTGTAACACATGAGCCCAGATGCTGATCAGAAGCAATGATATGATCTTCCTAATAGAACAATACTCCTTTCAAAATATATTGCCTGCTGTGCACCCTGCTTTTGTAACAGAGAAATTACAAATAGGGCTTAGAAAGGGGCTAGGCCAGAGCATTAAGTAGGATCCAGGAAGAGAGGCATTAAGAGAGGATCCAGCGAGGCCTGGGGCTCTGCAATTCTTTCATAGCTGAGAGGGCAGCATTACTGGAAACATCTTCAGTATATATCCTTGTAAACAGCTTTCCTTGCTCGTCATAAACTAAACAGGACCCACACTTTCTCCCCTGGCTCTTTGGCCAATAAGACTGCATTTCATTTTCTGTGGGACACTTGTGAAAGAGGAAGCAGAGAAGCATTTGCAAGGAAGTCAGCAATTGCCTAATCTCCCACAAGTGTGCTGTTCAGAATTTACACTAATATCAGCTTTTCTTTTGTTTGTGAACCTTGCAGCAAATCTTCCATTTTGTATTTGTTCTCCAGGCCATGCTAGTTCCAGCAACTGAGAGAATGGGGAAAATAGTTATGGGACAGACTAAAACTTCTGTCTTACCAATTCAGAGATAGAAGTAGACCTGAGTCTGGTGTGTGTGATATATCTTGGATCCAAACTACTTAGGCACCTATTTCTTGAGTGATGAATACAACTACAGCATGAGTAGGCTGGCATGGGAGCAGAGAGGATGCACTTTTTTACTGACTTACATGACTAGGATGGAGCACAAAAATGGGGCAAAAAGAAAAAGCGAACAAGGATGAGATCTCTTTCATTTTCCTTCATTTCCCCTTTCTCATTGAATCTACATACATTATGAATGTATTTAGAAACTGTGCATTTGATATATGACAATTCAGGGCACTAACCATTTGATTCTGGAAGAGATTTTATTTGGACATCTGTAGAAATAGGCCTTTTTGTAGAGGTGAAGCTATGACAAACAAAGTTTGCCAAATTGCTGTTCAAGAGACACTAGCTACAGTATGAGGGTCTCAAGAAAAATTAGATGCTAGAAAAAACAAAGCATAACTGAATATGTGATGTCAAAATGTCTCACTTCCCTCTCTCCATCTTCAATTATTTCTCTTTCTAAACAATCTAGAGGGCTGGGGAGATAAGATCTGTTTTGAAAAAGGAAGTAATGAAGTAAAACTGGGGAAATAAAAACCTCTAGAAGATAAAGAAGAGTTGGAGATAGTTGTATGTAAACAGAAAACCTGATGTAGAATATCAAAATATTTTATTTAAATGTTGTGCAGTTTTTTTTTAAAGAACTCATCTGCTTTTCAACCTGTAAATCAATTTCTCCATGAAATATGGAAAAAAAGATCCTACCTTACTATTAAGATTTATATATCAGCATAGAAAAAGTTTGCATAGTTAACACAACATCCTGCTTGTCAGCAAAGCCACTTTATGATAAAACTTTAACTCACAATTTATTTAATATTTTTTCTTCATAGGAATTTCATAATTTTGATATTCTTTGTGATTTTTCCAGTCTCAAAGCACTAAGAAATTTGGTTGAGCAAAATACAACAAAGCAAATCAATGCATGTGAGTGGCCACAATCATCACATTGCCTCTCTTTCTCTGTGAAATACTAAGCAGCTGCTGGCTTTTAGTGAGGAGGGAAAACAAAGACCTGTGAGTATTCCTGTGCACAATTTTTTATTTCACTTAGAGGCTGATTTTAGAAAAAGAAAGAAACAGAACTGATCTGATGTCTTTCCTCTCAGGATCAACCCACATCCTTCACAGGGCAGGAAGACCAGGTGAAAAAAACAGAGTACATTTGCCACTTCTATGGCTTCTGTTACCCAGTTTATCCATTGCCTCCCTGAGAACATCAGGAACAACCTCCAGCAGGGCTGTTAGTTCAGTGGAGAAATGAAGTCAAGAGAATCTGCTGAAATATTTTGGCATAGGCACACTGAGTGTTGAAAAATCCATTCTGCAGAGGACTTTTTTTCTGGCTCTGCAAGCTAATCTGTAGGGAGCAATTTTCTCTTCAGATGTGTGGCTTGTCCTCACATGGAGAAGTGCAAGTTGCACTTGCATCTTGTCAAAGCAAATGCAAGACAGAGGAGAATGGGAAGCCAAGGAGAGTGTTAACAAAGCAGGGGAAGCACAGTTTGAAAAGATGGCCAGGCAGCAGGCACTGTGACCCAGGATCTTGAACACCAAAAGGGCATGTCAGGGAAATGGTTTTTATATCAGGCTTACTCAGAGTCCCACCACTTTGACGCCATTTGCAGTTTCCTGATCGGGTGCATGATGGGACAAGGGAGATTTCAGATTTCCTGTCCTAAACCCACCTGGGCCCAGCTCCAACAGAGGGAGATGTGGTGAGGACTTGGGAACCTGACTCTGACCCCTTAAAATGAGAACTATACAGGCTGCCTTAGGCACATTGCAACCTCAACCTTAAGGTGCACCTAGATTGGAGCAGGAGGAAGTAGCCAGGGTTTCTATAAAAGGTTGCTGCAGACGTCATTCCATGTAATGAATGAAGGTAGAGGGCTATAACCTGGGGATAAGGAGTTGTTAAGGCAGAGAGACACCTTGGAAATGCTGACATCTGATCAACATCAGGCACATTTTAGAAGTTTGAATGAGATGTGAAGGATGTAGATGATAACTGTAAGCACATGCAGAAGCTTCAGATCTCTGCCACCAACAGCTAACTCCCAAGTGAAGGAAGTGGAGTGGTTGACTGGCCAGCATGAAAACAAGGTTTATGAGACTCTGTTTCTGGCTCTGCCAATTCTGCTGCCATCTCTTTATATACAATTTCATATATTATAAGGTGCAATGATGCAGTGATTGGACAATGACCATATGGAGAGTGACATGCTCTGATGGCATTTGTGACCCTTGCCACGTGTCACAGCAGAATACATGTATCCCCCTACTCCACACCAAGCTGTATGGTTGCTTCATCAAACTTATGTTTCCAGAGTGACCTTCAACACAAGATGCTGATGCCAGCCACTTTTGCCCAACTTTCTTCTCACTACTGGTGCCTGCAAACTCCGCACCTGCAGAGGGAAGAGTGTACCAAATCTCCTGCTTCCAGGGAAGATATGCTTACAAGAGTAGCTAATGAAATCACCCAAGATAAGCAGCTAGGGTCAGATGCTTCTGCATGATTTATGTTAGCCACAGAACAATGCTTCTTATTCCATGGACAATTTCTGAAATATATTTCTCTTTTTTTTCAGCAAAGGACAGCAGGGCTTAAGTAATGCAATGTTAAGAAATTTAGTATCCCTTTGGTTCAGTATTCTCTGCTCTCTGGAGAGGCTCCCAGAGTCAGGATTCTTGTATTTACCTTCATAACAAATAGGAGTGATTAAATTTATATTACTTCAAAGGTTTCTGTGGTATGGTCCCGTTAATTTGCCCTGTGCACAGAAGTCAGCTGAGTCAGTTTTCATCACTTCAAAACCATACCAAGGGAGGAATGGAAGTGCTTGTTTTGGGCATTTCCCAAAGTACAAAAATAGTAGTAATAAAAATATAGAAGGCATATGGGGGGCTTGTGTCTGGTGATGCAGCTGAGGCTAAGCAATATGTACATATTTAATTTTTCTCCCAGAGTGAAATGTATTTATTCTCTGAGGCTGTAAGAAAACTAGTGATTTCTTTTTCCAAGCAAGAGTTCACACAATTGTGTTGCAATGTAATATGTATTATCCAGTATCTGATAAAAGTAATAACCTAGACATCATAAGGTTTCGAAGGTAGTTAAATATTAATTCTTCATGCATTTGAAATTATCATGAAGGGAGAAAAGGGGGCACCAATTGTGCTATGGCAGCAAAGTTATAAAGTTAATTACTTTTCTCATCCCCCACCAGGAGTGTTAACACAAGATATTATTCAGATATAGTGAAAAGGGGAGGTAGTGAAATTTGAACAAGAGCAGCATGGCATTTCTTTGCAATAGATTTCTGTTTATATGTTACACTTATGTAAGGTCATGAAGCAGAGATTGTGTGAACCAAGGGTTTGTTTTGCATGACACACCGGAAAAGTTGTTCTGTACTGGTTCATCTCAGCAAAGCTATTATTCCTTGAATGCTAGAAAGGTCAGCTGGGGTTGGGTGCAGCATAAATACTGGCTGTCCAAATTTATCGGAGGGAGCTTAGCTCTTGCACTTGAAACAATTAAATTTGGGTCATTGTTTATGAATCCAGCTGCCATGAGTCAATCCTCTTCTCTGTCTCTCTTTTACATGGCCTATAAACAACTTTCCAGATGGGCTGACATCTCACTGTTGATGGAAAGCTCTGCGTAAATATCCTTTGTGTTACCCCAGTGGAAGAGGTGTGTGTACAGCTACTCTGCTTGCACAATGGTGTAAGGGAACTTAAAGATGGACCTAGCTGATAATACTGGCTGGAATCCACATGGAAGTAAGCATATCCTACTTTACTGTCTCTCATACTGTAATTGAATATTTCTGGAAGACTGCAGGTGAGAAAGATATATAAAGAATAATAAATAGTGTTTGCAAGAAATTTAAATCCACTTACCTGATCTCTAGGTTGAAACAAAGGACCACCTCAGGATGTGATTCTGCTGTGAATTAATACAGTCATTTTCATTTCAAAATCTTGACTTTCTTCATTAATAAAATGTTTCCAAAATACTAAACTGCCTTTCTTGGTATTTTGTGTTGTGGAGGCTACATTTTTAGTTCTAAATATACCCTGTTTATGACTTTGTTAGGGCAAATGGTGTTATGTGCAAGGTATAGTGAGATATTACATCTGGCATTCTGTTAATGCCTTTAAAATCAGATTCTCTTTCTGATAAAAGATGCTGATCTGAACCTTTCAAGAGATTTGTCAAGTTTCAGGAGTAAATGAATTTTAAATTACTGTAGTTCATGTGGGTAAGGTCATCAGGATACATTCTTCATTGCTTTTAACTGCACACTGCAACAGACATTGCTCCTTAATGCAAATAATTCTTTCTGTTTGCCTTATTGTAGGAGTGGCTTTGGCATTTGAGTTTTAGATGTGTAAGAAGCCAGAGGCAGATTGCACTGACCATTAAAAACATTGTATTATTGATTGATGCAAACTAAACAAAAATGCCATTTAATTACTAGAAAATTAAGTCTTGGCTGGTTTGTTCTGATCCTCAAGGATCATTAAAGGGTGTAGTTGAAATCTGAGTTTTTCTACAGGTTGACTAACATATATACCAGTACAGCCTATTATTCCCATTCTCGAGTGACAACCAAGCAATATTGAGGAAGACATTCACTGGAATGCAAAAATAAATGTCTCTTTATAATTAGAATTCTGGTTTTGTGGCAGTTTTGGTTATTTTTTTTTCCCTAAGTAAATAATTGCCTAATCATACTCCTCAAGGACTTTCGATGACTCTAAAAAAAAAAAACCAAAAAAACATCAACATTACTGTGTATAAGGTCTTTCAGGTCAAATATGTGTTTTCTGGTAGATAAGAATCTATGTCCTGAACTCATGATGCCAAGTGACATCCCTGTTGACAGAAACAGGAGCATTCTTCAGATAAAGATGGATCCTAAATTGTCAGAATTTACCTACTTGAAGTGGTTTTGCAACAAGTAAAACATTATGAATTTTCCTCTTCAGGCATTTATATTTCTGCGTGATGTCCTCCAGTGCCCTAGTGCTGTATTCCAGTTTTTCACTTCAAGATGTGCTGAAGGGATGAAAGTAAATAAAATAGAAGTGTCCAGAAATATTTATTACAGTTTATCTATTTTATCTATTCATGATGAATGAATATGAATTCACACAATATGTTTTTTCTCATTTGAAAATGTAGGCTTTTTGATAGGGAATAAACATCTTCTAAAATATGTTCATCAACCAAGCTGCTATTCAGTGAAAAAAATATTTTGGAAAAACTGATTTTGATGTTTGGGTGAACACTTCTTAATCAATACTGAGATACAAAGAGACAGTCTTGAGGTGTGTGAGCTTGTATTGAATTATTATCAGTTCAGTGTGCAGAAAATGTTCATGCTGTCAATGATGACAGTGTGTGAGAGGATTCCCTCCACTTCATTACTTGTGATCTCTTCTACAGCATCTGAGCAGTCATCCTTTAACTGCTTGGAAGTGTTTTAAATTTAAGTAAGTGATCCTAATTAGGCATCTCCTGATCTTTGAATTGGCATTCTTCAATGCTGCATCACTGACGTAACAAAAGTGAACAGCAATCTGTTAAGTTATGCTGTAAACAGAGGTAAATTTAGCTTAAATACTTAAATACTACTTGTCAGTTGAAATCAAATCCTTGCTTCTTACCAGATTTTTGTGCCATTGCAAGACTGCTGGATCTCCAAATATAAAAGCAAGGGCTGCCTGTGAGAAACTTCCTTAACTGTGTTTCACAGCATGCAGAACCTTTAATACACTGACATATGCACAGATCTTACTTCATTGCACAGGGAGCTCAGAATAGACCTTCTGGGAGAGCCTGAGCTGATGCCAGAAATTCAGATGTGTCCAACTCCCCTTAAGAAACAGCACAGAATTGTTACATACAGCAAGTAGGATCACATTTTTTCACAGCATGGGGATTCACCTCCAAAATGCTATCATCTCCTAAAATGGGCTAGATGCCGAAGAAAACAAATTTATGCTCATGCTAGGATTGCTGTCAACAACCTCTTCTGACTGCAAGAGGTGTCACTTCCTCTTGGAGCAGCCACTTTCCTCCATGTCAGCAGAATAGTGACAGATCATGGTTTAAAATTATTGCAAATCTGACATTTATTTTTCCCACTTTTTAGCCTAAATTATTTCAACATTTTTGACTCGGTTTACAGGGCTTTTTGTCAAACAATAAGGTGTGATGAGATCCTCCAGATAAAGTCCTTGCAGCAGTTTCTTTTAATTAAAAAGTTCAAATTTGCATCAGGTGTCAGTTTAAATAAACAGTGTAATTGCCTTCTTTTTTTCACCCTTCAGTTATTTCTGTATAGCCCAAATAATTTCTGTGGACTTGCTTTGGATTTGCAAGAGATTAGTGATCATCCAAGGCTGAAAAACCTGAATTCTGTATAATTCTTTCTTTTTTGTGGACACAGAGTAACCACATTGCTTGTCCTGAAGTGTGGTTCATGCACTGAAAGTTCTGTCATTTTAAAGTATCTGTCATGAAGTTCAGTCAAAATAACCTTTGGCTTTTCCTGAAAATCTTGGCCTATATTAGAAGCATCCCACCTCCGAACTGCTCTGAGACTCAAATGTTCAAAAGAGAAAAAAATTATAGTCTTGCGAGAGAAAAGTCAGGATGGCTTGTTTGTATGAAATACCTCTAAGCAATAAATCATGGACTTGAGCTCTTTTGTGTATGTTTCTGAACCTGTATTAAACCCAAAAATGCCTTGAAGCCAAGGAGTCCTTAATCAATAGGAGATATGTACAATTAGCCATGGCTGAAGCTTTTCTGAGAATGCTATTTTATCTGTGAATGCTATTGAAGCATCTCTTAACAAGATGTTCCATAAGACTTTGATTACTCAGAGTCTCAGGGGACTACAGACGTGCTTTGGTTTGAAGAAGGCAGAAAATTTTATGCCAATGCCAGCATAACAGCTGCCATTTTTCTACAATATATTGTGTAATAAATGCAAATAGTAAAGTCAAAGGTAATAAATGCAAATAGTAAAGTCAAATGCCATTGCAATACCACTTCAACATATAAATATGTTCTTTCATGAGCAGCAAACCAGAGATTTTTTTTTTGTACCAGTCTGGGGACATAACAAAGCATCTGAACCTCAGCACCTCTCACTTAACATCTTTTTTGCCCACCAGATACCATGCTGGAGCTGCTCCTAATTGCAATTAAGCTAAAGTTTACACTAAATATACTACAGATTAAGTGCCAGAAGCAACCAAAGAGGCAGACTATCTGAGTCTGACATACAACAGGGCTAGGGTAGATGCTGCACTTCTGCATTTCAAAGTGTGCTCAAAGTGGGATGCTGCGGCTGGCTGAGGGGTCCCAGTGCAGATCCAGGCATGTCTGCATGGATACTAGTGCAGATCCTCTGCATGAGTCATGCATGCTGCAGAGAAGTCCTGAAGGGCAGGGAGAGCACTGGGCCACTGTTGAGTCCTAAGCCCAGGAGGATGACCATGCTCCTTCAGAAATAGTTTGGGCTTCTCTGCAGAAGCAGATGTTAGTCTGCAAATGTTAGTCACAGCAAAATTAATTTATCCACTTGTAGATTCTTTGGTATTAGTAATAAACTACCAGGACATCTTCATTACTGCATAGCCTAGGGTGGGAAACAAAGAAGTATGTGTTTGACATGCAGGTATACAAGTGCTAAAGACTAAGCTTCTTTGGCCTTTTGTGAAGACTAAGCACCCTCCAGTTTCCCCCCAGATCCCTTCACACTGACAGCTTTTGGCCACATATTTCTGTGTGAGCTTTTAGCAGAGTAACATACATACACTAAAAAGGTAACTGGAATCATTACCCATGAAGACAATATTTCTTCTTTCCTTTCTCTTAAAAAGCCCTAGACAGAGGGGGAAACCTGATTTCTTACACAAATCCACCTGATAAATAATCCTCATTTTTATTAAAAGTAAGGGCAATTTTTCCCCTAAGGAAACTGTATCTTAACACAACCCCTCATGGACATTGTGCCATAGTATCTGCATTCCTGAAATTGGATCATGTCACTTTCTATGTAACTTACAAAATAATATTTTTAAATAGACTATCTTCAGCCAAACCAATAAACAGAAATTCCTATCTCTGACCCTCTAGAAGTTTTCACTCTTCCTTCGATTAGTGAGGTTCTGCTCCAGTTTGGTCTAGGTCTGCTTGCTTGTATGGTAGTATCACATAGGGACTCTCTTACATCGAAGCACTCATAAGAATATGAAAGAGGAGCTTCACCTATTGCACTGCTCCAGTGTGGCTTAGTGCCATGCTTATTTTGTCCTACAGGTCATGTCCAGAAGGAATGCTTTTTCCTTGCTTTTTCCTTGGATTAACTGCACATACTGAATAGTGGCAGCTGGTGTCACAGCCAAACCACTTAGCTACAGTGAAAAATCAAACCACTGAGCTACAGTGAAAAATCATGTCTGACAAAAACTAAGTTTTTGATGAAAATAAATTGCTTATATTGAATCAGAGTTCTTACATATGACTAGAGCGATTCTCTTCCATGATTAAAATTATTCCATTTACTCTTCTTCTAAACACTACTGTGATGAAACAAGGACATTCACCCCTCCTTGGAAGAAAGTGAAAATGTCAACAGAATAACAAATATACAAAAAATTTCCTCCAAGGGAGTGGGAATGGCAAGAAGGACAGAGCTTATTATTTAAAAATATGTAGAATTAGTGCATTTGCACTAATGTTTAGATTGATTTTTGCCTGGGTAGTTGTGGGTTCAGGTAAAATTGCTGACAGACTAAAAAACTATTCTGTGTCAAGATTGTGAATATTTCATTTTCTTGTATTTTTGCTTTTGTTGTTGTTATTGTTTGTTTCATTTTACCAAACATTAAATACAAACACTCTCAAATCTTTCTCTTTTCTTTCCTTCATCTTTTTTCTTTCTCACTTTCCTGTAGAAATTGAAGGTGGCATTTGACTGCACTGTTACAGGAAATAAGTGTCTACCTTCTTCCAGAAGATCTTGAATTCTTTCATATTTGCTAAACAGCACTGTGAACTATTTGAACTGAGCAGTTATCACCCAACATATTAGTATCAACCTAAGCAATCACCAGTAAAATTCCTCCTGAGGCAAAGGAATGTGGTATTTTTTTTTATTGTAACTCCACCAAAAACCTAGTAATATGATTGAGAAATAATAATAGAACTGAAATCTTACATCTTTGGGAAAACATTTATCTCTCACAGTTCCATCACATGTAGCCTGGAAGAATGACAGTAAAGTATAATGAACATTTGAGAGACAGTGGAAGTTTTCTCAGGTGAGACCATACATGTCTTTACCTTTTTAAAGACATCACTTTGAGTGAGACTCAGTTCACTACCGAAAATCAAATTGCAAACTCAATAGCTAGATAACTTAAGCCACAGGAAAGAAAATAAAACTGTAATACAGGAATAAAATTCCTTTGGGACAAAAAGAGATGAATAGTTCAATAAGTCATTTATATTTAAGCAAATCAAAGGCACAAGGTCTATTTTATATGTTCTATTTATTTATCTTTTTAGAAAATTATTATATCATCATAGGTTTCAAGGTTTAGACAGTTGAAATTCCCTCTTTGCCTATTGCCACAAAAAGTGTTACCATGCTTGTCCCTTTACATATTATACAAATCTCACTCATCAAGGCACTTATCCAGACTTTTCTAAAATTGCTTCTCATACAGACACTATTTGTAAGTTACTTTTGGAGTTATTTTTGGGATGAAGCCATATGGAGCAGCATTAATTGTCACCTCTCCAAATTACCAGGGATATTTGGGGCTTTCTGTCAAAACAGTGGAAAATTAAGACATTGCAGGTGTCCATATAAACATCCCTGACACCTTGTTCCACTACACACTCCCAGAGAAGATAAGCACACAATGGGCACAATTGCTGATGCCAGGGCTCGCACAGATCACACTTGAATATTCATGTTTCTGAAAGCATGTAAAAAATTTCTATATTGTTGCCAGTTTTGCTATCCTCTCATAAATAAAGCTTTCAGAAAAGAAGATAGCTGGAAATAGGCCAATTACAACTGCAGAGTTAAACACATAGCAGCATTAATCCCTTACTAACTGTTCAAAGGCATATGGAAGCATGTATTTATATCAGCCTAAATAAAATCAGTGTTATAACAGTTTTGGTACAAACAATCTGAAATATTTTCTTCTGAATTTCTAGGTATGTGTCCCGCTAATCTGTCTTGGCTCACCATTGCTTGGACGTTCTCCCTCAAAATTAAGTGTCCTGTCCTGGGGATAGCAGCTGCTTTAAAAGTGATACAGGGGATACCATATCTAATGGTGAATCTCAAAACTTGTTTTGGTCTCATCAGTTGTTTGAAAAACAAAATTGAAATTTGGAAACCAATTTGAGTCTCTGAAATATAAATAATTGACATCTGTGGGGAAGGCAGCAAAGAGTCTACACATTGAGATTAGTTTGGCTTCAGTGATGTAAATGATGCTACAGTGACACCAGAAATACACATGCTCGGCTTATGATGCTCAAAGCCATATATCTAAAGTGAGCTAGGAAAAACAAGAATGCAAATTCATTCTGTCTGTAGACATAAGCATTTTTTCTTAGGCATGCAAATAGTCAAGACCACCCAGGCACTTAGGAAGTCATATTAAAAGTCAATCTGCCACTGAACAATGATGCCTCTGCAGCTTCATTCGTCTCAGCCTTTCTTCATAATGGACCCATTTTAACATTCATCCATGAGACAGAAAGATTGAATTCTGCAGAAGAAGGTGAGGTACAGCAACACACTGTAAAAGGGATGGTACCCAATATTGGGGAAGATGAAATAGGAAAGCCTTATAAATATGATTGCCTGGCAAAAGATTTAGAAAATACAGAGACTGAGATGAGAACAAGATTTGAGATACCAAACCTTAGTTACTGAACAACTAGAAAACTATAGTACAGCTAGGATGAAGGCAATCCCCCCTTCTGATTAAACAATGCCCTTTACCTACAGATGGGTCCAAAGGTCAAATGGAATGTTCTGTCTCACCCGCAATGTATGGTTCATCCCACACTTGTGTAACCCTCCCCTGAAGCATCAGGTATCTGTGACCCCATTGGCCCAAGTCTTGTTCCAGCCCACCTTGAATCCCCCTGATAACTTATGCCCGAAGGACCTGACGCTCTCTTGGAACTTCCTTTTGGAACTTCCTCTTGGAACCCTCTCCTAGCATCCTCTGCCCCTTGCCTCTCCCTGCCCCCACTCTCTCAGGCCTGCCACATGTTGTGCCTGGTAACTCCGAGCAGGGCCCTTCACCCTTTATAATAAACCACATATTCTAAGACCAGACTTCTGAGATCTCTCGTCTCAATCCATCTGGACCGTCCTGGAGTCCAGCGCTCCCCACAACCCTACACTGGAATAATTACAGCACATCTTCAGAGTAACAACTACATCACTTCTGGATCAAGTCTCTTCAGTCTTGATAGCTCTGAAAATTCTCAGCATGTTCTTCTAGTCAAGAGGGTGGCAGCTCTTTAACATTCTGAGTTACAGAGTGAGACCATTTCATACATTTGCAATATTAATATATTATAATGCATCATGTTAACTCTTCAGAAAAAAAAAAAATCCATATATGATGCACAGACAGCTCCAAAAGTAGCTTTTAGCAAATATCAAGTGTTGGTCTATATGCATCACTAAGGATTTGATCAACCACCAACTTTGGCAGGCTACACACCAGGTACCATCTTTACTATAAAAAGCCAGTATTCAGAAATAGAGAATACTTTGTGTTAGAGGGAATTGCCCAGGTGTACAGGGGATGGACACCTCTCACTTGAGGCTAAAACAAGAAGATAAGGGAAGAGGCAGGTGAGAGGTGGGATAGTGGTCTTTATCATTACAATGTCCTTGCAGAAGAGGCTCAGGTGTGAAAATTCCCCTCTGGAAAAGTAAAGTACTGGGACATTTTCAGGTAAGCCTGAAGACATTCATCCCTTCTGATGAGCCATAATTGATTCAACCATGCAGATGTAAGAGGCAGCTATAACATCTTGGAAGATATCAAAGATTCCCAAAATGTCCCATGAGCCACAGTATTACATTATCCAGGATAAAATTTCTAGCATTTCCACCTAGCCTGAGTGTATATTAACCCAATGGACTTCACGTTTTGTGGGTTTCCTCCACCCTGAACAGTGAAGGCCTCATCATTTCACCCAAGGAACATCCAAATTGCAACAATCAAGTCTCATGGCTGGATCCAAGGGTGATGACTATATACCTTTCTACTCGTATTCTTTGTTTCTTTTACCTTATGCCTTTTCTTAAGTGTTATTTTTGATGCTTTTATATTGCTATATTTCTAACAAAAACAGCTACATTTTAAAATTTGCCAAGAACCTTAACATTCTAAAGTTTGCAAGTAAATGTTTGTTATTGCGTGTCCTGAGATTTGCTCCTGTATACTACCCAGAGTAAATGAAACTACTTAAACCCGCCCAATGGATCAAAGCATAAAAAGTTGGCAGCACTTTGCTGTCTCTTTCAATTCACCCACTCAAGAGGTGTGGGAAGAAAGGTTGCCAGTGAAGACTGAAGAGAAAACTTGAGGAGTCCCTCAGCATTCTCCTTGTCTGCTGTTACCAGTTTGCCAGCATTGTTTATCAGGGTAGGTACACTTTCTTTGACCTGTCTTTTCTGGGTGACATAGATGTAGAAGCCCTTCTTGTTATTCCTTTAAGCCCCTATTAAGTTTGCTTCCAGCTTTTCCTGGACCTTCCTCAGTCCATCCCTACATAGCCAGATTGTGCCCCTACACTATTCCCAGCATACCTGTCCCTGCTTCCATTGTCTAGGCATTCTTGCCCTTTAGTTTGAGCAGAAAGTCTTGACTATCTATACCAGTCTCTTCCCTTCCTTTCCTGATTTCTTATACCAGTGGATCAAGAGTTTTGTGCTCTAAGGAAAGTGTCCATAAAGATCTGCCAGCTCATTTCTGCTCCCTTGTCTGTGAGGCAGTTTCCCATTTCATCCTACTGATTAATTCTTTGAGCAGCTGGAGTTTGCTTTCCTAAAATTCAGGATCCTCACTGTGTTCTTCACCTGTCCCGTATTCCTCAGGACGGCAGATCCACCAGTGATGTTCACTGCAGCCCTGGCTGCCTCCATCCTTTTCATCAGCCATGAGCTCACTTGCACTGGTGACCATCAGGTCCAGTAACAGATCCCCTCTGTCAGGGCTGTCCATTACCTGGCTTAGGAAGTGATCCCCTGTGCATCCCAGCAGTGCCCTGGATTGCCTGCAGCTCACTGTGCTTCTTTTCCAGCAGATGTTGGGGGTTGAAGTGCTGGTGTCCCAAGTTCTGTTTGCCTGCTCTCTTAGCAGCATTCCAAGATATACCCCACCATTTTACCATACATTCTTTGAGTTATAGAAAGGGAACTGTTAACTTGAGATTCAACACGGCCAAGTGCTGGCTTCTGCACTAGCGTCACAACAACCCGACACAGCACTAAAGACCAGCTGGAAAGCTGCCCAGAGGAAAAGGACCTCAGGATGCTGGTCAACAGCAGCTGAACATGACCCAGCATGTGCCCAGGTGCCAAGGCTGTGATCAGCAATGGTGTGGCCAGCAGGACCAGGGCAGGGATTGTCCCCCTGTACTGGGCACTGGTGAGGCCACACCTCGAGTGCTGTGTCCAGTTTTGGGCCTCTCATTACAAGAAAGGCATTGAGGTGCTGGAGCGAGCCCAGAAAAGGGCAATGGATCTGGCAGAGGGTCTAGAATTTAAATCATGTGAGGAGCAACTGAGGGAGCTGCAGTTGGGAGATTGTATGTTCTGGAGAAAAGAAAGATCAGGAGTGACCTTATCACTCTCTACATCTGCCTCAAAGGAGGCTGTAGCAAGGTGGGTGCCTCTCTTCTTCTAGGTAACAAGGAACGGGACAAGAGGAAAGGGCCTTAAGCTGCATCAGAGGAGGTTTAGGTTGGATAGTAGGAAAAGTTTCTTCATGGAAAGGGTCGTCAAGTAGTGGACCAAGCTGCCCATGGAAGCAGTTGAGTTACCACCCATAGGGGTATTTAAAAGGTGTGTAGATGTGGCCTTAGAGGACATGGTTTAGTGGTGAGTTAGTGGCTGGACTCAATGATCTTATGAATAGGACACACACACACAACACACTAGTTTTCCTCACATGAGAAGTCAACACAAAATACAAGAATTTTCAAAGATGGAAAAAAAGGTTTTGTCCTTTACATCTCCACCACTTTTTCTGTTGAATGGGGGAGAAATGAAGCTAGCAGGTGCCTATTGAACAACAGAGAGTCTGAACAAGACAGTTAAACCTGAAGCCTTTCTCCTCCCCTGGAGGAATCAGTAGAAGGGAGTGTGAAACAGAGAGCATGCCCTCTGAAGTCCTTTCCCAGTCCATGAAAACTTGTCCCTGCTTCTTCCTGCATGCAAGAGTTACACCACTTGAACACTCCCACAAGTTCACTCTGCTGATCCTCCAGCTACTCACCTCCACTGTCCTACTACAGCTTTGACCCCACCTGTCCTTTCATGTGCTCTTCTAACACAGCTAGAAGAAAAATCTGTAACTGGTTCTTTGCTCATTGCACACAAAGTGCTTGCAAAATCAAGGGGGTGGGTCTTAGGCATGACCTCTGTTTAAGATTCACAAATGTTTCCTGACTCTGTATAAAGGGAGAAGGGGGCTTAGGAGGAAGGGCAGCACTCTAGAGGGTTCTACATAATGAGTGGCAGATTTGAACTTCTCATTGGAGTTGAAACTTTTTATAGCATCACTTCTGCTCTCTGCCTGTTTCTAAATGTAGAATGGAGCAGCATCTTTCCCACAGCCACCTGGCTTAGTCAGGGAACAAAGCCAAGAGAAAGCCATTGGAGATGAGCATGGGGTCACAAAAGGGGCTCCAGTAGTTTTTTCACAGACCATTTAAACACTAAATTCCCAGAAAGTTGAGTTTTCTGCTCATGCTCCTCCATACAGATTCAGAATGAATTTTTCCTTAAAGAGGAAACATACAAGACAGGAATATGCTCTCTGAATACTATAGCTGCTTGCTATCTTCATGTGCTGTCAGAACAATTTGAATTTGTTTAAATATCTCCCAGAAGGCTGGCTTAACACATAAACCTGATACACATCCAAGATTTATCACCTTCTAGTTGATTTTTTGGTTCTAGCTATCATTTCTAAGTGGCTCAACATCTTGGATCTGTTATGCCCATTTCATTGAACTGCTGTTCCTCAGACCACTTGTTCCTGTTACTAAGGAGAAAACTAACTTCTCCAGTGCAATAATAATGATGGTAATAATAATAATAGTGCTGCACAGCTGCAGACTACCTCATGTCTTAGTGTTTCTGTAATTTAGGGTTGACTGCCCTAGGAGAGCTGCCAACCAATCAACCAGGAACTGAATCCTGAATTCTGAAATGAAAATTAGCATCTTCCTGTGCCATCATACTCCTGGATACTGAAAAAACAAACAAACAAACAAACCCAAACAAACAAACAAAAAAGACAATCACCTGAGTTTTGACATCTGACTCATTCTCTGTGCAACAGATAGGACTGTGCAGTAGAGCCTACAAGATCAGGTTTTCTATTCATGTAGGAGAAGAAATAACTTGAAAATATGTGGCATCCACCTACAAACACAATGCTACTGCAGAGTTCAGAAAGATATTAAGACAGATGAAATTTAGTAGATTCTGATATTTCAGTTGTTGACGTATTTTATACTGAAGTGGAAAATTCCAGTGTACATCAATAGACCTGCACTGTTGGAACTTGTAAGTCTATTTAAAATCCTCCTGTTAAAGGCAACTCATTCCCAGCTCATCTGAATTTTCAGCACATTTATCATTCTTTTGGTGTGAAGATGCTAGTGGAACATGCCCCTTTCCAGATTACCTACATGCAGAACAAAAACAGCTTCAGGAAGCAAAAAAACATTTCCAAGAGGGGTAGGTGAGTAACAATAATCCCTTTGATTATGCATGTGGAATCACTAGTCCAGGAGGTATAGAATCTTTTAGATGAGATTTGGAAATTTAGCCCTAAGTTCCTATACCCAGCATCAGTCCAATATCTATTCACTTTTGCAGCCTGTGTCCAAGATCTCCAGCTACATCCACTTTGTGACACCCTGAAATAACCTGAACGTCAGCAACACAATACACAATTTTATTCAGTAATGAGACTGCAGAACTTCTAGGAAAGGCATTCAAGTTTTGGATATATGAAAAAGGTACTTGAAATAAGAAAACATGCCAATTTGTAGCATAACAATTGCTTCACACACTGCAAAAGCCCGTGGTAAATCATAGAATAGTTTATGTTGTAAGAAACTTCAAAATCAACTAGTTCCAGCCCATCTGCCATAGGCAGAGACACCTTCCTTCCAGTAGACCAGGCTGAATGTGAAGCAGCTTTTCCTACTTTAAGTGAGAAAGGAGTAAGGTGTTCTGCACTCATGGTGGGCTGATCATATGCATGTGTGCATCTCTGTGAGCTCATTTCCTATCCTGTCTTGCCCTGAGAGACTTGTCTGGATGCCCCACTGAAGACTTGAAGATCTCTCCTGGTATTTTGAAAAGACTTCAGACATCTGAAGCACATTTCGTCTAGGTTTGATTGGTCTGCCTCCAGTTTACCTCTGCCAAAGAGATAAATATCGGGTAAATTATGCTAGGAAAAAAATAATTACCAATGGTTTGGGTTTTCAGTTTTCTCTCTTGCTTGAAAGTTCTTGGAAGAGAAAGAGGGATTTCGTATTTTCTGTTAGCATAATATAAATGGAAGCCCAAATGCAGTAATGTGCAATACAGCATATGCTTTTGCCTTGTCAAGTCTGTAGATTTTGCAACAACATATATGCATGTAGTCTATATCATTCATCTCAGGTTTCCACCATGGAAATTATTCACTGGTCTCAATAACTTGCACAGCATCCATGTTTATCTCACAGCCAGACATGGCTTGTGGCTCTGGATTAGTTATAGATTTAATCCATTCAATCCTTCAAACAAGACAATCACTAAGGAACCATTTTAGTCTTGCTAAATTTTCATAACTCAGCAACTTCAGTGAAATTTAGACAAATGCATCATAAGGAGAAAAAGCCCTGAGAATTTGTTTTCATGAGGTATGACGTTTCACCAAAAGGAAATGAGACCAGAAACTGTTCAACATGTGAATTAAATTTATTCATCAAGGGCAGGACATAGTCCTAAAATAACTCTAGTGCTGAGGGATACACATCTCTCTCTGAAACACCAGTCAGTTATAGGGTGTAATCCCCATGTCTGAAAAACAAATCCATGTTAAAATCAGCTTTCTCAGTTATTTGGAAAATAGAGTCACAGCACCTCTGGCTTACTACAGGCAATTTAAAGATGCTTGCCATGCCATTTACCTTTTTCAAGAGAATGCCAGTATTCACACTATATAAGGGTCCTGCATCTCACCTGCTTGTGCTAACCTAGCTCTACAGAGTGATGAGACTGAAGGCAGAATCGCCCTAACATAAGCCCTTAGATGCTGTATCCTATGCACTTTTTTTTAAAGATCTTGCTTGAATTTTAAAGTTCTTGCTTGGTAGCAAGAATCACTGCAGCCTAACAAGAATGGCTGTGTGGACCCTGACTGCATGGATGGGCTGATGGGTCTTTCTGATGATGACAAGCAGAGGGGAAGGCAAAATCTGTTCAAGAAACATAAGGACCATATTTTGAGCTGGGAGAAAGAGTATAAGGCCAGTTGCAGTGGTCAAACTGTCTTGTTCCAGAGTGTTTAGGTCTGCAAAGATGCAGAGAATAAGAACACCCCTTCTCACATACCCTGTATTTACACCAAAATAAATTTCAGACTGGGAATGCCAACCCACATCCCAGTGCCATGACTTTCAGGATTTCTGACAAAATGCAGTATATCCTCACTGGAAAAGTTGAGAGGCACTGTAAAAGAATCTGTAAACAGATTAGCTGAATCTGGTGTTTAGCAGGAAAATTACTTTTCATTAAATAATTTGAGTAATGGACAAAAAACACAGCATGCTTCATATTTTCCACCCAATTCTAATGCAGTTTGGAGCACATCATGTCCAAGGAAAATTGTGCTCTCACCAGCCAGCTTTTCACGGATGTCATGCCCTTTAGCACATGCAAACACCTTATCAAGTTATCACAGCATATCCTTTCAAGGACTCCGAAGGCAGCTGCCACCCACGATTGGCTCTTGCTGCCTGTAGCATTCCAGGCGCTTGCACCTCACTTAATACAGTAACAAAGACAGCTTGGCTGCCACACAGCCTACAGTGTGCTATTACAGCTGTGAAACAGCTAACTTTGGCAGCCATATATCATTAGGGCTTTGTTTCAGAGACCCTCAGAATAGATTTTTGCCACAAAGCCACCAGCATTAAGCCAGTAAACTGGCACAAGTGAGCAGAGTGCCTGAATGGCTGAGAGCAATGGACTGGGTTTTGGAGCTGATGAAAGTAAGATGGAAACCAAACCACCACCAGGCAGACACTCAACAGCAGCCATTCAACAGCAGCTCCTCCCAGGATGTCAAAGTTTTTCAGCTCTTGTGAGCAGCTGGACAAACAGGCTATCTGCTGCAAGTCACTAGGCTGAAACAAGATGATTCTGAAACAGGACAGAAGGTATGTTAAAACCTGAATCTATCATCACAGAAAAAGGCTCAGCTGTTTATTGCCTTCAGGATATTACAACAAAAGGGGGAAAAAAGAAAAAAAAAAAAAAGAAGAAAAAATACTCCTTTCACAGAGAGAAGATAGATAATCATCAGAAAAAAATAGATCAGATACCACAAATCAGCCTCAACAGAAAAAATGCCAACTGCATTGAGTGCACCGAAGAGGACAAGACTCAGAGTGCAGGTGCATCCTTGCAGGCCAGGCTAATATTTCCTGTTAATGCTTGTTCAGTGGCAAAGGCAAAAGTAAGTCGGAGAGGCATTGCCTCCTCAGGGATGTGCCTCTCCGTGTAGGGACAACACTGTGACTTCAGAGTGAGCCTGTAGGAGTGGCTTTCCTCGGGACCTCCCTCTCCAAACAGGACAGTCGCAGACACGCAGCCTTGAGCATCCCACATGCCTCAACAGCTGCCAGGCTGCAAATAAGGGAGTTGAGTGAATGAGCTGTGATTGGATTTAGCAATCTAGAGCTCTGTAGTGGCTTCCAGATATGGCTTGAGCCAGAGAGTGCACGCACTGAATGCATCTATTTTTGTGTATATGTATATATATATATATATATATATGTGTGTGTGTGTGTGTCTGTGTGTGTCTGTGTGTCTGTGTGTGTGTGTGTGTGTGTGTGCGTGCACATTCAGGAGACCAGAATGCCATGGCACACTACAGCTGAGTCCTGCCTAAGTTAGCTTGGGCAGAATACACTCAAGTGGCAACCCACCATTTCCTGTCCGAGCCCCACGCTGGTTGCAGTGCTGGGCAATGGTCACACCTTCCCCAGCTCTCTGGACTCTGACTCACTCCACTGCAAGCAGGAGAAAGTTCACTTTCTCTTTTGATCTTTTCTGTACCTGCTTGTATGCCCCTGTGAGTCATGCAGCCTTTCATAATCCAGTCCAGACATTTTTATCAATAAAATTAACATCAGTCGAAACAAAAAAAAAAAACTATCTTGAACTGGAGAATCCCTGTAATTGAAGTTTCCCCTGACTCAGAAGATGGTCTTGGCTCTACAGGCCTCAAGAGAAATGGTCTTTCTTTGTTGGTCTTTCAGGTTAATGCTCTTTTGCATTCACATTTCCTGCAATTCTCTGACACTGAATGTAGAAACACAGCTAAAGCAGTAAGTGTTTCATGGGTACTCTCTCAGGAGGTTTTTTTCTTAAGCAGACTTGTATGAAATACAAGCTAACGCTTAAAGAAAGATGAATTTATAAAATACAACACAGATGGTTTTGGAAATAAGGTTTATTTTATGAAACCTTTTGTGATCTCATTTGCTTTAGTCTTTAATAAATGACACTTTTCTTACTTTCACAGAGTCACTTTCCTGATAGTCTTTAGTTGTCACTTCACGTTGATACTACACAAGGGACTTGAGAATGCAGAGAGGATTAAGATTTAAAGAGAAGAGTGGATTTAGGTCCCAAATCCTAATGTTTGTTTTCTGACTCTTCTATTTCAGTATCACTGATTTTCCTGGTAACCAGCTATTCAATGGAAAAATGAAGAGCAGCAGCATCCCTGGTTGAGTGCAGACAATCTGGCATCTGGAGTCTGGCATCTGTAATCAGCCAAAGCCTGGCAGGGACATAACTGCCTGAATGAGTTCTAGGCATAGAGAGAGGGTCAGAATGAGGAACCGGAGAGCATGTGATTGTGGCACTCTCTCTTTTAGCTTCAGACTGCTCTAAAGCTGTCTTGTGGTGACAGTGGGAGCATGTGTGAGAACAATTACAGGAATGAGTGTCTGGCAGTTCTGCACCCAGGATCTGCCTCAAATCAGGCACCAGAAGTATAGAATACACATTTAAAAACTGCTTATACAAAGGTCAGAACAAATAACTTGCTTGTGTGAATTTTGAGGCCAAAAAGAAGGCCAGTTACTAAAAAAAAAATACAGGGGCACATCAGCTTCAAGTGCAGTTCCCTGCCATATTTATTTTTATTGCAATGAGTAAGCAGATTGCGTGGTATGAGGAGTTCAAAGTTATTTTGTGAACTCTGTGCACATGTTGCATGTCAACTAAATTATAGATACATTAAGGAGTCCGTCAAACATCCATAAACAAATATACTATATAGAGGAGTTTATGTTATTATGTGCTCTTCCTAATTCAGCAGATTTTAAAATCATTTGATTGTGGTATGAAAATCAAATCCATGCAAATACAGGAAGTAACGAGCAAGTGTGTGTTTACGAAATGAAATTAGCACAAAATTACAGTCTTATCACAAAATTCTACTGAAGCTTTCATCTCCTAGACCCAACCACTTGAGTTGCTTCACTGATGAAGGAAATAAATAATGCCCAAGAGGAGACATTGTCACTTCATGTTCTGTTCCTGGGAGAGAAATTAACAAGCAAAACTCCTGCAGCATGTCAGCAAGACCACTGGGCCGGGGCTGTGGCAAAACTGAGTTTGAGATGCTCTATGAAATCTGATGAAATTTAGCAGCTTTACAGATCAAGGATTTCACCCTTCAACAGCACTGGGGTTGTTCTAAATTTTTATGCTGGGAAGCTCCCAACAGCTGGGATGTGGGACCTGGGAGCTGGGAGTTGGGAGCAACACAGAGATATCTCCAAAGACATACACATTTTCATTAGGTTCCTCCTCATTTAGGAAGTTTTCTATGTGCTTCTCCTTCTTTGAGGACAACACAAGTGCAAACAGTGAAATCAGGAGGCAGGAGTTCTCTGGTGGACACAGTAGAGGTTAATAACCTTCCCCTGTGATGAACTTATTTTGAGAGCTCTGCACTAGCAGCTTGCCCCCGTCAGTGCACAGTGAAGGCAGAAATTAGGAGGGATGCCAGGCAGTGATGGACTGAGCCATTTGCATCTCTGCATCTCTGTCTTTCCATTCAGCAGACCCTGAGAGCAGGGCTGATCAGCAGAGAAGACCAGGAGATCTTGTATCATTGAGATTATTAAACTCATTCTGTACATAAAATTACCAGATAGTCTGATACACACTGCTGAGTAAAAACTCAAGAAATAACTCCCTGTAGATAAATTTATTTGAAATATCTGGTACCTGAAATAGTCCACAATTAAAAGAGAGATTTGGTTCCCAAATACATCCTGAAAACATTCAGCTGCCCTTTCTTCCTGAGAATTTCATTACCTATTTACATCTGATGCTGCAACCGGTACTCAGGGTCTCCTTCTGTAAAGGAGGCAGCACCCTCTCCACTCAATTAATTTAGTTTCTTCTACTGTTAAAACACTTCCAAAATCTTAAAGCATGGTATTTTACTTGCCAGCTATGTTACCAAAAGCCCTGTGGTTATGTCAGGGGTAGATACATGCAACCACTCTATGGTGACAACACATACATGAGGCAGGGATCCCCAGTCCACACTTTTATCAGCACTGCCCTCTTCCTTGGGCCTCTGACCCCAGAGGGAGACTGAAGGTGGAGACAAATTAATCTACACCATTGCTCCTCAAGGAAGTACTAAAGCCTGAAAAACATTTGTCCCTGTATATTACAAGAATTGCACTGCAATTATTGAGTTATCTTTTCTGCCAGCTAGTATTACACACGTAATTGTGTGCTTTCTCTGATCAGGCATCTTCTGCCTTTAGGTGTTGGTTATAGTCGAAGACTAGGTTTCACTTTTGCCTAATTCTTTTACTTCACTCCACTGTTTATTCCCCTTTCTCAGTGTTGTACTGGCAGGGATGTGTACACCGTAACCCCAAAAAATAACTGCCTCATCAAAAGAGGGGTATTTCTACCACATTTAGGTTTGATAAATGTTCCATTTTATCAAGTCTTAATTACAGGCCAAATAAAACCTCAGAATCCATGTCCAAAGTGTTGCAGCTAATTTACATTTCCTGACACCATCTCTTTTTGGGTCTACTCCACCTACAGAAATGAAATATCATTTTATAAAATAACACCTGAATTTCTAGAAATATCAGTAGCATATGGTTTGAGGGGAGAGGCCATGCTGCAAGTCTCTGCTCTGTCAGATGGATCCTTGCTGTTAAGGATCTGAGGACCTGAATGTGAGTGCTGTTGAGGACCTGAATGTGAGTTCTTGGACTTCATGAAAGCAAAAGGATGATGAACATTCACTGAAATGAATGCTTTTCACTGAATGAGTGCTTTTGCAGGTTTTTTTATCATATTTGAACTCAAAAACTCTGTAGCTATGGTTGTCCAAAAGGTTTAAAAATATCTGGTGAAGAAAATCATATGCCTGACTCTCAGAGGTTGCAGCACTTGGCAGAATAGCAACATTTGTTGTTGTCAAAACTTTCTGCTTGAAGAAGCCAGATATCCATAGAGAGGCACACCCAGCAGCAAAGGCTGCTCTGAAGAAGGGAGGGGAGTTACTGGAGAATAAACCCCCTGTTCCTGGCACAAGCAGGTGCAGGAGGGGAAGCAGAAGGGGTGTATCCCAGTGCCAAACTAAAACTTGAACTGAGGTTTATTCCGTGTTATTCAGCAACTGCATTTGAGTGTCGCTCATACATGTGCTGCTTAGAAAGAGTGGGGACACACTCAGGGGGTCTCAGAAGGAAGAGAGCTCATCTGCCTCTGCAAAACACAACCCCTTTTTCCTCTGCTGTTTTGCAGCCAGGGGGAAGGATGAGGAGACTGGACAATGCCAAAAGGATCTGTAGGTTGTCGTCTTCTACTAAATGGCACACAAAGTGGAGCACATCCTGACATAGATTTTCTTTTTTCTGTCCTGCAGTTTGTTTTCCTTCACCTACTGCTAAAGCTATGAAATCAATAGCTGATGACAAGTGGGTTTAATATGTAGAGTAAGAGGAATGTAAGTAGTAGTTAAAAATTAACAGTTACAGACTGAGAACAGGATTTTTTTTCATTTCAGAAACCACCTGGGGAAATTTGTTTTACACTAATATATACAAAGATCTGGAATGTACCATGTTATTATCCTGATGGTGATGATGATCAGTACATGTACAAATGTTCATATTTAGAGTAAATCCGGTTATGTCTGAATGCCTTTCTGCTCTGTTTTATGCAATTATTCTGTTTAGTCATGAATCACAGACCTTCTAATTAAGGCTCAAGGTCAGGCAAAGGGGGATGGAATGTGCACAGACTTACAGCTAAAAGCCTTTAAAGCCATCGGTTGTTTACAGGAATTCCCATGCACTTTAACCAAAGAACAAGATTGACAGATCTAGTATTAACAGACCAAAGTTAATTCCTTTAATTTCTCTTGCATTTTTGCAGGCAGTTTCCTCTAACTGAAGAATTAAAGGTCATACACCACCTACCTCCTGTGCTACCCCAGGCGTGCTTTACCAGCCATCAGCCCCAAGCTCCTTGGTGGGGGAAGTGACCAGATGCAGCACAGACAGTGTCTCCAAGAGCCAGCAGCTCTTTGGCTCCTTGATATGTCCTTCAAAATGGCACATTATATTTTCCTCATTTCATGTGACAGTGCATTTCATGTGACAGTACACAAACGAAAAGGGGATATTGCTGGGAATTTATGTGTTTCTTTATTCAGTTTCATGTTTGAATTCTCAGTGAATTTCAAATGTCTGCCCTGAGCTCCACCATCTCTCAGAACTAGTGACATTCCATAATTCCTGTGACTCTTTATGGCATATTTTCAAAGGAACCTTCTTGTCACAATCCCTTGATCCTTTCATCTCCTGCATTTTAGCAGAGCTCAGACACAGGGTCCCTATTCTGCAATCTTCAGAAGCAGAACCTGCCTCTTTCATTCACAGGTCTTTGGCCAAGGAGCAACTTAAGCCACACTGTTGTTTTCTCCATTGTGAGGGCTAAGGACTTTACTCCACAAAAATCAGGAGCAGCCAGGCAACTAACCTTGTCCTATCACAGTGGTGGAGCATGTAGGAAGAGAAAAGTAATACCTCGATAGATGTTAGCAGGTGGGATTCTCCATCTGAATTGCCCTAAGGGACTTGAGCAACATCTTCCTAGGTCACATAGTCCTAGAGCACATGTCCTGCTTACTGATGCAAGATAATCTTATCAACCCAATAAACAGCTCATGTAGATAAATCCTTTGTTCTTATTCTGGCACCTAGCACCAAGTCTCTTCTTTAATGGATCTCATAAGTGGAAGTTAAGATAATTTCAGTGAGCAGGGGTGAAATGTGCTACATCCTGACATCTGCCTTGAAGCCATGTTCTGCTGTATGCACAGACTTTGGGTACCAGGGCATTCCCTGCTCCATCCTTCTAGCCAGCCAGGGCTATGAACATGAGCCAAGGGGCAATGAAATCTAAGCAGAAGTTCTCATCTTTGTGTCTTCTGGAACACAGGGATTTTGCCACAAGTGGGTTTGGGATGTCAGCTGACCAAAGGACTAGACAGATGCCTCCTCTTTGCCCCCATCCAGTCCTTTTGAGTAACACCAGTATAGGAAGGGAAGAAATATTAACATCAGTGATTTTAACAAATTACGAATTGTAGAGGAAAAGAGTATATAAGCTTTGGTTGTAGTGAGAAGGTTGATGTGGAAAGGAAATAGCAAGAAAAGTCTAGGTTCAGAAATGCTAGGTCTCCCCAGTCCAGTGACCTACCAATTTTCTTCTTTTTTTTTTTCAGAAGACATTTATATGATAACAAAAAGGGAATAGAATTGGTCTCAGCTGTGTTCCATGTCTTGTCATATGTGTTGCCATGTGTAAATAAACTGGCAGCTGACATTTTAGGTGTTCTTAGCCACAGGGTTTCCAGAAAGCAAAACATTTTTTTTTCCATTTTGTATGTGTCTGTGTGCTAGTGTCCCTCTTGGAAAAACTGTGAAAGGACTACAGAAACAAACAAAACTGAGCAAAACAAACTGAACTTGAAAATAACAGACCCATGGCTGAGGGCAGCCTGTTTCAAAAGGGGAATGAATATATGATCAGGGGCTCAGTGGTTTATTTGCTGAAAAAACAACCTCCTCAGTTTCACTGCTATATTTAGGTTTCATGATAGATGCATTGCCTTACACTGTCCCAGCTTTTCTCTGTGATTTTTCTTATGGTTTAGCTCAGATGAATTATTCTTTGGAATTGAGGTGCTGTATTTCTTCTTTCAAGTGAAACTGTCATAAGGAGAAGCTTGTGTGCCAAAGCAAAGGGCTGGAGCATTCTTTGCTTTTCAGTCATCTTCCTCTCTCTGGGACCAGAGCCTGCTCTCTGATGAAAGTGATACCATTAGCACAGCTGCACCCCAGCCTGCACCCAACCTTCAGCTGGCACCTCATCAAACACATTGTTGTGCCCACAGCTGGATGTTTTTCTCTCATGGGAAGCCAGAGAACAGCTAACCCTCCAGTGGAGCATCAGCTCCTTTAGGCTGCGTGGGCCTCAGCTCACCAGCCAGCTGCCCAGCCCTGCTCACAGCAGTTTCCAAGATGTCACAGGCTTTCTAGTAATTGCAGTGAGTTTCAGAGTGAACCCTGCACCAGATCAAGATGGCCTCTGGTGTTCTTCTGCCTCTGAACTGAGTTAGAGCTGCTACTCATAATGCCCCAAACACTAAAGTCAGTGAAGCTTTGGTCTTTGCAAAATTTGGAAGATACTCAAGCATGAGATAATCTTTTCTTCCACAGGTTTTCTCAGGAACCTTAAGACTCCCTTGCACCAAAAAAAAAAAAAAAAATCAGTCTGTCAGTAGGATTTCTTTTGCTAAGTGTATCTACATATAGGGCTTTATACCTTTGTCACTGACAAAATACTCTTATTAATCAAAAAAGGAAAATGTAAAAGCAAAGATTATTTTAAATGTGATTAGTGGACTAGTCATTTGATGTAATGCCAAAATCTAGATTTCGCAGAACAAAATCTGGTGGCAAAAATAAATCGTGAATTACTCCCTTTGTCTCTCCCTTGCTTGCAATTACATTGTACTGAAAGCAAGTTGTAGCTATCTCCAATCCAAATTTCTCCAACTTTTAAAACAGCTGAGTCTAGAAAAATATTTGTTCTTGTACTGTTAGAGACGTGAAATGTGTTCTGCTTGGTCAAAGAAAAAAGATTATTTCTAAATATTATTCCTGTTTTTCATTTTTACCTTGCATGCTGATATTTGAAGGAAATAATTTTTCCTGCTTTTTTTTTCATGGATGAACTATCATGAGAGTGACCTGATGAAAAGCAGTAGAATGGAACAAGAGAAAACAGGTCTGGCAGGCAGGGTGGATGGAAAATAAACCTGACCTCTTGCTTAGTGGGGCCAAAGTTAATGGTTATAGACAGTCTTTGTTCATGGAACATGTTCTCCTCCTCTGAAGAAAGCAAGCAATTGTTCTGCTAAATTAAGACTTAATGTGAAATGAACAGCCTTTTTTACGGGAAGAGAGTTCCTCATTCTGGAGGGTCCCTCCCATCAGCTAGAAATCACTTAATGCTGAAGTCTAACTCCTACAGACTTCATGTGCTGCTAGAGCATGAAAAAGGCTGTCCAGGACAATTGCTGTGGGAAGAGGTGCTCATGATACCTAGTACAAAGTGAGAATTTATTTTCTTTTTTTTTTTCCTGGAGGAGAGGAATGAATCTCACAGAAAATGAGTCAGTATCTACAGTACCCTCATCGCCTATTGCTTTGTCCATATTGTATGTCAAAATTCTGGTCACAGAGAGAAAAGTCCTGGGCACAATGACAGGATGTATCATTTCATCTCTCATCTGTTTTGGGACAATATTGTAAAATGCTAACACAAGGCACCGAGTGTTCCAGCTGATATGGAGGAACATCTTTGATCTTCCTTTGGTATTTTCTGGGAATGCTCACTTATAAACCACGCTGAAAGTGTGGGCAGCACTGGGGCATCTCTTGCTGAAGCATATTAACATAGTGTCTTCAGCATCTTTGTCCCAGAGTGGGGAGTATGATATGGCTAATGAGTGCAATCAGCAAGAAAAATACTGGTCCATGGGCTGGAGTAAAGGACCAATGTCATATTGCCAGTTTGATATTCCATTATATTGATGCTGGCAGTGCACTGGAGAGGACCAGCTGCCATTTCAAAGGCAAGGGGCAGCAATTCTGAGCTATCTGCTTGGATTTCTACTTTCTGCATGTCATTTCTGCCTAAAGAAATCTTAGAGGTTTCATATGATAGGACATTTACCACACATCTTAGTAAATTAACCTAAGAATATGTCAATCCTGGTGTTAAAAATATGCACTTTATTTCCACTGTAAATCTGTCTGGCTTCAACACCTGGAAATGAAGTCTCTGATTAAGTATTTCCATGGTATCTGATGCCCTCTACTTATACAGTGCCTTAAAAACTGATCCAAGCACTTGCCAAAGTTCTCTTCCATAAAGCACACTAATTTTATTAGCTCTTCATAACCCTCTCTCACAGAGGTATTCCCAGTCCTCTTCCTGCTTTTTCTGATTTTGTCTATTGTCATTAAGAAGCACACACAGGTACTGAATACAACTCTTACAACTGGGTGGCCCTTTCCTGCACAGGGAGAGCAGCTCTGCTTAGTCATGCTCTGCTCAGGTACTAACGTCCTGCACAAAAATACAGAGCTGCCTCATGCTGGCAGGTGGATCCTGTTGGCTCCAGCTAGCAAGGGAGAAGGGTTTCTTTCTTTGAAAGGCATAAACAAGGGGCTGGGACAGAGGGGATTCATGCAGAGGAACCTTAGCCAAGTTTGGAGAAAGAGCTTTGGCTGAAGTTTGTTTTATTATTGTTTCTGTTTGAATTGCAAAACAAAGGCCAGGAAGGAGGCATGTTTGGACCATGTACAGCATGTGAGTACTCTCTTAGAGCCAGCAGGAACTTTGCCTACTCACCCACACCCACAAATAAATGCACTCAAATCTCAGACTCCTCTATCCCTTCAACAGATGAGTCTGATGCACTTGCAAGGTAAAAGAGAAAACTGCAGCTGCAAGTAGAGGATTACTGGTGGCTAAATTACAGTCCTTAAATACAAAGGCACAATTTGGGCATAAGTATGGGTTGTACTTAAAGCAGAATCACATGAGACACCTGAAGATGTCAGACTGGAATGTACAAATAGCATAGAATGAGTGCTCCTTTCGCAAAACTCAGAGAACTACAGGACAAGTACCATATGTGAAACAGTGATGGCCAGACAGTGCAGTTCCCACATGGTGGGGATTGACTTCTTCTACTGATAAATACAGTACCTATCTGTTCAGCTGAGTTATCATAATCTTGATATAATTGAACAGCTTCACCGCATTAAGTACAGGCAGATGGTCACAAATATGCAACAAGAGCAGGATTAAAGAGAAAAGAAATCATATCCACCATCTTAAATGCACACGTATATTCACACACATGTATACACAAGCTTCTTAGTTTGCCAGTGCAACCAGGATCTGCATAGTCCTGTTCCACAGTAACCCCTAAGAAGTCAAATTATGCAATATCGAGAACAAAATCTTCAGACATGTTTCAAAATAATCAAGGATAAATTAACCCTGTGAAGGAAAGCTAATACAGTATAAAAGAGTCAGAGGAATGGGGATTGTTTAATGTACCAGGGCTTTGATGAGTGAATTTTCCACTCAGGTCGGAAATTTTCCAGGTCAGAAACCCATGTCCATTCCGAAGGTAATGCTATTGTTTTCTGATCTTTGAACCCTAACACCTGTCAATGTCACATTCTCAGAGGACAATACTGAGTCTGGCATTTTTTTACAAAGAAAATATTTACAGGCTTATCACTCCCTTAACAACATCCATCCTGTTGGACTACCAGAAAAGTCATTTAAATCCAACTGGAAGTTACTAGGGAAATGCTGTGAGTCTGAGTGTCATCAGACATGACTTTTCCTGTCAATTATAGGTATCTGCATTAACTGATTACACTGGCTAGTTACTCTGGCTTTATGGGAGTAACTGAGAGAAGGATTTAGCCTCAATAATTAGAAATGCAATCCAGTTCTTGTTCATGTTTCCAGAATCCATCTTTCAAAAACAAATTTCCACGACACCTTGTACTCTCTATCTTAACTCTATGTTTGTACAGAAGAAGGGCGAAATAAGAGCTTTTTATAAACAAGGAAGTAGTTTAGCTCACTCCCTTGTGCAGGAAAACCCAGAAAAGGACTACTCTGAAGTCAGTTGTTCCCTGGACTGTGCCAAATATCCACCCCCTTTGCAAAGCAAAACAGAGCCTTTGGCTCCCCACTCCTGCAGATCTGCACGTAGTGTGGGACAACCCCCAGGAGCAGAGGGGAGCCTTGGGACAATGTTCTAGCTCCCAGCCTCCCCCAACACCTGCCAGGTCCAGGTCCCCTCCTTGAGAGTCCCTGCTCCAAATGGGTGTCAGAAGGGATAGCCCTTTCCAGTGGCTGGGGAGCATGGTGCTGGATAAAACTGCAGCAAATGTGGACCAGAGCTCCTCCTTGCCAGGCTCTCACACACAAAATCTGCCCTCAGGTTTCTACTCCATGCAGGAGGAAGTGTCTCTCCTCCTGCACAGGAGCTAGGCTGTGCAAAGGTAGTCTGTGACCTGCAGACACTCAGGTTAAATGGCAGATTGTCACAGCTCCTGCTGAACAGCCCTTTCCCCTGGGCAGCAGCTAATGCCACCAGATCAGTGTGCTCAAATACAGTAAGAGGTTTTCTCTGATTACACTGTGGTAACACTTTCTGGCCACATCTGAGTGAGATTCAGATTGTTTTCTCTGAGCCCTGCATTAGATACTTGATCTTGCTTCTTTGACTTAAATAAAAGTCACATCTCAGAGAGCCTGAAGCCAAGCGAGGAGTTTGGCTGCATAGCAGTTCAGCCAAGAGAGATTCACAATGACTATCCACCAGCTAATGAAACATTACCTCTGCTACATAATTTATGATGCTTCCTCATGTGCAGCCAGAACAGAACTCAATTAATAAAGAGCAGTAGCAATTTTCAATGCAGAGGTGCTATTGTGAGCTTGCTGTCAGTAGAGGAGGGCTAAGACACGACTGTTGAGTAATAATCACAGCTCTGTTTTGCTGGTGGTGCTCCAGCCTGGGTTAAGTTTAACCTAGCTGATACCTCAAGGTCAGCTTGCAATTAGAGAGCAGCTAGCCTGAAGGGTAAAGATAAGTGGAGTGGTTAAATAAAAGAGATTAGCATAGGTCAAATAATTTGTAAGAAATTATTAATCTTGCAAATGTAACCTTTCTGCATAGGTAGCGATTTTCACTAATTCAATTCGTATTTCAGTTATTGGCTAAGCAGTTTGTGGCAAATAGCCATGAAGTCATAGCTATTTCTGTAAGCAGTGCTCTCTGGGAGCTGTGAAAGCAAGCTGTTAGGATCGCATGACCCTGCTGTATTTCCTGATTGGATAAACAGCAGTCTGACGACTGGGTTTCTGCAGCACACTATTGTGACTCTTACTCTGAAGTCTCCTTCCTGCAAATTATCTGACATATCCTCAGAAGGTGGGCTGTAGATCAGAAATTTTAATCATTCTTTTAACATTTAGAGTATGGATGTATAAAAGTTACAGGGTCTTGCATAGAAGAGGCCAGCACAGTATCCTTGTTTAATGCAGGCAGCAGCAGGCAGACGGGCTTCTCCATGTAACACCCTTCTACCTTGCCAGCTTTTGTGGGACCACCCTGATGACTGGACAGAGTTCACTCTCCAAGTCTGTTCCGTCTTTGGCTTCTCAAACAGACCTGTCAGCAAGATGGCTAATTGATACGAGTTGTAGTGTGGGATTCATAGTATGGCTGCCTCTGTGAAGGGATTCATAGGAGGCTGACAGTAGGAATCAGATGCTCAGTAGACAGTATGCTCACCAGGTATTGTAGCTTTCCTGTTAGAATAACTGCGCTATCAACATCCAGATTGGCCTGCTGGGCATCCTATCTCTTTCATTTAGTCTCATTTCATATTCATTTTTCACAAGCAATGACCCAGGCTGTAAGGCAAAGAAGAATTAGGGGATATTTCTGAGGATTTTTTTAAATCTACTGACTAAACTAGATGCCTCTCTGTGCATATAGTTGTAAATATGTATCTCTTCTTGAGCAATCCTTACATGGGAGCATTGAAAATTTTGGAATAGATAATAAGTTATGATATTTTAAACTATGATATTGAAATTGTTTTTTTGTTTGTTTTCTTTTTAAGCTTGACTTGAAACTAAAGATTAGTAAAAAAATGTTAAAAAACCAGTAGATTGGATTAAATATATTTTTAGGGCAAAGTTAGATAGAAAAATGGAACTTTCTTGAATTTCAGTCTTTGCCAAAATCCTGGTGACTTTATGTTTTGATGTGACATTATCTTAATATTTTTCTAGCATTGCAACCAACTCTATGGCTCCAGAACTGCCCTACTCTGTAATACATACAGAATCTCGCTCTTTTGGATTTGCAAGAGCAGCTTTCAAAAATAGCATCCTTTTGGAGAATGACTGGAAATTGTTATAATTTAAGTTTCTTTTCTGTAGACTCAGTAATAATCTCAGCAATATTGCCTATGTCTGCAGTAAAGATATTTTGATATGAAAATCTGCTGGACAAAGTTCATGAGTCCTGTTTTAGAAGGAGGATGACAGAACAGGTCAAGAATGAGGAGGAGATTCTTTGGAAATCTTAATTTTTTTTTTCCAGAAAACAGTCCAGGATGATGGGAACCATTCAAATTTGATATTTCGATTGATTTAAAGACCTAAATTACTCTCTATAATGAGAAACAAAAAAATAGCCACTGTCTAACAGTAGGTGCCCTCACTCAAGGTGGCAGTATTTCAGACAGAAACATCCAAATACAAGGAAAGCACAAGACCAAAAGTGAGAGATGTAGTGAGGGAAGAGTGGGGTATCTCTATTACTAGAAAACATAATAGAAGAGCGAAGTATCTTTTTCTTTGTGTACATGCCAAACATTACACATGCATGACCTATTTACTTCCTATAGAGTTCACAGTAAAAGACTATGAAATTGTCCTCAAGTTAGCAAGAAGTAACTGAAGATCCCAGGGGACAGGCGGCATTAGGAGAAATACTGGAGTGCATTCCTTCAGTTTGGGTATTAACAGAAAGGAGAACAGTATTCTGTAGGTTGCTCTGTAAGCTGTCAACCTTAACAAGGCAAGGATGGGGAACTGGGAAATTTATTTTCAAAAATATTCTCTTAATTCAAGCCTAAGATGTTACTCCAAGTGGGCCTTCCTCCTAGTCTGATTTCCAGAACTGGATGTCCAGCATCTAGGGAGGGGTGCTCAGGTATGGTTGTGGTGCCAACCCTCAGGGCCCTAGGTCTGACTCCAGACCCAAAGCTTAGGTACCAACAGCCAAAATAACAAAGGAAAGACATTACTAGCATTGAGAGGTGCCTCTGCTGAATTTAGAACAAGCTTATGTTAATGAGTGTAGGCTGAGGTCACTGGTACTGTGACTATGAGAGAGAGATTACTTCTGGCAAACTAAATGGCCCAGGGAAGGTGTTCCAGAAACACAATTATAAAAAGAGTTATTTATACATTGTATTTTGCCTTTCACAATGTTTCCTCAGACCCACAATTGAGGGGAGATGCAGCATGCCCTGCAGAGGTAATGCCTCAGCACACCCCTCCCACCAGCCATCAGTGTGCAAACATCAGCCCCACAGCAGCTGCTCCCTGGTACCACATCAAGTGCCTCAGAACAAGCACCTGCCAAAGCAGCACAGAGAGCTTTTGGGACACCTTTTGGAGGAGACATCCTCTATTGCAGAAGGATGATGGGCAGAATAACAGGACTACCGCACAACCCTCATTTTTTGGGACAGACAAGGACACCAATTATTTTTTGTGGACACAGTCTGTGTGAAAAACTACTCATTTGCAGCCCTGCCCAGGAGCAGCAAGAGCAGGGCTGGTCCAGGACAAGGGCTGAGTGAGGAGGTGAGTGTGACCCCTGTGCCCCCCCCGATGCATCCCACAACACCTAAACATATTGGGCAGAGCTTGCTGCTGGTCACAGGGTCCATCCACAGTCCTGGGTATTGCAAAGAGACCACGTCCAGAGTCTGATATTTAAAGTGAGGCAAAAAACATTTGTCTTTCTCTTGAAATGCTCTAACCTTAATTAGTGTTTCCTTAATGCTTTGAAAAAAGCTCTTAAGTGAAAGACTCTGTGCCAGCACAAGATAATGGCATTCCCAAAAACAGAGCTTAAAGGTTAGCTGAACTCATTCTAAGAGGCTGGAGATCCCTTTGCAACTTTTCCAAATTAGTTAGCTAATTTTTCCTTGCATCAAAACAATATAATGTCAGAGGGATGGCATTTTTTTTTTCTGTTATAGACTAGCCAAGGTCACATTCCACTGCAAAGTGATTGTCTTTCAATGCATACCATTCCTTGGGATAGATAAATAATGAGTTAATGTTTACAGGGAGTACTGACAACAGAAAATAATCTAAAAAATATAATATTTGTATTGATTTCACTTCACTGAAAAAAAAATACAGGGTAAACAGTAAATTTTATTTGGATTTCCATGCATAGGAAGACATAAGTCAGCAATTATTATCAGTGTATTTATGGTCACATCACTAGCATTTTCTTTCAATATCAAGTTGATTTTCCTTTAAAGGAAACTCACACACAGAAGTATTACTTAACATTTTTTAAAGCAACAAAAGATTGTCTACTTCTTTAAAGTGCATGGGAATGCATGATATTCTGAAATGAACACAAGACTTCCTACTTTGTGTTGTGATTAATGTCACAACCTAAGGCTTTCATTAATAGCAGATGTTGCTTTCATCATTGAACTACAAAACAAGGATTGACAAAGGTTGCATGCTTCCCATAGGAATACTTTTGCACCCCATGCAGCCTTTCCATTCTCATATTGAGACCTCACTGCAGTATTGTTCACCTACATGCTGATCTGGTAAAAAGCCTATAGCTACATCTATGCAGATGAATTTAGTCCATGGTCTGGTCCATACATGGCCAATTCCACTCATATCTCCATATCTGCAATTTGTCGAACTTGATCCTCTAAGTGCACTTGAAATAGCATATTGTGCCTTCCAATTTGTAAGGATTAAAAGACAAGACCTAGCAGGTCGCTCCAACATCTGTACATTTATACTCATCCTTGCAATGGCTAATTAAAAGCTATTCATGTTCCTGTCTTCTTAGAGAGAAAGCTCCCTACTTCAGAAGAAACAGGTATGGTTTTTCAGGCTGGTTGATCAGATTATTCAAACAGCAGTCACAGCATGACTCAGAGCTTGCACTTATACCCAGAAACTACTGTTTGGACTGTGTTGGGAATGTACATTGCAACCCTTGCACTATTCATTGCTCTTGGTATGTGCCCTGCAGTTAGTCTCTCCATGGAATCTCTCCAGGAGGAAATATTTTCCATTTCAGCCATGTTCCCTTTGTCAGTAGCAAATCAAGTCCAGCAGCCCAAACTTTAAGTCATTTACTCTCTTGATTTGGTCCAAGATCTCAAAGTCTGTGAATGGACAAGACAGAGGATCTCACATATACTTTTCACCTTATCTTCCTGAAGCCTGAGAGTTACAAGAAACAGCCCCCTATGCTGCTGCTTCTTGATAATGAACTTGCTTGTGGAAGGTAACATTGTAATATTATTAAAAAAATTTAAAGTGAAATCTAGAAATATTTTAAAAAATTCTGTTCCACATGTGTCTGTGACTTCTTTTTTTTGTTGTCTTTAATTCTTCCCAGTAATATTCTCTAGAAGAAGTTGCTGTTTATTCCCCCATGGCCTTTGTTATTGCAGGTCAGCGGCACTTCATGTTAGCAGAGTACTGGAGTGACATCTGCACAGTGTGAAACTGGTGCTTCTCTGATGCTGAGAGCTAAGCCTCTGTTGGGTTGGACCTAAAAGCTCTTCACACATGATGACTAAACTACTGTTTTCTCCACTCTAAGAAATACTTCCTTTTGCCCTTGGGTTTAATATTTCCCTTCTCACCAGCTGTCTCTTTCTGTTTTTTTGAAATTGGTTTTATCAACCCCTCTCCACACACTTGGGAAGACTCTGCCATAATTTGCTCATTTTCATTTAAAATTGTTAGCACTTAACATAAAATTGTTAAATTTGATGCAATCCACTTTGGCTGACAACTTCAGGGTCAGTGGGAGATCGACTGACAATCGATGCGATTGATAAGCAAGTCTCAGTTTATTTCAGCAACAGCAGTTCTTTTATACCATCGATAATGAAGTTCATACATAGTACAAAAGCAAGCTCCTTATTGGTTAATTAGCCCAATGTCAACCCTTCCCCTTATGCATTACAGTAGTCATTGTTCTTCATCCTTTTCGCTTACTTTGTCTGTTCCCTCTGTTCCCCATATCGTTATTTTGTAGCCATGTCTTGTTCCTGTTCAGCAACTATGCTCAAGGATATCATTCATGTGCATCGCGTCTACGTGACCCTTTTCACATAACCATTCCTCCACATATCCCCCGTTTTCCTGTTGGCCTGCAACGACACTCTGAGCTAATGCTGTAAAACGATTAGTTAAGCACTGTAGGATACATGGTCCAAAAAGCAAAACCAATAATATAATCAAAAGTACACCAATACACTGCTTAATAATGTCCTTTAGCCAAGCAGATATTCCTATTGAGGTGAGCCAACTATCAAAGGGACTGGTGACCTCTACTATTTTCTGGGTGTGTTGCTTAAGCCATTGTAGCTGCTTCTGTACTGATTTGCCATGATTAGATAAATTGAAGCAGCACATCCCTTCAAAGTCTTCACAACCATGTCCAAGGGCTAACAATAAAAAATCTATGGCAGCTCGATTCTGTAAAACAGAGTGTCTCAAAGCATCAGCATCTTCTGCAAGTTGTTCGATAACTGCGGTGGTAACATTGGATTGCTTAACAGTCCAACATGCTAGTTTCCCTAGGGTTGTAAGAGAATGTGCTGTGGCTACTCCACGGACTAGGGCAGATGCAAAAAATTGAGCAGCTTTTTCCCAAAGCTCTACATTATCATCACAAGTTTGGTCTAACTGTGAAATATCTCTCTTGCTGCGTGCTGAAGTTAAGTCTCTCTTCAATGTTTCAATCATAGTCATATTAGGGGCTAGAAGCGTCAGTCTTCCCAAATAACAAGGCCCTCTGTGAGCGTATCTAGGTATATCATGCCAGGCTCGATCCCCACAGATGAGGAAAATATTTCTAGGGAGAGCCATCGCACTCTGATGAGCCCAAATTCGAATATGATTTGAATCCCAGCCATAAGTCTTGTATAGTCCACACTGCTGAGGAGCATTAGCAAACTCAGGATGTTTGGACCTAAGCCAAATTGTGCTGTCATTTATTTCCCATCGATAATTACCTAGATAAACGCAACCTGGCTCGTCTTTGCCCAAGGGATGAGATCCCACTAAATCCAATTCTTGAGGGTCCCAGGGCAATGTCTGAGTTAGCCCACTTAACAGCAATGCTGTACAGTAATTAGCATTCATAGATGAATCGCATTGCCCAGCGGAGTCGCCTGTAAAGGATTCATTATTGAATCATGGTATTCCTAACAAGCATGTCTGAAAAGGATCAGAGGCTGATGCAAGAGCAAGACTGCTTTTTGTTTGATTTGCCCAGGTTACCCATAAGTTTTGATGCACATCTATATCCTTCAGTATCCCATTACTTTGTAACCCGTTTAACAGAACAACGATGAAACCGATTAACCAAGCTTTCCCAATCTTTGGGAAGCACCTCCCATCACTGCGGAATTTGAATTCCTTCATCACACCTTGCTTCTAACACTTCTGTTCTAGCTTGACCAACTATACGCCTCACATGATGTGAGACTTTCTACTTTATTAATGCTATCCTCTTTTGCTCTTCACTTTCAAAGAGAGTGATACCACTATGCCCAGGGGGCCCTGTGACCCCTTGTAGGTCTCTTATTGGTGATTCCCGTGCCCAGTGAAAATTGCACCCCTGGCACCACTTATGATTGTTTTGTGGGGGGGACCCACTTACGGTCCCCACACCTCCACAACTTGTCAAAACCCACGCTTGCCAATTTGCTCTTTTACAAGCTAAGCAACACTCCCTTGTGCAATTTCCCCAAGCTTTAAACAATAAGCAAGCTAAAAAGCTATCAATATCATCTGTTGAGTTCCAACACAGTAATCATGAGTCTATAAAGGGACGTAATGCAGCGATCTCGGGGAGCAGAATCAATTTCACTCAAAGTATGAAGCGATCGATCTCTTCTGCTCCAAGCTCAGTTTCAGCTTCCGCTTGCATCTGTCACCGCCACCCAGGGGCGGGTCCACTTAGCTGGAACTCATACTGGTCCTGTAGGGGTAGAAACACAGACATAACCAGTCCAAGGTCTCCTTTTTCATGGGAAACCATATCGGATCATGTTCCCAACCCTCTAACTGCAATGTCCACTCTCTTCCCTGACGGATTAATAAAGCAAGTTGATCAATTTTCTGCGTTAAATTTCTGTGTTAAAGTTCTGTGTTGTTGTAATGGTGGAGCATTCCACTCAAGTATCCTGACCTCCCCCGTTTTTCTGTTAAATTGCATGAGGGCAGCCAGTAGATGTCACGCAGAGCACCAGATTGCCAGGCTGATGGGAAGTTGCGGGTCTCTGCGATGAACAAAACCAGAGGCAATACGGTCGGTAATTTTGGCCAAGGCATCTTTTTGAGTTTGATGAAGCTGCACTGCTGTGCAGGGTCCATCCCTTTCATCAATGGACGTAATGTTTCTATCCACGGATTGGGAATGCCAATTACAGGAGGAAGCCATTGTAAATCCCCTAGGAGGCATTGAGCATCGTGAAGGGTACAAATGTCATCTTGATGTTGTAGCTTCTGTGGTGATATAGTTGCAGCTTTGATGATCCATCCAAGGTATTTCCAGGGTGTTGAAGTTTGTACCTTTTCTGGGGCTATTGCCAGGCCTTCAGTAGCCAATGTATCAGTTATTACAGATATTTGCATCTCTGAAAAGGGTTCTGGTTGCGCAAATAAAATATCATCCATGTAATGATAGATGATAGTGTCCGGCCACTGTTGTCGGAGTGGTTGCAGTGCTGCATCAACAAACAGCTGGCACAGCGTTAGTGAATTATGCATACCCTGTGGTAAAAAGTCCATTCAAAGCGCTGATCAGGGCTTCCCCTGTTCAATGCAGGTAGGGTAAATGCAAAGTGGCAAGTATCCCAAGGATGAAGCCCAGTGGTGAAAAAGCAGTCCTTAAGGTCTCTTATCAAAATTGGCCAGTCCTGGGGCAGCATAGAAGGATTGGGCAAGCCTGGCTGCAATGCCCCCATTGTAATCATCTGATCATTTACCCCCCACAAATCATGCAGCAAACGGTGTTTTCCAGCTTTCTTTTTGATTATAAATATTGGCATGTTCCATGGACTTGTGGACAGCTTAAGATGACCAGCCTGATATTGCTGATGCATGCGCCTGCTGAAGACTTTCCCTTTTCAGTGGCCACTGCTTAACCCACACAGGATCATCACTGACCCACTGCAATGGGATTGGGAAAGACCAAGCAATGGCCATTAGGCTAAAGGGTGTGCATTAGTCAGTATAACTCCTAGCTGGGCCAAAATGTCTCAGCCCAAAAGGCATTGAACTCCACAGGGTAAGTCCACAATAGAAAGAGTAGTATGTACAATCTTATTGTCCACTGTAATAATCACAGGGGGTGTCTTTTTCACCAGTATCAAACCACCCACCCCAGTGACAGTTGCTGTGCTCAGCAAGACTGGCCAAGAGGTGGGCCAGCACTCAGGACTAACTGCTGCTGTCAGCACCAGCATCCAGTAATCCATCCATAGTTATAGTCTCTGCTTGATATTGAATAGCCACAGGCCGACGAGGTCTGGTGCTAAGATCCAGAGTTAACAGAGTCAACTCACCGGTAGATCAGAATCCTTTGTCATGGCAAGAAGTTGCCTGGCTTGGAGCAATGTGCGACACAGTCTGTGGCAATGGTATCAATTGAGTAATACGCTGTCCCTTTTCAATTTTCATCAGAGGAAAAGGAGTATAAACCGTAATTTTAATTTCCCCTTCATAGCCAGCATCTATAACACCAGGTAAAACAAACAATCCCAGCATACTTGCCAATGATCACCCAATGAGCAAAGCACCCATTGCCTGTCCATTTATAACAATTGGTCCTTTAATCCCAGTTCCAACTTTCTCAGGGCGAGTGGTCATGAGCACCACAGTTACTGTGGTCTCCAGGTCCAGTCCAAGACTCCAGGCTGTGGCGGGGCGCAGGGGGTGGCTTGAGCCGCTGCTATTTATGTCAGCGTGCAGCGGGGCTTCGCGCTCGCTTTCCCATTTCCCAGTTGACGGTGACAGGTGTGGCAGACACTGGTGGCGTGCGAATTAGAACGGCAATTCTGGCACCAAATATTAGTAGCATGGCATTCTCGTCTGATGTGACCAGAGACTCCACAGCGGAAGCATTTTGGTCCTAGACCCAAGGGTGGATGACTGGCTGCCGTAGCATGGAGAGGCACAAGAGCAGCTAACACTTGTGACTGGGCAGAGGCAGCTTGTTCTTTTAACCCAGCTCCTAAATTATTAATCACTTCCACTAACATAGCCTGGGGTCCTACCGGCAGATTAGCTGCCCATTCTAACAGCTCCTCAATTGTCCAATTCCCCCCCATTGACTGCAACAGTGACCTAGTAGTGGGATTCCCATTTTGCAGTATGCACTGCGTTAATAGTGGTCCTTTCATAAAATCCTGCGCTCCAGCATTCTCGATTGCAGCAGCAACTCTGTCTACAAATGTCCCCAAATATTCCTCTCTACCTTGCTTGATAGTCATATAAGAAGGAGTTCCCCCCAGAGCTTTGATCTTGTCTAGGGCAGCTCGGGCGAGCCGCATACTTTCTCTCAGTTTGTCTGGTCCTATCAGAGCTTGAGCCTCTAATCATGCATATGGACCTCGGCCAAGCAACTCATCCAAGGTAAGACCATGTAGAGGGTCTCCCGGGGCTCTCTGTGTGGCCACTGATTCCATACAATGAACCTGCCAGTGAGCGCCAAAAAGAAGCTGCTGATATTCACTAAGTATCAGCTTGCTGATTGCACATGAATCAGCAAGCAGCAAAAGGTGTGTATTCCAAATATAATCGAGCATTTGCCTGACGAGCTCGCTATTCATACCACTCTGAGAGACGGTGGATCGCAGTCGCGTAAGCAATTTCCAGTCAAGAGCTCTCACCTCAGCCTGAAGCCCTCCGCCTTGAAGCAGTGTATACACAACAGGGGAAGCTAGATCTGACCCCACAGATTCTCCAGAGGTTAGAATCTCTCGCCATACCGACACCCATGCTTCTCTACGCTCCTTCGCTATAGCTTCTGCCAATTCACTCTCTGTCTCTGAAATTCTATCTACCGAAGGAGAAACCTCAAGGGGACTAGGAGCTACAGGAGGTTCAGGTTCAGTCAGAGCTGAAGGAGTTGCTATTCCTTCTCCTGTTCCACCCAACCTTCCTGGGGGTATGTAAATACAGCTAAACACAGGGGGCAGCGGACATGGAGAACCCTCACTTCCATAACCAGCATTTTGACGTCCCGCCTCTATTGCTGCCTGAGCAGCTTTCTCCTCTGCCCGATGCTGCAACAACGCATTATGTACCACCCGCCATAACTTCCCCATTTTCTTTGCTGTTTTATCATCATCTAATACAGCCTCCCAAATCTTATCTCCCAGCTTTCGCCACTCACTTAACTCATGAACTGTGTGTGGATTCTCAAAACACCCATATGTATACCCATATGCTAACAGGCTGGGTAACTCCTTATGCAGGTCTATTCCCTGTACTCTCCGCTTTTCTAAAAAGCAAGTAAATAAATCATATGCTGCTTGCCTGTCCATAATTTTGTCAGTGCTGTTGCGGCTATCCTTGAGACTTCGGCTTCTGCAGCACTGTTGAGCGGCTGGACCCTCCGATGAGGACATCCAGAGCGTGGCGTCCCCCTACTCTTTGTTCCTAATGACGCGTATTGCCGTCCTGGCCGCTAAGGACCCACAAACCCCGTATCGCCACCTCTGCCGTGGTTGCCGTTTTCAGTATCACGTCGGGCTCACCATTTGCAGGGTCAGTGAGAGATGGAGCGACAATCAATGCGATTGATAAGCAAGTCTCAGTTTATTTCAGCAATAGCAGTTCTTTTATACCATCGATAATGAAGTTCATACATAGTACAAAAGCAAGCTCCTTATTGGTTAATTGACCCAATGTCAACCCTTCCCCTTATGCATTACAGTAGTCATTGTTCTTCATCCTTTTCGCTTACTTTGTCTGTTCCCTCTGTTCCCCATATCGTTAGCCATGTCTTGTTCCTGTTCAGCAACTATGCTCAAGGATATCACTCATTGTGCATCGTGTCTACATGACCCTTTTCACATAACCATTCCTCCACAGACAGCACATTAGGTTGAATTGAAATGAACAATGCCAAGAGTAGGAGTCTGCTTCTAGATGGGGACAGAGGCACTGGCTATCCTGTGTTTGAGATGTCCCCCTCCTTCTGAGGAAGGTGCTGCATAAAGCACAAAACAAATAAACCAAAGGAAACATTCATTAGCTTTTCATCTCAGATTGCCTCGGGCACAGGAACAAAAATGGGTTAATGACAGAAAGGCTTTTAGACTAAACCAAAGTAAAAATTATCACCCTTTCAAATGTGATTACTAGGAAAGTGATTTGGAAATCAGTGGGACAGAGGTGTGGAGTAAGCTGTCTCTCTGATACATATCAACAGAGACCTTCACACTGACTGATTATAATGAATACAAAGTTGACATTAGCAGAGACAAAAAGTTACTGGAGCAACACATTGCGTTCAATAATTCCCTTTACCCTTGAAAATTTTCTCAGGAGCAAAAGGCATTAGTTTGGCTCATCCATAGGACTACACAGGTAGAGGTTTCTCTGGAAGTCAGAAGGATTTCGCTCCCCAGAAAGATCATAAAATGTCTCTGAGTCATGTGCAACTACTTTTACAGCTCTGTGGAAATGCAAAGAGGACTTTACAAAAGGCTTGTGCAGCAGTGAAAGGCCAGGTTCAGCCCTGGCATGGGCAGAGCTGGCTCTGCCAAGACCAGGGTTGGGGCTGCAGAGAGGAGTCACCTCACATTGCTAAGGGTGGTTAGAGCATTTAATTTATTTAGGATTTCCACTTTTTTATGCACTCCCACGGGAACAGGGCAGACAGCAGAGGGTACTTTTTCAGAAGTAGTCCATTCTGAGGAGGGAGGGAAAGCTATGTCCTCACCAGTCTCTTCCTGATGCCCAGCCTGTCCCACCCTGCACACCTCCACTCCACTTTGCTGCAGCGAGGGGAGCAGGGTCTGCCTTCCTGCCAGACAGCTGCATGCTTGGGCCTGTGCCTATCAGATGTAGCCAGCCATGATATTTAGATGTAAAGCAATGTGCTAAAGTAGAGCATTTTATAAACACTTTGAAAATCTCGTAGCTTGCTGTGAGATATGGAACCAGCAACAGCAGAGCATAACATCATTTGTGCAGGTTTCTCCAGCTGCTAAAGCAATTTGTAAGAGAAACTAATATAAAAAGAAGGTGGTCTTTTTGAGTGCAACAAACATGTTTAAATGCTTGTAAATGGCTATGAGTCTTTGGTTTTTTCTTTGTACTAGTCAGTAACCACAGTCCTTGTTCCATATTTATGCAGCCTTTATTTCCAGCACATACAAACTGAAAGTATTTGGGAATTTTATTTGAGTAAAGTTAAAAAAAAAAAGAGTAAGTTGGCTCACAAAACCTCGATGTATTCTGTTACAGTAAGCCTGTGAAACTGGGTAACAACAGCAAAGTAGTTGGAATGACTAAGTAAATTAGTAAAATCAATTAGAGTAGATTATGGGATATGTTACTCTGATAAGAAATGAGATTTCACAAATGCAGAAGTAATTAATTCTTCCAAAGTAAGAAAACCAAGAAGATTCACTGAGTTAAATATCAAAGCTGATGTATACTTTGAGAACACATCAGTTTTGGCTTTTTTTTCAACATACCAAGTGCCTCAAGCTGCTCTGACTCTCTGCTGAATAGGCCTGTCTCTGTGCAAAGCACTTGACTGTAAAGATGACTTGATCAGAGCACAAGTACTCTCAGACAATTTGTTTCTAGGTGAGCTTGAAATTATCTTTCTCACTTGTCCAAAAACAAAAGCAAACAAACAAAAAACCAAACCAAAACAAAAAAAAAAGAAAAAAGAAAAAAGAGAGAGACAGAAAAATAAAAAAGCAAGAATTATTATAATGGCATCTGCAAAATAGAATGAAAAAACTCCTGGGGAATACTCACCTGATTTTAAGAGTACTAGGAGTTAAAGCACAGCAATATTACATGCACTGACCATCGCTCTCATATCTGCAACTTGAAAAACAATATTGATCCCTTAGCCTCGAGGCAAAAATTCTTAAAGCCCCTGTGCAAAAGTACGTGATGACACACATGACTGGAGGTTCCCTTAGAAACAAAAGTAAACAAGGTTTTTATTTTCTTTCTGCTGGACCAACCTGACCCTTAACATGCCCATGAATCCACTAGCAGCGGATAGTGCAATTTTGTGATCCATCTGTTTTCTTGGGAAAAATTCATCCTCAGTAGCCATTAATTCTGTAAATGCTTTTGATTGTAGAGTAAGGAGGAAATTTATTAAAGAGATCAGGAATTTGTTGCACTTTTTTTGGTTGATATTCTTGTCACTGATATTCTCAGTGACAAGCTTGAGAGAAAACATGAATCATCCTTTGATTCCCTTAGTTTTTGTGTCTGTTTTTTTGCAGCAGGTTATCTCTTACTAAATGTCACATGAAATGACCCTAAGAGCTTTATTCTTTTTATGTAATATTCAATTATTTACTTAAATACCTTATCAGCTACAGAAAACCAAATTGTGTAAAGCAGCAACTAGAAATACTAGAAGCCTCTAAGAAATATAAATATTGATTCTACACAGAGGATGAACTACCTAGCTTGGATAGGGTAACATCTAGCATCAGCCTGCTGCCATCTATAACATGCAATGTTGAAGTTAAATTCAAGCTAAATTTGCTGAGTGGGTAGAAACTGATCCTGTGGCGACCTAATCCTAGGTCATTAGTGGCATTCCTGAACTGGCTTTTTCTTCCACTGACAAATTCTATTCCCTGAATGTGGTCTTTTATTGCAAGCCTGACTTCTTTCTGTTCTCAAAGTGTCTTGTGAAGGTCCCAGCCTAGATGTGATATCAGGAAAAGCACAGGAAAAAGCAAAATAAATTTTAAAAAGAAGCCTAATAAAGTAAAGGGCTTGACAGCCATAAAACACCAACTTCTTGGTATTTTTCTTTTTGAGTCATTAGAAGTCCCATCTCTGACTTTCCTATTCTATACAATGAAGAGTTCACTTTCTGTAAAGGATAAAGGATATTAATAATCCCTCACACAGCAAGCAAGCAATGGATGTTCAGCAACTCTTTTGGAGTTAGTGATCATCTTCTGAGCTGCTTTACTGTCAATGAAGAGATTACCAGGTGTACTGTGATTTGCAATTTATTGGCACACCTACCTTAAGGTATAAATAATATGAACAGCACCAAGGCATAATTACCACCTGACATAGCACACCTTGTCCTTTGCACAGAATTCTATTGATTCTAGGCTGATTCAAATGAATGTAAATGGAAAAAAGGCTTCAGGCTCAGTTTTCCCTCATGTGATCCCTATCCTTTTATAGTAATTTCTATGAACATGCTGTAAATAATTACCAACCTTTCTACTTTGTGACTCATACCTAACTAGTCTTGTTTCTGTCTACAGTATATGTGCATGTGGCTAATCAGGGCCCTAGTGTGTCATTGATTTCATTTGAAGATCTTTGTTTATTGGACATTGTAGTTGCACTTGATATATTACAGAGAGATTGAAGGAATTTCAGCCCCTAGAGTCAAGCAGCAAAAGTTCAAGGAAATGTTAGTCTCAGGCACATATCTATTAGTACTGTTAAATTAACTGGTAATATTTTTTTCTAAAACTAAAAGCTTTTACATCCATTTAATTCTATTTTTAATTTTAAAAAGTCATCTAGAGCAGTGTGAAACAGGTTTCTTACACAAAAGCTCTCATCAAACATTTTAAAGATGAAGGGCTGATACGTGTCCTATCTCGCCTTGACAGTTACTGCACAGCATAATCTAGTGCTGCCAATCAGATCCAAACAAAGGAAACAGCAGTTGTCTGACTGTGAATCACTTCTCACCTCAATTAATATAAATATTGAGTTTGCGCAAGTAGGCTTGACAGTTTGAGGCATGCCCAAATTTTCTTTGTAACAGTACTTAATGACTGATACTCAATACTTGGACCTAGCACTGGGTGTGAAGTCAACAGTTAAGAACTTTGTTTTTTGTAAGTAACTGAGGGCTTAGCAGAAGGATTCAGTTTCTTTTGTAGAAGTTTTGGAAATAACATATAGCTGTAGATAGAAAGGCTTCTGTCGTGGATGCCTTCCTTGCATTTCTGAAGTAAATTATCTTCCCTTCAAATCCATCTCACTCATGTTTGCTACATATACTCTAATGAATACATTAACTCTAGTAAATGTTCCCCAGAGCAAAGGATGCCTAGGTTACATCTACAGAGTATGTGAACAAACCAAATCTGAGTACAGACTTCAGTGTGTTTATAGAAGCAGAAACTGATTCTAAAAGTTGTATTTATCCAGTAAAAGAGAAGAAATATATTGCATTAATAATACATCCAAAAAATTTTTTCCTTTCTTTTAACATGCTTGCAGATTATCTGCCATTCAGTTAAAACTAGTTAACTCAGACGAGAAATCAGTGACCAGGTCAAAAAAGCCCACCCTGACAAAATCCATTTGAAATAAAGTATCTGCCCAAGTATGGCTCTAGGTAATTAGTTCAAATCTGGCAAAGGCTGATCCTAGATACTGAAAGGCATGATTGTCTAATAGCATCTTATCAGACTTCTTAAAATGCTGTGGTGGTCTCATTTCCTAGACAGTGGACTAGTGTCAGCAGGAAAATTACTCCCAGCAGCAGCCCTAGTTATTTACCTCACCTTCTGTCCAGGGTCTTAATCAGCAAAGACACTAAAGTGCCTTGTGATCCTTATTAAAGGGGTTCTTCTGGGTTAGGATTTGCTGACAAGGACAGGAAAGAAAGCTTTTAGTTTGGGTATCTGAATGTACAAGAGAAAAACAGCATCTGAGTAAAACAGACTGGTTAGGACTGTTACATTGTCTTGAAAGGATATATGTAACAGAGCTTCAGTGTCTTTACCTCTCAAACCAAAGCTGACAAAACTAATTGAGTAGTTTGATTTTCAGCAATCCCAAATACCCACTCTTGCTTTACTTGCAGGTGCAAATAGTCAGCAAGTTTGTAAATCGGACCACTTAATTATGGGTATAAACAAATGTTTCTATTTGTGTGGTCTGACAAGGGCGAAACACAATTTCAAGCTGGCATCTGTAACCAAAATAAATGTATATGTATGCATGTGTAAGAGAAAAACAGCAAGAGACCATTTATGTGGTTGGTTAAGATTGTAGCAGTGAGCTACTTGCATTGGGTATTCTGCTTTTACATTTCAGTTTTGGTCATGGCACATACAGGTATAAGTGCCCATATGATAACATGTTACACACCAGCCCATTTTGCTTGCTCCATTTTTGTGGTTGTGGCTTTATGGACATATGTGTATCAAACTTTGGTGGTCACATATGAATACTGAGAGTCCTTAATGAAATAGAAAAACAGTCTTACCATGACAGAAGAGTTGCACAAGTTTTGCTCAGCTTATTGATCCGCAGGCCATGTGGTAACCTGACCTTCTTTAAGTGTTTAAATGCAAGTAACATCTGCTGGCAGAAGCAACCTTAATGAGGTTGAGTAGAGGTCAGATAAAGCTGGATATACAGGAATAAAATAAAGATTTCTGACCATTAAGACAATTAGTCTTTTGAGAAGACAGAAAACAATGTAGAGGATTTTTTTTCTAGAAAAAGAAACAAAAGTGTTTTACAAATAGTCTGGACATATTTCTAATATAATCATTCACAAATGATAGGGCTTAATGAAAAACTCAATAAGGGGTATTCAGTAGCCTTTGCTATGTTTTAGGTCCAAGTTAAGGGTCACACATAATTTTGGACTTGAGGGATTTTACCATGATTCTCACAGAACTGAAGGTTTCACACACAAAGCCAAGGTGTGGAGGTAAACAACTGTGTTGTAGTCCCACTTTCTTTCTTTTCTATGCTTGTTTCTTGCCTATGCTCTTAGAACCACCACATTCTAGAAACTGGGAACTGGAAGAAACATCAGCAAGTTATTCACACAGGTCATGGGAGCACTATTACATCACAGACTGCATGATGTGTCCTAGGTTTTGCCTGATGTGTTCTTAAAAATTTCTTTTACAGGGGAACTCCATGATTCTCGAAAGCTGGTTCCAGCATTACATTGCATTTGCAATCAGACTATTTTTCCTAAGATTTACTCTAAATTTAAGTGTTGAATTGAGCAAATACTTGAAAAGGTAGATGAAATATTCTGTAAAGAACTGCAAGTCTCACAATCACTGGGGGATTGTTCATGTGAGAGGCTTCAACTTAGCACACGTCTGCTGGAAATTCAGCATAGTGGGGAGGAAACAGCCAAGGAAGCTTCTGGCATGTGTGGAAGACAACTTCCTCACACAGATGGTGTGTGAACCAGTGAGGGAAGATGCAGGTTAACAGCAGCCAAATATGAGCCAGGGTGTGCTCAGGTGGCCAAAAGGCCAGTGGCATCCTGGCCTGGATCAGCAGGAGCAGGGCAGGGATTGTCCCCCTGTGCTGGGCACTGCTGAGGCCACACCTCGAGTGCTGTGTCCAGCTCTGGGCCCTCACTGCAGGAAAGACACTGAGGAGCTGGAGTGAGCCCAGAGAAGGGCAATGGAGGTGGGGAAGGGTCTGGAGCACAAGTCCTGTGAGGAGCAGCTGAGGGAGCTGGGGGTATTTATTGTGGAAAAAAGGAAGCTCAGGGGTGACCTTATCACTCTTTACAACTGCCTGAAAGGAGCCTGCAGCCAGTGGGGTTTGGTCACTTCTTCCAATCAACCAGTGATTGAGTAAAAGGAAATAGCCTGAAGCTGCAGCTGAAGATGTTTAGATTGGATATTCAGAAAGATCCCTTCATCAGAGTGGTTGTTGAACACTGGAGCAGGCTGTCAGTAGTGTGCTGGAGTCACAATCCCTGGAGGCATTTAGAAGGCGTGTAGATCTGGCACTTACTACATGCTTTTGTGGGGGACTTGGTAGTGCTGGGTTAATGGCTTAAGTCAATGGTCCTAGAGGTCTTTTACAATATAAACAATTCTATAATTCTATGGTGTCATGGTTTTACCATTTGTGGAAAAGGGTAAAATTCATTTCTGCCTTCTTTAGAATAAATTTTGTGGGTCTGCAAAGTCTTAACATCTTCCTTCTGTCTACTTCCTAGACTAAACAATCGCAGTTCTCTTAACCTTTCTCAGAGGTTCATGTTTTTTAAACCTCCTATCATTTTGTTGGAGTTATCATAAAATACAGCGCCCAAATCTGGATGCAGTACTTCAGCTGAGGTTGCACCAGTGCCAAGCACAGCAGAATAATTACCTCTCTTGTCTTATACCCAGCACCCCTGCTAATATATCGCAGAGTCACATTTGTCTTTTCTGCAGGACCATCACACTGTTGTGAAGACAGGCTTGAAAACCTGATGCCAGAAGTTTCAGAATCCAAAAGGCACAAAAAAAGAAGCAGGAGGGTGGGCTGAGGGTGGGGGTAGGGGTAGGGATGGGTGGGCAGGGGTAGCTAGTTATATTTCAGTCACATAAAATGGGGCCTGGCTCAATATCCTGAAATGTCTTTTGCTGGCAATTCTGACTAAAATAATTTAACCTCTACAGATAAACCTTATTTAATTTGCACCACTGAGTGGGAAAGCTCTAGCAGTAAGGAAATGAGCAAACACTGCAAAAGACACTGAACAGCAGAACAAACAGTGATAATTTACCTGTAAAAGGTTATCAATATTGTAAAGCTCTTGAGGCAGATGAACCCTTGCAGAGGAGGCTCTGTGAAATACTGGGGGAACATTTTTTTAGAACTGGGTTCTGGAGGAAAGCACAATGTACAAGTTATATGGCATGCCAACTAATACCCTGCAAATTGGAGAGGTAACCATTTAATGTAACCATCTTCATAGGGTTACTAGCAGCTCTTTAATCTGTGGCCCAGTTAGCGATGGGCTTCCGCAAAATGTGAGAGCTTTTTTAATTCCCCAGGCCCCTCAAAGCATGATGCTTAATGATATCAGTCATCCCATTTACTTCTCTAACTGAGTTTAAGAATGACTTGTAACCTTAGCAAAATCAGAAAGGTCTGACTTAAGAAAATGTAGGATGCAAAATACAGCCAGGAGAGTAAGGAGATTGCCAGTCATTTGTGAATATAAATATTTCTCTCCATTTGAAATTTTATAATTCTAGTGTATTTTTTCAACAATAAATGTCAAACAGAAAGAGCCTTCTCCACTCCCATTCCCCGGAACCTGACAGTCTGGGAAAATTCCTCTTTCAGGCCACTTGCGTATTTAAAGTGTAAGACTGACTGATTTTACAAGACAGAAAGAAAGAGTGAGGGTGTCATTGTCTTTAACAACTTTTATCAGGAGTTTGGCCAGGACTGTCACCAGTAATCGGTTTGCTAGCTTAATGAGAGACTTCATGAGTATTGCGATACAGAGGCGGTGTAAGACGTCTGGAGTGTCTAGAGAGGGTACGTGTTAGGAAGAGAAGCAGGAAGACTTGATATAATCGTTCCAATTCATTCCCTTTCAGAGGAGATCTGAAGGAAGAACTTAACACCTGCACACCCCATTTCTGAAATGGGAGAGTTGCTGTTTTTACCAAAGTGTTGCTATTAAAGCACCATCTCAAGGCAGTGCAGCTGAGGTAGACACTTAGAGCTGGGCCCCTGAGAATGTGCAGCAAACAGCTGCACAGTCCCTCTCACACAACAAATGCACTCAGAATAAAGACTCAGGAAGAGGAAGTGCCATCTTTCCTTACAGCTGAGGCTATCAGATGCACTGGAGTGACATGTGTGCTCAGCCCTGTACAGAGTTTGTGACTTCTCCACGCTGTAGTATCGTGTAGCATTGCCTAAACTGACCTTTCATCCTAAAGGCCAGCCTTGACCAGCTAACAAACAGATCACAAAATATGTGTACTGTGAAAAAGTATTCCCTATTTCATGTATTATTTCATAAAACACTCATATGAAACTTACCCAGGCGAGTAAGAGAGAGCCACAGAGTGAGGCTAGAGTTGTTTTCCACCCAAACAGGGACATACTGTTATAATAAATGACAAATCTAAACAAATATTACCCATCAATATGTTTATGCTTTTCCCTCAAAACGTGTTCTTGGGTTGTATTAGTAATTTCATTACTGCTTAGGAATACAAACAGGAAGATGGAACTATCTTAAATTATTGGGGTTTTTTCACATTGAAATTTTATGGAAGTTAAAGATTCAGGCTTCAACCTTCCCAATTCTGCTGTATTAAGAAGGTGGGGAGAAGACTTCCCTGTTCTCCATCTCTTTTTATCTTTTTGGTATTAATAAAAAGTGCTTTTTTGTTCATCTTGTGCATCTTTTCCTTCTGGATAATATTATTGTCTCAAAATGACATATATTTAGCAAAACTTTCATGAGTGATCATTTTCCTACTCTCTAGTCTATACAGACCTGTAATGTTAACAGAAATTCTCTGTGTTCAAAGGCCAGAAAATGTGGATTATGTCAGAGCTAATGGCATTTGCACCAGGTGAATTTAATTTTTGAGCAAAGTCTGGGTGATTTTTTTTTTGCAACATGTTTTTTTTTGTATCAGTAATATATTCATTTAGATTATGTTCTAGCAAACTCAAGACACCAAAGTATAGGATCAGGGAGAGACATGCAGCCATATTTACAGGTTGGTTGTCAGCAAGTTCTCTGCCACCCATTTGACCCACATCAGATAGATAGGTGAATTTCAGACATGAAAAAAAAATCCACACTGAGCTCTGCCAAACAACTTTTGGTTGCACAGACATTTCCTGGGGTCAGCTATGTTGGCTCTGTGTTTGTAAGAGTTAAAGTGCACTGCAGAAAGGGGAGGGAGTGCCTTTGCCTTCCTCCTCCTGAGAAATACACTGTAGAGGCCACAAGTGAGATTTTCAGCCCTTCAGATGGATAAAAAGGAGACAAAAATGGCAAAACCTCCTTAATGAGCAGACATCTGGCATTAGATTTTTCCTTCTGGTCATTGAGCCTGTTTTAAGAGACAGAATTGTGAATCTCAACTTCACCTGCTACAGGATATGCTGCTCAATAGCCAAGAGTGTTCATTGGATTTGCAACATGTTTATTTCTCCATTTAAAGTTGTACTCTAGATCTAGAATGGTTTCCAAGTAATGAACAGCACTTGCAGGTGGGCCAGCAGCTGCTCGCTGACCATAAAATGCAGATTGCATCTAGTACCTCAGGTGAAAAAGCAGGAAGGGATGAGAATTATGTCTTAAACATTTCCTCTTATAGTATCTGACTTGGACAATGTTACATAGACATCAAATGCTGGGTAGTGGGGTAGCAAGTGTCAGCCCAGGGAACCAGAAAAGGAGAGGGTTGGGAATCAGTTTTTCAGTAAGCAGCTCATATGCCCATGTCCCTCTCAAGCAGAGCACCCTCAAACAGGACATCCAAGAAAGAGGTGTCATTAGTTATGATCAAAAATTTTTGCCTTGCTCTTTAATACAAATCTGCTTAAAAATCACAACTCAGCCTAAGGCTGACAAACCTCTGCCAGCCAATGCATCTCCTGGCAGTGGGACCCAGTACCATTTCTGGTGTCAGTAGCTCTCAGCTTTCTACAAAGCCCCAGACAGTCTTACTGTTTAGATGTCATTTTAGATGGGTTTAGATGTTATTTTTTATCATCTATTGGGACAATAGTACAACTATAGACCTTACAGACCTGCTTTCAAAATTTCAGATCCTGATTTCAATCACTGCACAGGCACAATAGCACCTCTGACACAGTGCCTCCCTTGGCAAATAACTCAGCCACTTTAATTTAAACCTCATTTTCCTCATCATAACAATATGGACAATTATATACCAACTTAAGACATTATACTGACTCAAGACATGTATGCACAGTATTTAGAATCCATGCATCCTGCCTGTACCAAATCCTGACTTGCATGTCTCCTTGAGTTCTTTTTGGCTTGTAAGCTTCTGAATCAGGATCCACATATAGCACCTCATAAAATTATGTCCTGCCCTAGGCTCTTGGTTCTGTACCAGCACAAACTTTAGCAGCTTTAAATGCTGAAAGGACTAAGTGGAAATTACTCTTGAATAGTTTAGAGAACAGTATGCAGCATTTAGAAGCAACAGGGTGGGTATATAGTACCAATAAACCTGAGAGAGCAGTGTTTATACTACACAGCAAATATGGAAAGGGCCATCAGGGTTGCAAGGTAGGGGAAAGCCTGGCCCAACTGGCTTACTGCTGTCAGCCTGTACAGCAGGAGTGAGCTGAACAATCTGGGTGCTACAAAGCAAACATAATTCAAGGGGAGGAAAAGTGAGCGCAGACACAGTATGATTCAAAGCAGGCAAGTAAGCTGCTGCATTAAGTCTTCTGAATGGAGTTTCCTGGAAGGACCCCTGAGCATGACCCTCAAGCTCTAAGTTTTTGCCAAATTTATTTGAGGAGGAAGGAGGGCGGGAGGCATGTTTTCTCGAGGGGAAAAAACTCACCCCGCTAAAGCTTTCTGTTGCCAGGGAAGGTCAGGGAAAATTCAGGAAAACTCCTTTTTATGTTCTTTATGATGTTTACTCTTGCACAGAGCCAAGAGGGGAATGAGAAAGGCTGCAGCATGATGCAGGGCTGCAAAAGCTGTGTGTATTTAATAGGGTGACATAAATGGTGTGTTTCTCTTTGCCGTCTGCCGAGTGCTAGGGGGAAAATCTGTCCTAAATAGACAAACGAGAAGCCATGAGAGTGTCGGCTGGCTCTCGTCAGCCGCGTCCCCCGGGCCAGCCCGCGGCTCCGACGGGAAGTACACAGCGGATGTTTAATGAAAGGGCTGCTGCGGCTTATCTCCGCGAGCAGGGGACTTCTTTGTGAACTCACTTGCTTTGAAAGATATGTGGCCCACTATGCTGGTATTGTTGGCTCTCGCTTTAAGCGCAGCCACATGATTCACATAGGAGCTGTGCGCTGCGTCTGCCAAGGAAAGCTTCCCCTGTTCTCTCCCTGGTTGGGAGTAAACTCGGCAGAAGGTCATCGAGGTCACAAGATCTGCCTGTTATTGCATTTTACAGGAAGGAAGATACGTTGTCTTTAGATCAGTTTATCAGCTGACTTTCCTGTGAAGAAGACTGAGACTATTTTCCTGTGTACCACCACCCCCGTAATTCCCAAACGAGTGTGCTCTGTTTGCATCTCCTGTCAGCTCAGCTGTGTGCATTTCTGAAACAGCCCAGTATTAAGCAAACAAATAAAAAAGCCATTGTGAGACATCGCAGAATCCACATCCCTTATCAAACTGCCTGACAGGCTGGGATAAATCTCTTCCTCGAGGCTGCCTGTCATCTCCCTCCCTCCCTCTCAGCGTCAATGCACAATCAAATCCGTTGTGGTGAAATAGACTCAGCTGATAGTTGTGGAGTTACTTACATGGATGCTGAGAGCAGCAAAGAGCCTAACAGACTCCTCTGCTTTCAAAGCAGTTTCTTTTGAGCCTGCACCTTTGAAGAGTCATGAGTTTTTGGATTTGGGTTTTTCTGGTTTTGTCATTTAAAATCCCAAGTTTCTGAGGATTTTTTAAAAATAATCTCTGCTTTTTCTGTGCAAGGGAGCAAGCAGAGTGCAGAGCTGTCTCCCTCCCTGCCCAGCCTCCTTTGAGAGGTCCCTGCTTTCATAAGGTTTTCGGCTGGGGAATGGTTGCTTGTTTCCTCCCTGTGCTCACTGTGACAAATGCATTTCTGTGACCAGGAAACTGCAGATGTTACAGATGCACTAAGGCATATCTTATTAGCTAATTATTCTTAATCTCGGAAGGATTGCACATATTGAATAATGCCATTCATTGAGTAACAGTTGAAGGGAAACTTCCTGGCTCCAAAGTATATAGGGTGGCAGCTTTAATCGTGTTTTCTTTTCCTACATGTGTAAAGATAAAATAACCTTCCAATGCTCCCCTCTTCTAAAGAGTGCTGGTTAACATAGCAAGAACTGGCATGTGACACAATAAGTTTGCTGGTTTTCAAATGACCATGTTTTCTGGACTGAAAAACTGCACTGCACAGGAAAACAGCTACTAATATTTAATAATAGCCACTATGGTTTTTGTAACATTGATCTGGTTTGATTTTTGCAGCTCTTATATTTACATGGAAAACCTTTGTCCACTAGTGCCAAGGGTCTTCACACCTTCACACATGATCCAGAGGGGAGAAGGATCTGAAGAAAATGTCAGTGAAGATCCAACCTCATTTACAAGCCTGCAGGGGTTATAGTTTTGAGGAAGGATCATGACTTATATCATTATTCCCACAGCATTTTTTCACTACCTGTGAGATGAATCCATCTTTCCTAGTTTTTCTAAGTCAAATGTCTCTCTGAAAATTCTTCATATCCTGACCTTAAATCCTATATCCAGGACTACATCTGCAGTTCACAGTTATGGAAGGCTGACACAATGAGCTTCATGTGCAAGTTTTGGTCCATGTTTATACTTTAAGTTCTCTTATATTTTAACAATCATGCTTGTAATATAAAACATATATATATATATATATATAGAGAGAGAGAGAGAGAGAGAGAGAGAGGAGAGAGAGAGAGATGTGGAAGCATTACAGATACATCATCTTTATTCTCAAATAATGTTCCTTTGAACATTGTCAGTAGCTGACTGGATATTCCTCACACTAGTTCAGGAACTGCTCTCACAATTTTTAGTGTGAGTGACTAATCATGACTGTCAGAATATAGCTCTTAAACATGAAGAGAGCATTTTATAATAAAAAGGGTATGTGATCATTCTGGCAGTAAAAAAAAAATTAAAAAACCTTGTACTGCTCTGTCTATTCTACATTATTTGGAAATCTAAATTGGAGTATTTAAGATACAATTATAACAAAGCTGAAATGAGAGGCAAAAGAAGAGGAAAAATCCTTCTGAGGTTTATTATTAAACAAATGGGGTTTGGTTTGAACTCTTTAATTTGCCACTTGCCAGCCTACATCTAAGAAGCAACCTTGTTTGTATTTCAACAAAGAATCTCATTCTTTTTTTCAATAAAAAGACCTGGCAATAATTCTGTTGGCACTAGATGAAGAGTTTGCTTATTCCGCTGGTGATGGTTTCTTTTGTTGTTATCTAGTTTAATGAAAACTTCATAAAAAAAGACTCTGGAAGTTTATAGATAAAGCTTATATATATTTGTTCAGGTCATATGCCAAGGGGTAACTTCTTATTTCAGAAGTCATTGCACTAGGGAGAAATGTGGTTAATACTTGCACTTTTTGCAAGTAGCAGTCTTTATTCAGAAGCTGGAACAAGTGAAGCAAACCACAGGGCCTGAGGCAGGCATGTGAACAACACAATTTTGACTTTACAGTAATTCACTGCTACTATTATCTTAGCAACCTTTCAATAGAGTCCTGCAAAATCCAGCAGGGAGGGGATTCCTTTGCTCTTTAAAGTCAAGAAAGTCCTAAACAGCTGTGTCTTTGTATAGGTTTTGGATTTATTTTTTTTTAATTCATTCCAAATCCTGTAAAACAGAAATTGTTCTCTAATTAACATATTCCTAAAAGAATATGGATTTTAATTTTTTTTTCAGCAATACTGGCCAAAGATTTTTGATTTTTGCAACACTGTTACAAAATGTGGTGCCATTTTTCCTGGCATGTCTGCCACTTGTCAGGTTCTGTGTTTTGTCACTACTTCTTAACAAACAGCTTTAAATTCAGGGCTTTTAAAAGAACACATAGAGCACAATGGTCAACTGAGTGCCTGCTTGCAGCAAAGGTTATTGCTGAATGTGTTTCTCAGCTGTCAGTTGTCAATGCATCCCACCCACACCCAGAGAGCCACAGATGGAGGCAACGTCCTTGCTGGATCTGTGCTGACCTTTCAGCAAGCTGGCTGGAGAGGAGGGGATGAGGCTGCTGCTGGACTGTGGGAGGCAGAGGTCTGTGGGCAGAGCCAGCTCCTCTGTGTGCTGTGGGGCACTGCCAGCTGCAGGCAAAGCCCCATCTGGCCCAGCTGTGATGAGGGCTCGCTCACATCCATGCAGTTTGCCAAGCCAGTGGTGCTCAGCCTGCAGGGGAACAGCCATGGGGCTACACACACAGGCAGGCCAGGACTGCTCATGTGGCGTTTTATCTTTTGTCCTTTATGAAAACTGGATTTATGGCTCCTGGGTAAGCCTTTACTTTCACATGTTTCTCTGTGGAAGAACAAGCTTCCCACTTTCCTGCTATATAACACTAGACTAAAGCCCTTTCTGGCAGCACTTCAGAGAGGCTGATGAAGCAGCACCAGAAACAAATTTGGCCTTACATTTGAAATTTTGACATAAGGTCATCTGTAAGTCCTACAAATTAGAGCTAAATGTTCTTCCTCTCCACAGTCTTTCCCTCCTTTATCTTGCTTCTCCTCCCTTTCTCTGATCTCCTTTCCTCTGCACAAGCAACAGCTAGGAAAACATCTCAGGGATGGAATTTGCTTGCTTATTTATATTTTCATCTCCTGTAAAAAGAAAAAAAAAATAGATAACTATAATGTTTTTTTCTAATGAATATAATCTAGTAGTTTGGTTAAATTATACCAGATTAGTCCCTCTTAGTATTCTCTAGATAAATATATTAGCAAATTCATATTGAACTGAATGATAAAAATCTTAAAGTCCCATAATATATTTTGCTATAGTTAATTTAGTTCTGCTAAATAGTGGTGAATTAGGTTAATGTTAATAAGTGAAGTGAAGTGAAGTGAAGTGAAGTGAAGTGAAGTGAAGTGAAGTGAAGTGAAGTAAAAAACTGCCCACGAGGCACCCAGAGAGCTCAATCGGTTGTCAGATGCCCGGAAATCCTATTTTTAAGACCCATTTCTGGGCCTCCTGCTGCAGTTATGCATACTATTGGAAGATTAGTTTTTAGGACAGGGATAGTTTTCCGATACAAACGTTTTACACTTATCAAGATTCAGAAGAGAGGTGGATCTTTAAACGCTAGCAAGAATCTGAAATATTTTAATAAAAAATGCTTAACAGAAGAGCTGTGTCTCCACATCTCAGATCTGACCAGCCTCTGTTAAGAGCAGAGGACTTCCAGGACTGATTTTTCTGCATCTGCCCTGTGGGGTTTCTATACCTTCTTCTCATGACCTCATTGGAGACAGGGCAGGATGTGGTCATGTGTGTATTTGGTGGCACTGAGTATGGTCCAGCTCCCAGCTCCCCAGCTCTTGCTATGCTATGGTGTTCAAAAGCTCCTATTTCAGACTGCACTCTCTGGTCTGCTGGGTCTCTCAGCTGGGTAAGTGATATCCTCAATTTCACCAGGAAAGCAAGATGCTCTCTGCTAATTCCTCAACTGATATGAAATTGTATGAAGCCTTAGAATTTGGCAACGGTTGCTCTGTCCTCCCATCCTGTAGAATTGTGTAGGTACACAAGGATTTAAATCCCTGTGGATATCATTCTTCTGGATGACTTCTACAAACAGGGTTATGCTGATAAGTAGGAAGGGCTCAGACACTGGAATGTTAGATTATTATCTCTATTTTATATCTCTATCTATATCTATCAGCTTATATAAAATATATAATTAAATTTTAGATGGATGCTCTACAGATGTATTTGTCAGTCAATGCAAAAACAAGCCAAACAACAAGATAACAAGACCAAAAGCATAGTTTGAAATTTTGGTTTTCTTTATCTTTGTTTCCAGGAACCTTCTTTCATCTCCTGCATGTGTATGAGCTGTGTGAATCATGTCATGATGACATCTCAAGGATGTATAGGAGAAGGACCCAGCAGAAAGAGGCTGGGAGAATTAGGGTGGTCTGTGTGGGAGGTTGGGAAACTTGAAAGAGCTGAGGGATAAGTGAGCAGCTGCAGTCCACCAGGCAATTGCAGCTCTCAAGAACTCAATACATAGTCTTTGTCTCTCCATCTTCACAGAACCCACATGGTGGGCCATAAGTTTTGTTGAAGGATCAGTTTTTACAATGAGGACTTTAATGAAAAGAACCACAGTTACATAGTATTATTAACTATTTTGATTATTCATAAGTGCTGGAAAGTACTTAGGAAGTTTGCTAGGTTAAAGTCCCTAAGCAAAAACAGGTGATCTGATGGAAATTAAAATGCCACCTCTAAATCCAGTTATGTTTGCATGCATATCAATTCTCAACATCACTGCACTGCCATTTTTCTTCTTTTCAGAAAATATTTAAATTTTCCCTTTGATTCAGTTCACTGGTGTCTTACTGTTATGTACTGTTTACTGTTATATACTGTTTACTAAAAATAAAAACATATCAGAGTCTTGGGAACATCTGGCATCTAATAAACCTTTAGCATGGATACTCTTTTATAAAAGGGACAAGGCCCAAGGCAAAGATACTATTTTCATTTCACCCTCTCACTCACCCTTGACTTATTACTGGGTTCATCATTGTTTTCAGATAGAGGATACAAAGCTATGAGAGACAAAAGATCACCCTTTGCAGGATGGAGAATGCTTGTCATCCTACAATCCACATGCCAAAACCTTTGAGTAGTTAAAAAGACAAGGATGTCCAGGATTTTGCTCAGGGAGCTTAGGATGTGGGATGACAGACACCTGGGAGTTTTCCACAGAAAGAAAACAGATGGCCTTGGATGAGCCCAGCCAGCTTGGTCTGATCAGGACTGATAGTTCTGGTTCCCTTACTCCTGGGTTTTACCCAGATACTGCACTAGCTGGGCTTCGCTGTGGCAAATCATGTGAAGTGTTAGGGCAGTCCTGCTTGAATTTTTACCAGCAACTTAAGCACAGGTGCTGAAACTGGTCACCCCTGCTATCTCTGCTTTCTCAAGGGCATCCTTGCCACATTTATGTCCCCAGCGGCCATGCTGGTTTCATCCTAAATGACTTGAGCAAAGAGATTTTCCCCAGGGAATCCCAGAGATGTAAGAGATATCTCTGGATTTAGATTAACTTCTGGTTTGGATGCTTTAATTTTTGTGTCTTGCCTTTCAGTTCCTGAACAGAATTATCCTTCTAACCACTCTTTCTTGCTTTCAAGATCTCCTTGAAATGCACAATATTCATTCCTCTTACCCTCTTTATACCAGAAAATGGATGTTCCTACTGTCATCTTCTCTTGATCTCTCATATCTGAAAGAGGAAATTACCTTAAGCTGCAACAGCAGAGGTTTAGATTTGCTATTATGAAAAATTTCTTCACCAAAAGACTTGTCAAGCACTGCATCAGGTTTCCAAGGCTGAGGACCAGGTTCCAGTAACAGACTGAGCCACCATCCCTGGAGGTATTTAATTCAAGTGTAAGTGAGGTATTTGAGGACATGATTTAGTGAGGAATTTGGCATTGCTAGGTTAAAAGTTGGCCTTAATAACCTTAGAGGCCTTTTCTGACCTAAATGTTCTATGATTGTTATGTATCATTACTTCTAACTTCCTTGCTTCTGAATTCTGTGTTTCTTTTCTCTGATTTGCCTCCAATTTATAAACACAGCATTTCAGGCCCAGCCAAACCTGTGTATAAAGCAGCAATCTCCAACCCTGCCTATTTACAACAATGACACTCTAGCCTAAAAACATTTGGAGTCAGTTCTAACATATTATGTTCTGGGTTGTTATTGTGTCTAATCTGCATGTGACTCATGCCAGATATGTCCTTGCCATGGACTGCCAGTCTGGGAACACGGAGTGGCTGGGTTGCTGCTCTGGTCCCGCGGGTTGCTGCAGTGATGTGCCATCAGCCTCCAGGCTGGCACCTGGTGTTGTGCACATCCCTGCCAGACCTCGGTGTGCGACACACTTGCCAGCCCTTATTGCAAACATCAAGGGAAACTCAGCCTGAAACTTTCTAAAGCGTTTTCCCCTCCCTGCCTCCAAACTCAAGAGGGGAAAAAAATGAATTAATTTTCTGCAAAACACAAATGTTGGCAGTACCACAGTCATCTAAAATCAGGCAATCATACACTCCCACCTTTACACCCTTCCTCTGAGAAATGTTTATGCCTTTGTAGCTGTACCTGATCCAGGTATGTATTAATGTGGGCAGAGGAAAGGGAAAAGACAAAATGGCTCACACATGCAATTGTCCACATTGCACAGAAATTGCCACCACTTGTATGGTACCACAACTGCCTCAACCCATACTGTTTTGTCAGACTAGAATCTGACATAATCATAAAAGTCCTGGATGTTCCTTTTTCATTTACACACAGAGTTCAGAAAGAAGGAAACAAGGGAAGGGTGCAATGCTCCTGTTTCTTTTCCTTTTCAGCACTCTGCTGGTGCTCTCCTGTCCCCTTTGTAACACATGCAAATGCTTCAACAATTACTTTTTAATAAAAAACCAGCAGATTTTCAGGGCAGCTGGGAGGTTGTCTTAGGGGTAGAACGACAGACTTTGCAGTATAATAGCATACAGATGTTGTGACACAGCTTGCTAAGGGCATAACCCAAACCCGCTTAGACACACTAATCTAATACTCTGCCAGCATTTATTCTTTCCCAGCTGCAGAGAGAGTGTGGAAATGCCTTGAAGCTTCATTAGAAGGGGGAAGATAATGAACAGTGAGGAGTGAAAGGCAGGAATGGAGATAAAGGTCTGCATACTGAAATAGCAGTAACACACTGGAGTACATCCTGGTGTGATATATATACATTTTGCTCTAATTCCTCCCTTGGGCAGTTTGAGAATGGAAATTTTTTTCTCAGAGGAAGTATTCTTGCTTCTGATTTTATGGAGGACAGCAATTTCCGTAAATGGGATAATACTGGAGAGTAGTTAGAGATCCCTTTGTCAGATATGAACCCATGCTGTTAAATGCTGTCACTATCTAGAGCAAAGCATTGGTAGAAGTGTAAAGATTATCAGAAATGCCATGTGCACTATTACAGGAAAAAAAAATTAAGGACTAAATTCTATTTCCGATAGTGTCAAGATGATTCTTCATTAAGTCAGCACCAAAGGATGTAGGTGTTTTTATAGCTTCAGCTTGCCCCTGTATTCCAAATCTTTTTAATAATGTATTTCATTATTTTCCAGGGGGTCATTAACCCACAGGTTCAGGTACAGATTATACTATGTTTATCAATGGTGTACTATGCAGCTTTGGTGTTGCTGTTCAATTTGACATAAATTGTCAAACCCTGCAGAGGTCCTCAATCAGCCCTAGAAACCCTGGCTGGGGGACTAAAAGAAGAAGTAACATACTGGGAAAGATCTTCAGCGTCTCAACTAGCAGCCTGAAAAATCACTAAAATCCCAACAAGGAGCAATCTTCTTTAAAATCCTATCAGATCCTTACCTGCAAGGTAGGAGTCCCACAATTGCATTAATGGTATTTTTTTTAAATGAAACTGCATATGAATTTAATATGAAAAATCAGTTTTCTGGGGGACAGCTGCCAGCTGAACAGTTTCATCTTTATCTGCCATTAACATGACTGACAGGAATATTCATCTGCATGGGACAAGGAACTAATGTACCTCCCAAGAACTGTGAGGAAGAGGGTGTACTGCTAATGTAATGAATTTCTACAGTGCTATGAGAAGTGTGAAGGGACTGTAATATCTAACGATGAGAGTGAGTAGCAGCTTCTTTACCTCCATTTGCCACTACCGATTTGGCCCTATGTATATTTCATCCATAGAAAAGAATGGTTGTTTTTTTTTTAATAGTTTTTAAACAATTGTGCACAACTCTCAATCTTTCTTTAGAAATTAATTTGCTTGAAAATTTCCTAAATATCTAAATGTTCCAGAAAAAAAAAATTCCCTTATGTCAAATGTAATAGTTTGGGGTTTTTTCCTTCCCAGAAAATACTTGGCATCCTGCAAGTTAAGAATGTCTCCAGATTCTGGGTGTTTATGGAGCACTTCCATCAGGGTGTTTGTTTATTCAGGATTTAGTCCAGGATACAAGGCTGGTCCTAGATGGCTGCTGTTGACAAGAGAACAATGTATGACTGATCATGTGAGATTATTCTGATCACAAAGCACCTACACAGTTTATTTGTGCACTGGGGCAACACAGAAGCACATATAAAAAGTCCTCTAGATAGAAGCATCTTGCTTTTTCCATAGAGAAGAATATAAACAGCTACCAAGGGGACAAACAGAAACATTAGTCTGTAAGGCAATACTTGACTTTCTCAGAAAGTTCAAAAGGTTACAGAGAGCTTCCCTTTCTCAAACTGTCTCTGTGGTGGCAATTTAGGTTTCAGCCCTTGGTGCCACCCACAGAGTTTGATAAGCCTCTCTGAATTTCATACTTGCTCTTTCTGGACAAAAAAAAAAAAATCTCATAATGGGAAATGTGGCATCAGACCCAAGCAGAAGATGTGCACATGTCAGTCTTCATCAGGAAGGGGCAGGATTTTTGTTGCAACAGAGCAGGAGACTGCTGATGTGAGTGACAATAATCAGGATATTACTCATGAGATTGCTGCTGGTGGACATCAGAACTGTGCCTGCTCAGTACTTGCAAAGGATTTTATCTTGTTACCTTTGCTCACATTTCAGTATCAGTTTCTCAGAAGCGCTTCAATTCCATCTATGGTCAGTGGGACTGAAGCATGTAACCCCTATATGCAGTCACTTAAATTTCTCCATCAGAAGCCAACTTTTACAGCTCTCCAAGGGATTAACCCTGACACAAAAATCTGAGATGCAGGCAATCCTAGAAGCACAGCTCAGAGTTGTGTTTTCCTGCCTCCCCACCTCCCATTTGGAGGTTCTTTCTCTGTGATTGGATCTTAGAGATGCTTGTCCAGAATTTCCACTGTAAAGTTTTATCTTCTCCTTGTAAAAATCCTCTGGGCTGGAATTTAGTTTCAGGTATGCCTAAAATTAGTAGAAACAAATTTTACATTAAATTAACAATGTAGGAATTAAAAGAAACCTCCAAATTATTTGACTTCAGACCTTGGTTTGTACTCCTCTTGCCCTGAACTGGAATTACTTACAATGTTTTTCCTCCAAGGTAGCTTTAAACATCTGATTATGGTTAAAAATAAAAATATTTGGATATGTACACATTTAAAATGTGATTGTGATTGGAAAGTAACCTTTCTCTCCTAAGAAACTTCAGCATATATACACATGCCTTTCACAGGAATGCAGATTAAGAAAGATCTATTTTCCAATGTCATATTCAAAGTATCACAAATATATGTAAACATTTCAGGGGAGACAAAAGCCTGTTCTAATGTTAATCTTTAGGGTATGAAAAAATCACTGTACTGTGGGTTTATGTGCTCAACAATTTGAATGCCAAAGAAGTCTGACTTTTCTTGTGACTTACAATGAATCACAAGGTGTATGAAGAAGGAAATTTTTATGCACTAACTAACGGTTACATTTTCCAACAAACAAACAAGCCCAAAAACCCCCAACCAAACAAAAACTCCCCACCAGAATCATCAGCTGTACAGGTTTATAGCTAGGTATAGACACCTCATGGGGGAGATTTTTTCAGACCTTTTCTTTTGCCATCAGACTCTCCACTTTTTCATTTTACTTTATGCAGCATGGATGTAGCTATAAGCTGTAATGAGAATCCTTCTGAGAGAAGTTTACTTTATAAGCTTTGCTATAAATGAAATATGGCACAACCTACTGCCAAAATTCTCCATCAGACATCAAAGACTACTTTAGACATCTATCTAAGTACTTTTAGAAAAGTTCATCACAACTCAAATTTTTATGGGCTATGCATCACAAAATTAAGTAAAATAAGTAAAATTAAGTAAACTAATTTCTTTTAATTAAATTAAGAACATTTTTTATTAAGTAAATTAGGTTAAAAAATTGCAGTAGCAAAAATTCTGATAAACCATTTACTTCCAGAATCAGTAAACATCTGTAGCCAGGAGACCTCAAGACTATCTGAGCTCATATGCACTCATTTCAGAAGGGTGGGATTATGATACCTGTAATGGGCCTAAACACAAGCTGTTTATTTGAAGAATGGGAATAGAAAAATATTGAATTATCCATAAAGATGGGAATGGGTAAATGGAACAATAAATGTGTTTAATCAGTCTGGGTCCTGTGTGATAAAGCATATATCTTGGAGTGTAATATCAACAGGAAAGTGTTTTGCTGCCAGATAACTTGGAATGTTAGTAAAAACTGGTTTCATAGAAATTCTCCAGTATTTCAGTATCTGAGTTCAAAACTATGTTTTGCACCATTTTTCCTGTCTTCTGGGTCCTGCCTGTGTGTAGTACAGGGTAATTCCTTTTTACATGAAAGCAAACAGCAGAAAAATTGGTATATTTTGGGTGCAAAAACTAGTTTCTGATTCACTAATCTAGACCTCAAATATTTAAATTCAAATTAGTTGTTTACAAAAAGGTTCTGATCTTACTTTCTTTGTGGCTTTTGTGGTTTTAAGATTAATCCAATTGCTGGAAGAAAATCTCTGGGGTCAAACACATTGCAAAATTCTAAAATGTTCCAGGTCAAGAGAAAAGAAAATGTCTTAAAAAAAGGAAAATGTTTTTACAGAGTTCATATCATAGTGGGCATCAGCTGTGTATGAACCTCAGCCTCTCCAGCTCTGGGGGTTTTCCTGCTGCGACAGGACCAGTGATGGCAGTAGTACAGCCAGCTGGTGAGCCCAGGAGTTCTGTCACCTTGTGCCTGCAGGCAACATGCTTGGGAGATGCAAAAATCTAGGTCCAAAATCAGCACAGCCTTCAAGGCCAGCATTGCAGGAAGCAGGGTGCAGAAATGTTTATGCTTCTCCCAATTCTCTGCTATCTGGCAACTCTGCACACATTTCCGCCAGGAGTTTCCAACGTGTCAGTAACATGGTGAGCTCTGAATATATTTATGCCTCACAGTGTTGGATTAAACTCTATTATTAATCATGACAGCTCACTATGTTTCATCCTTGCCAGGAGTCTTGGCTGGCATATCCTTGTCTCCCTGTAACCAGCCCACTATAACCTCTTTTTGTGTGTGTGTGGGCAAGGCCCCCCAACAGTGCCTGTGTCATCAGTTTTGCTGGCCCCCTTTCCTTCCCACTGCCTGAGTGCTGGGGCACTCCAGAGTCCTTTGCCTTCTCCACCACATCACTCCCAAGACTCATTCCCAGGGGATGCACCATCCTTCCCACAGCACCAGCATAGGACAATTTTTGCATATCACCCAGAGTACATCAATATAAATGCAGTTTATAGTTGCTCAAAATCAGGGAGAGATGTGAATATAAAAGTACATTTTTGTCAATGGAATAATTGTATTGCAAAAGAGTACACTGACACTTGTTTTTCTTAAAAACTGTTTGTGCTTCTCTCAACTACCAAGTGAAAAAATTATTGTTGTGATTCAGCCTATCCTGATCGTACACATCTGAGATGCTCTATTGGTCTTTATTAAGACATGCAAAATCTGTTAAGGCACTGTAAAATTATTTTCTTTCACTTCACAAGTCTCACTTCCCATATTTAATTTTAAGAAAATGTTGGTTATTTCCTTCTTCTAAATAGCACAAAGTAACATCCATGCTTGTTGAATTGACACAATAGCTGCCTATCCTGCAGCTGCATGATACCAGACGTGGGACTCCCAGAAAAAAACTACTGTGTCCCACAGAGCATCCTGCAGAGATTTCTGGAAGCTCATGGGGCTGGGAGGCAACAGATGGCAAACCTCTGTATGTCGTGTCAGCTCAAGCCTGGAAGTGCTATTGTAGCATTCTGCTGTCTGTCCACAGGACTTGTTAGCGATAGCAGCCTTCAGTGGTGACTGCACTGTTTCCAGGCTTGAACTGGCTCATCCAAAGGCATCTTACCAGCCTCTGGCCCTGTCCGCATGCTCTGTTGGTTTGGCTGCTTCTTCCCCTAGGAGCTGCCCAGCAAAGCAGAGATTGAAACTTTGCAGAGCAGCATCTCAGCACCAACCTAAAATGCCTTCACTTCCTCCTCAAATGTTACCTCTTATGGCACTGCTGACCCTGCCAATTTGTCATTGGCCTGAGAAATATCAATAGCACCCAGTGCTGTTACGACCTTTCTTCAGAGAAACCTGTATTTTATGCTTCCAAGGACAATGAAAAACCCTGCAGCAAAGCCCTTACGTCCAACAAGTTTGAGGGAAAATTATGCTAAAACTGTCACATAAAAAAGGAAAATACCATGCAAGATCACCATTTTCACTGTCCTGAATAACAGTAAAAACATTATATCTAATCCATCTAGTCTGGAGCTTCGTTGTGCAGCTCTGGACAAGATGGAGAGAAGAAAAAGCCTGCTAGAAGCAACAATGACAGCTCAACACAGCTATGAGCTCAGACACTGAGCCCCCAAAATGTGCCGAAAGACCAACTGTGCCAGCAGTGTAACCTAAAACAAGCAACACTGCATGGCAGTGTTTCCATGACACTGAAATCATGTCATACCAGTTGTTCTCCTCTATTGCACAAGCAAAGTTTGTCATGAACCCAATGACCAGTGCTCATCAGATTGTCTTCCCCTGGTTAATATATCCCCCAGGCCCTCCCTCAAGTAACATATTGTGGCTGCCAGCATCAGTGCAATTCACTTCATTCAGCACAAGCAGTGCTGCAGCTCTCCCCACAGCCAGTTCTCCCATGGTAGTGTTGGCATCACCAAGGCAGCAGGAACTAACCTCTTGGCCACACAGTAGAATGGACGTATGGACATCAAAGAAATGCTCCTCACTTTGTCAGAGATTTCCATTTGACACAAACAAAAGCTTTCATCTTTTTCATCTGTGTCTATGCTATGTATCTGGCATGAAACTGAATTTGGATCAGTATCCATATTTCCTTAGTATCCATTTCTCTCCTGTTCAAAGAGGGAACCCTGAAGGGTGTATCTCTTACTCAGTGTTTCTACAGCACCTACCATAGCAGGGGTATGATCTCAGCTGAGGATTTCAGATCCTATTATCATAATAATGCAATGCTGTATGTTCTTCCTAGTGTCTGAAGTTTTCCTTCAGCACACTTTTCTTCCAGTGTTGCTAAAATAGGAATGGTTTTGCTGCTCAGGGGAGGTTCTGAGCTGTCACCCAAAAGGAGAAGAAATTGTTAATTTTGTACCTTTGCCTCCACAAGCCTCTGGAGCAACAGCATCCAGATTAAATGTATTGACTTGCCTATTGCAAGAGGAAATTCCTGTGAGAAACCTGTTTCTACCAGTTCCAGGTGGCTAGCACAGGCATAGATCTCCATGCATTCTGTTGTTTTCTGGAGCAAATACTCTTTCTTATGAAATCAAAAGAGACTGATTCAAAATGATAGAAATCAGAAGACAAAAGATAAAGAACATTAAGTAAAGTTAGTAAGGCATGCAGAAATTTCACTTCATGCCATGAAAATGAAAGATAGCCATCAAAATTTAAGGAGCACTAAACAGTTATTGGCTCTGATGGAGTGAGAAAGTTAAAATACCCTGAATTCATGCAATCACACAAATCTGATCTTTACCCAAAAGTACACCTAATACATAATAGGGGCCCTTCCCCCATTTAATCATATGATGCAGGGCAAATCCAGCTTAAAAGATCCCCTATCACTTCATTAAATTTAGCAGATGGCTGAACAAAGCACATTGTACATTTCTCAGCTCTCAGTTAGATCATTGCCACTGAAATGAAAAATGCAGTAGTGTGTAACCAGGAAATGCATTTCCCATGTTATTTGTGTGAACAAAATAGCTGTGTCCTGCTCCTGAATATAAGTGAATTAAAAACTAGTCTCTGTATTTCTGCATGTAACTTACCTATGCATCACTTCCCCATCATTTCTGTGAATGTAAAAGATTACACTCCTGTCTCAGTATTGTGATCAATGCAGTCATTGTCAGGCTTACAGAATTTGTTCCAAAAAGTTTCCATTTACAAGTTGAGTGTTGCTGTATGGGCTTTCTGTACTCATAAAGACTGCATCAAAAAGAATTGGCACAGTAAGCTGTCTTGAAAATAGAAAGATGTTGTGTATTAGGCAGCTGAATTATGCACAACAAGAATGTTAAGTCACCTATTAACCATTTCAGCAAAAATAAGTAATTACATGCAACTTCCCTTCCTCAGAAAGCAAACTCTAAGAGGAAATTATTAATGGCAAAGATTATTTTTGTGCCTGTGGCACACATGTCTGTTGAAATGCTCTGAAATAAGGAAGAGTCCAATTGGCAGCAAAAAGTTCAGAATTAGAGGAGGAAGGTCATCTTTTAAAAATCAGTTTTTATTAAGTGATCCCTAGCTAATTATAGAGCTATCCTATGTTCCCTGATCCTTCACATATTTCCCAACTCCAAACTTTTAGTAGGAAAGGCATGATAACCATGGTTAAAAAAAAAAAAAAGTTCATTTCTTTTGCTGTCATTCAAATAAATTCTTGCTTTTTGATTGTGTCAGTGGAGACTGGTTATTTACACTCTTTTATATAGAAGTTTAGCTCTCCAGCAATAGATTACTGAATGTTGTTACACAGCTGTACATTAATCTGTTGTCCACTGCCTCCAAACACCATTAGAGATGCTGGCCTAGTTGGATGCAATTTGACCAGAGGTGAACAGACCTTAAACTGCCTATATGAAGAGACCTATTAGGTATTCTCCTGGCATTTAAGAAAACACTTCAGTTCATGTCCCAAATTTTTAAATTGTGGTTTCTTTGAATGACAAGTTCAAAGGGATTTTTATTTTGTGTATATGTCATTTTAGTGAATTCATTTCACACAATGAAATTAATTCACTAAAATGTGGTTTCTGTTATGTCATTTTTCTGCCCAACCATAAATTTCCTTTTAAAAATAGAAGTGTATGAAAGAGATATGGAAAGAATTTTCTAGGATATTGCTCAATATGTTCAATGTTGCAGCCTGGAATATGATATGACTTGAAGGAGAATTACCAGTCATAGTGATTTTGATTAAAAGATCTGTTTATATTTATGAGAATGGCATGGCTGAATTGTTCAGAGCTCCATGGAAGGTTATGATGAGTTTAGGAGTTGAAGAAACAAACCAGATTTTTTATGAGTTCTCAGTGATGCTGTCATACAATTTAATTGGAAGGAGTCAAGACAATATTTAATATTGATTTCAAAATGGACCTTAGAAGTGATTTCTTTTTGGCATATCATCATGATACAGTATTTGACAAACGGATCAGGTAACATAGCACCATTACTGTACTGGGGAGGAGGGAGAAAGAATGGAGGAGGAGGGAAAGGAAAATAAAAACCACATCAAGATACTTACACACTTTAACACTTTCAAGCAAACAGGGTAATTGCAAGTCACCATACTGATCCTGGGCTGCCTTTATCTCATCCCCAGAAAAGATGGCAAGATTCACATACCTCCTGACCTAACAAAATCCCAGTTTGCAGCAGTTTCTCACTAGGGTTAGCAGGGCAAGGAAAAAATACCCCAAAGTTAGCAAAAATATGTGTCAGCTCCCACTGGACAAAAGAAAAATCAGACCTTGTCTGCACACACAGCAACAGGCAATGACCTGTGTTTCCTGTCTCACCCCACACTGTCTGCTCGCAGATGAGGTGACTTTGCAGAGAGTTTTCATTTCCCAGCCTTCAAAGAAGCAACAGAAATTTGTGAGTTACAGAATGTTATTAAGGGGGAGACAAGCAAACTGAAAGCAGGGTACAATCAAATGCTGAAAGGGAAGAGAGCAGATCTAGATAAGGCCACTACATGGTGAGACTATGTTTATCTGTCACATCATTTACAGTGCTCAGGCACTTAAAAGAAATAAATTATGACAGCATCCTTAATCCTTAATATTAACCTCTGAATAGCCAACAGAAAAAGTTTTATCAAGTAAGAAGAAAGACATATTTCATCACAATCACATCTTCACACTGACCTGGTCTTGGAGAACTGTAATTACATATTATTTCTGGGGTTTAGTACCTTAGGGGCTTAGCCAACAGGAAATAATCTAATTGCTAACTGCATGAAACAAATTTTGCAAAGCTGCTAAGAATTGCTGTTCCTTCAGAGCAGAATGAAGTTCAAAATAAAAGTACTGCCATCGTAAGTCTATTAAATAACCCTACATGAGATTGAATATGCAAGAGATAAAAAATACAATTAAAACTGATTATTTTAGTTTTAGTATTAATGGAACTAGCACAAATAGACAGTTGGAAGGAAAGTGGAATAGACACATATTCCTACTAATACACCACAGCAATATTCCCACTAATACAGAAGGGATGGAAACAATCCTTGTCCTCCTGTGAGAGATTGTCACATACAAACAGTACCTGTGCTTTCAAAGAGTCTTAAAGTTTGAAGAGGGTCTAGTGAGAGTCTTTTTGCAAAAGCAAAGAGATGCAAACAGTTCAAAATAATAATTTCCAGCTTCACAGTGTCAACAGGCACAGGAATGGTGAAAAAAGCTGTAGAATAACATCTTAAAAACCTAAAATTGACTTAGGGATGGAATGAAAACCGGAAGATGAAAGCAGTGGGACATACTTCATTCCAGTTTTGCAGATATCCCCATGGGGATTAAATCTGACAAAAACAAATTCATTTTCCATGGCAGAGTTATGCAAATGGGAGCACAGAGCCAGCACTTTCCTAGGGAAGCTGGTCACAGCCTTCACTGGGAAGAGGCCCTGTGGAAATGGATCAAGGCATTCCAAGGTGGAGGTGGGGCAGGCTGTTCTCCTTGCTACAGAGCTGCATATTTCCATACACAGAGATGATGTTTAGGCTTGGCTCCAGCTCCAGCTGCTCAGTTTGTTTTGGGGAATGCCTCAGGAGAGTAAGACAGCTCCTAGCACAGCAAAAGCCAGGCAGATTCCTAGCTCGCTCCCAGGTATGTGCTGCACACACACCTCCTAAGGAACTTGCATGCAAAGAGCCAAGAGCCTGCCAAGGGCTATGGGACCATGTAACACATCCATGAGGAAGGTGGCAATTTAAAAGGAAATAGCAGTTTGGTGTGTGATCAGGCTAAGACCCTTAATTTTTGCCCACAAGAGGACTAATCACCATGAAGCAGAGAGTACACTTACAGTGGCAACTCTGCATGGAAGAAGAGTGCCACCTTCCTGTTTCTAAACCAGACCCTCCCAAATCCACTTCACCAGCAGCCTGCCCTCTTTTTGCAGTTTTTAATACACCCAGCTCACAATCCTACTCTTTTACAGTTTTAATAGACAAGTTATCATTGATATATGAATGAAAAGCAGGCGAAAACTACAGAAAAGAGCATGGATATGACTCCAGTAAAAGAGAAGGGCTGTGTTAATTTGCTGGAAATTCTATTTTCTCTCCTCTCTCTCAAAACCGTGTACAAATTAGACATTTACATGATAGATGAGTATGTTCTTTTCTTAGGGAAAGTACTCTGCTGGAACTCAAAGCTCGGGTAAGTTCCATGTAATGTGGCCGTTGCCAAGGAAACTACTTGTTCTTAATTGAATAGTAGAGAAAATATTTGTGTAACTTATTGGCACATAAATTAAGGTTGCCCTTGAGCAGCCTTAAACTCACACAACCTTTTTTTTTAAACAAATTGTCCTAGTTTCTTAGATTTTCTTCTAATGTGCAAATATCATGGGAGAGTCACACCATGTAGGTGGCCCCTTCTCTGACACTGACCACTGCTAAAGTTGCATAATGCTTAACTTCAGGACCTAAAAGAGAAAAATGTTGATTATTACAGAGGCAATGACAATACAATCTAAAGCAAGTATGGGCTAGGCAGGAAAAAGGCAATAAAATAAGCTCTTGCAAATAAATCTTCTCCCAAAAAAGTCTGCCATGTACTCAGTGGTAATAGTGATGATAAACTCAGATTGCCCACACTGGTGTAGCTCCACTGAAGTCAGTAGATTCATGCTGATTTAGATCTGCTGAGCCTTTCACTTATATTTGGTCTTTGCTCTGCCACTGGTTTTTACTACATATTCAAATTACTGTTGGTTTCAAAAGGACAAAAGAAGTGACAAGGGTTTTCTTTCATGCAAAATCTGAGAGACAGAAGAGGCTAGTTAAGTCATAATCTGCTGCTACTGATGTAAAGTATACACAGATTTTGCACAGCCTCTTAGCAAAGGAAAATTGGAACAGACATGGACTACATCACCTTACCCTTAACTTTCATTCCCTGGGTGCTGCTGGGAAACAGGGGAGCATCATGGACTGGCTATATGAGATGTTGAAAGTGAATTCTCATTTAAGTAATTCTTTTTCAGTTACTCCTGGCAGGAAAAAAGAAAAGGTTTTAATATCTTGCTCTTTAACAGGAATTGTCAGGAAAGAAGCATCTGATAACCCAGTAGATTATACTGCTTGAAAAACACACATTTTTATTTTCTCTCTCCCATACACAGTACACTCATAAAATACCATTTATAATATTTTGAAACATTGATGTGTAATTAAATTGAAGCCTCTCTGGAATGATCTCATTAAGTACATCAAAAAGGAGGTAATAAAATATGGTAGTTAGATTTAGATATTGTAAGAAACCAATTTACACCAGCAAACATTAAACTAAACTATTTTGCTTTCTCTTGGTAAATTGTCTTCTCTTAACTATGGTCTTACTATTTCAGAGATGAGGAATAGTTCTCCCATTTGTCAGGTTCTTCAGAACACCAATCATCATCCTGGATTGCAGGATCCCTATGACAATGCTGCTATACTAGAAGTCTGCAGAAATGCTTTCAAATAATAGGCCACTGTAATATTTCTAGTATCTGGTCCTTTGCCACTCACTTATTTCATTTGCTTCATAAAATATAACTTTTAAAGTTCAAACAAAAAACAGATTTTTTTTTAAGTGAGTCTGCTTTTCACTAAAGATGAGGGAGGATAGTGATGAGTGTGGTGTCCTTTCACTCACTGTAGAGTGAAGCCACTGTAGAGTCCATAAAATCGGGTAACTGAGAATAAAGTTTGCTTAATTCAGGGTTATGTGCCTGTCAGAAAAACCCGCTCAATAAAATGTAGCAAAATGCTATCTGACCAGGGCAGGGAGCCCAAACAGCATCATATAGGTGACCCTGTCATTTAAGTTGAACTTGTATTAATAATGGTCCTTAACAAGCTGTCAATCTCTAAGGAGAGCCTTTTGTGCCTTTTCCCTGGTGCTTTTGTGTTCGCTTACTCGATGGCCACAAATCAGCCCTAGCTGAGTTGCGGTCAGTCCTAGGGCAGCTTGGGAAAAACGAAGCTTCTTTCTCCTTGTCCTCCCTATGCTCTTGCTTTTTTCCCCTTTCTTCGCCTTTCACTGCCACACAAATCATAAAAATTGCAGGCTGGGGTCAAGCTGCGTAAAACAAGCAGATACGAGTTTCCTCTTTGTTTCAGTGCAGAGCAGATGGGAGGAGGGAAATTGCTGTTCCACTGAGATAACTGCCAGATAGAAAATCTGAAAGTATCTCGATGACACTAGGAAACAGAGTATTTTTCAGTTAGTTGGAAACCCAAATGGATTTCTTAATACCTGCTGAACAGTAATAGCAAACAACTCACTGAGTACCTAAGCTCTGCTCCATTTCTCCTTCCTTTTCCTGTAAAATACTAAAAAGAAAAAAAATTAAAAATACAAACCAAACTAAGAGTAAACAAAAACTGCCACACTAAAGACCAGAAAGTAATCTGAAGGTTTGCAGGCTACAGGAAAGCCCAGGACTCTCAAAACCTTGCAGCAATCAGTTCATTCCATCGTTCATTCATGTCTGCTGGTGGCCTGTTCCTGGACTCCAAGCAAGTGAAGTGCAGAGTGAGAAATGCAAAGCTTAAATAAAGACACTGGTATCATCTGCACTTTCAGAGCTGTATTCTCAGTTACTTCAAGATACAGTCACACAGAGCAAATTTCTCACTTGGCACATTAAAGGTGGTGTGAGGCTTGTCTCAACACTGGGTTTGCTCACTCTCTGTGATCCATCTCTTCAGACCCAATACAAGAGTTCACCATGGTGTAAACTCCAGCAGGCTCTGGACATGGCAAACTACAGCATCTCCTGCATCTTGTGGGCTCCAGCCTGCCCCTGTATACAATCTGGGTTGGTGCAAGGCACAGCCAAACACCCCCATCCCTGCAGGCTTTGAGGCCTGCCTGCACCCTGACTGTAAGCAGTAATGTGGACAGACAACATAGGAGTTAGGGATGGGAGGATCTCTGGCCTGGGGATGCCCCTTCCCCAGCCCAGCTCACAGCGTGGTGCTACGAGACATGTACTGCCTGATTGTTCTTGCTGGGCTTGGTTGCATCCTGTGCTCCAGCATCGTGATCAAAGCAGCACACAATAATGAGGGTGTTTGCAGAAAGGCTTCTGCTCAGTCTACCCAGTCTTACTATATTAAGTCCTTTATGGTATGCTCAGTCTACCTTGATTTGCATTGAAAGACACAGTGTATGCAGTGACTGCAATACCAGCTAGGGCTGTGACAACTCTTTTGACACTTCCCTAGTCTAAAATCCCAGTTGTAGAGGATTTTAAGTCCTTGGGCAGCTGGCAGTTCTCATGAGAGTTAGAGATGAGTGGAAGAGAAAAAGGAGAGAGAAAATATGCCTTTTCTTCAAGTTGCTTCTTACCCAGTTCGCATGCAGCTATGCCAAATGACCAGGAGCATGGCTGTCCCTGCTTATTAGAAAAAGATGCAGTTGTCTGTCTGATACGGCAGTTCAGATTATTTTTGTTAGCCATCAACATTTTTGTTCTTTCCCCCACCCTTGAGTATGTATGCTTCCTATTTGGAAAGGAGACACTTCTATGAAAATTGTATTTGCCCTTGAATACTCAACAGCACAAAAATAACTTAGAAACCACAAGTAATGGTTGAAACAGGATAAAAGCTGGGTATCATGTCAACACTGACACACAGATGACAGCAGATTTGCAAGTGAACCACATTTGGTTTGTGCAGCAACTTGTGCCCAGATTATGTTTCCTTTTTTCTTTTATTTTTTTTCTTTCTTTTTTTTTTTTTTTTTTTTTTTTTTGCCACCAGCATGAGCAAATAATTTTCTCACTCTTATCCCATGTTCTCATTTTGCTGCCACTGGGATAATAATCCATACCTTCATTTTGGTATAGTGAGAAGTATTCAATTTGTGCAAAGTGCTTTGGCATCTCAGATGAAAAGGCATTTAGAAGTGAAAAGTGTTTTATTACCATTGTTATTGACTTGTTTGAAAGGCAAACCTCAGCCTGACAAGACTCTGCTAAACAAACAACACCCAATGCTTGAGAGGCAGAAAAGCCCAATTCAATTACAGAAACCACCTACCTCTACAAACTTTGAGAACTGAACAAATTACTAAGACCCAAATTCCACCTTTCATTGTTAACAAGCTTAGCAAAATTATGAAAGTCTTCTTTTTCCTTGTTTGCTTTAGCTATATGTAGTTTTTTTCATAGTCAAGCTTGTTCCCTTCTCAGGTCATTTATTCTGTCTATTTTTTATTACATGATTTTTGAAAAGGAAGTGGAAGCAGCTAATTGTAGTTATCTTCTTGCATAGCAATGTCACAAAATAAAAAGCTGATAGAGGAGTCTTCTCAGCACTTTGTTCTGCCCAGTTCTGTGCATTCTCATTCTTGTTCCTTGAGCCACACTTTGCCACCTGTAAGGCGGCAAATGTAAGGCACCTTCTATTTGAAAAGATGCATGGGAAAGAGTTGCGTCCCTCATTTTACAAACACACAAAAATAATCACATTGTGCTTCTTTACCTTATTCTAACAGCTGATAGATTGAAGAAAACTAGTGACTATTTATTAATTACAGTCACACCTTGGAGTAGGCAAGGACCAGCTGGCTGATCTAACTGCTGGTAGCAGACACCTGCAAGGCAGCAGTGCAAGGCTCAGCCTTACACCCTGGCTTCACAGGACTGAGCCACTGCTCATCCTGAGGAGGTCAAGCACAAGCATTTCACAAAAGAGAGAAAGGGGATTGATGCAAAACCTTTGAGAACTACCAGCTTACAAGATAATAATTCAATTTGTACCTATATTACATCTGATACCAGATATTCAAGGTAAACAAAAAAAAAGACTCATAAGTTATCAGTTGCTATTCTTCCTAGAGACACCTGGATAAATGTTTTCACAAACACCACTACCTAAAGAAATGAGAATAACAGTTCTCTCAATTTACCTATCAATAAGATATTAGGCATTTATTGCAGAAGAGGAATGAAGACTCAGGTTCATCCTGCTACACACTCAAATGAATAATTTAGTCTATTATCTGTTTTGGGCTTTTGTGTATTGATGAGTGTGTTCTACAAACTAATGGGGTTAAATGGAAGCAGAATTAGGTTTCTCAGACCAGGATGGTTTTTATGGTTTTTTATACCCCATCAACATATCAGTATTTACAGTCTCTATTTTCCAAACTCAGATTGAAAATATTTTAAACCCAGGAAAGGAAGCACATAATGCATGGAATTTTGATATACAGAAAGCATTTGTCATAATTAATCTCTTTTCAGATGCGAAGTCATACTCAACAAATGCGGGACTCATAGCTTTGCTGCAAATTACACTGCTGTTTCTCAAAACTAGGTACTAGGTTTTAATTTGCTGATGGTAAAGTGTGAAGTGGCCTGTAGGTAGGATGCTGAAGAATGTAGATTTTATTATTGAGATGCAGGACTTTGATTTAATTTATAAAGAAAGTGCAGTTCATGGGTTTTAGCAGCTGAAGTAAAAGATTTTCTTATTCATTATTCTTGGGTGTGCCAAAAGAGAGGTCACAGAAAGGCAGTCTTTCAATAGCAGCTCTTGGCAGGGATTTAAGGCTAACTAACTGTGGTTTGGAAGTGGGGCTTTTATCAGCAGTGCAGGTAAATACCACTCTCAGCAAATTACATGAGGAAATCTGCCAAGGCTGCAGGGTCTGCAGGTCATCTGGAGGAGATGTTTGAAGCATTATCTATTTAAATAAAAAAAATCAGAATGCTCTTTACACACACTAGAGCCCAGTGAATGGGCACTATCACAAGCAGATTTTCTGATAATGGATCAGCACAGGTGGTTTCTAGTAGTTAAAAGCATCTCTGAAATATTAAGGAAGAAAAATCCAGGGGCATACAGGTTTCATTTTTGGGATGAAGGATTCATTTTTGGATACAGGATTCATTTTAGAATGATGTTGCCCTTTTCTGCATTCATCATGCACCAACATCATATTAATCACAGAGCAGGTGGAAAAGGACTCTGCAACATTTTTCTGCATCAAGCCCCATTCATGTAAAACCTCTGCGATCTGTTTCACACAGCTTGGAAATAGCTAAACCTGCAGCCAGCAGCTATTATCGAGACTGATCACTCAAGTTCATACTCAGTTTGAAAAGCCAGGCCTGAAATAGGAACTAGGAGAAATAAGATGTCTATTTAAACTACACAAGAATGCATGAGACCTAGCTAAGAGAAAACTCTGTAGGTAGCAAATTCTGCATGCAACTGATGACTGTCACCAAACTGATTTTGACACAAAGTTAATAATAGAACTTCTCTCATACATGGTCAAATGAATATCAGGTGGTGGTGGTTCAGTGGAGGAAAATGGGGATGCTCCTACAGGAGGCAGGGAAGCCCAGAGATTTCTCCCATATATGTGTATGGACAAACGGACTTTTGTGTCCAAACCTGATTTTGTGAAGGAATCAGAGACATAAAAATGTAGTTAGACCTGTGTCTAACTAAGTCTCTTATCTGATCTCCATCTCAAAGAGGCCTATCACCTGCATCAGGTCAACTGCAGATTTATCTAGCAAGGTTGTGGAAACTTTCAAGGGTGGTGATTGAAAACCTTCCCATGTAACCTGCTCCAGTGTGGCAAAACCTCCTTATGAAAGTGCTTTTCTTTATGCCACCCTGGACAACCTGGGCCCTTACATTTTGTCTCATCACCTATAATATCTAGGAATAATTTGGATTTACAGTCTTGTTAATTCCCTTAGATTCATCATCTTATTAACTGCCTTTCAAGAACCTGTAGGCTGCTATAAGTTCTTCACCTCCTTTTCATCAGATTAAACAAGTACAATTCCCTCAACCCCTCTTTACAGGTTCTGCACTTTGGGTTCTAAAATCTTGAAGCCATCCACTGGGTTTTTTCTAATTTTTCTATTTCTCCCTTGAACATAAGGCCCAGCTTGCCTTATCCATGACAGAAGCACATCCGGCCATTACTGACTCTGGCACTCACCCTAACGCCTTATTCCTCTTCATCCTGGTGTTGTTCAGCCTGTCACTGCCCAGCCTGTACTGACACATCAGATTATTCCACACCAGCTCCAGAACTTTGTGCTTCTCCTTGCTGAATCCACAAGGCTGCAGTGTACCCAGTGAAATATTTATCCAGTTGTCTCTGGGGTGAAGTTCTATCTCTTAGAATTTCAGCCATACTCGAGGACTGGTGTCATCTGCAGTTTGAAGAGGATATTCTCAGTATAATTTCTGATAACTGATAAAGACATTGAACAATAATGGTCCCGGTATCAACCTTCAGGGCACCTTGCTTGCAACAAGCTGCCAAGACAAAATCAAAACCCTGCGACAGGGCATGGCTGTAATGTGTGCTGAAACTGGGCATTCTCCCTGCAGATCAAACAACACTAAATATATTGAGCTGGAGAGAAATAACAGATACCATGAGACCCAGCAATATCTGGGTTCTTCATTTCAGCAAAATCGATGGAGAGAAGTTGAATGGCATGTTCTCTGGCTGAGACAGATGGATGGTGGACAGAACTGACATGGATTCCTCTCAAACCTGTGGGCATCAGTGCCTCAGTCTGTTTGCTCTTGTGTTAGAGACTGGCAGCAAAGGAGCAGGAAATGAAAATGAAGCAGTGCAGACTGCAGCAAGAGGAAGAATCTACATGTGTTCCACTTTACCAAAATTCTTCCTAATCCTACACATCCCAGAGCATTAGCTATTTTACTCCAAATATTTGTGGGTTTTACTAACCCAGCAAATAAGCTCAAAGTAACACTTGTTCTTTCCCAGCTGCTTTCACAAATGGAAACAGGGTCCATGGGATTAATTACATCAGTTATAAATCTCTAAGTGTCCTTTTGAAGATACATTTTCATGGAAAAGGGCTTTGATCAAATATACTTCTACCAAGGAAAATGTCTGTTATATCATAGATCATCTCCTATCTCCCTTGCAACTCTGATCCCATCACACCAACTCATTTCCCTTCAGGCACAGGGTGTAAGTAAGGCTCCACAGGAAATACAGTGTGGCAAGAGAGGCCACACTATAAAGGCCTCTATAAAGGGGAATATAAGATTCATTTTCCAAGCCAAATAGTTTCGTGTCAGACAAAAAATGTCAGTATTCACATCCAGGGAGAGAGAACAGCTAAATACTTACATATCTAGACCTCTTTCATTAGCATACAGTGTGAAAAAGAGGAAAGAAAAAAAAGAATAAAAAAAGAAAAGACAATGTCAGGAGGTGATTCCAAACTTGCTTTGAAACCGTCTGGATATTTTGTCCTGGATAACACAGGACTTGGACTTGCCTTCCATGAACTGCAGAAACACGAGCACCTCAAACATACGAGTTCTGTTGTCTAGAGGTATTTACACTGGCAAGTTACTCTTAATTGGAGTGGGGGGTGGGAAATTTCAACTGCTCAAGTGTTAAAGCATTCAGGAATGTCAGACTGAGGACTTCGCAGTAGTGTGATTGAAACTGCTTTTGGAGGCAGTGACAGGATAGTCATCTTGATAAGAGGATTGTGAGAAAACCTGTGAGAGCTGGAGTGGGTGCTGGAGCATCAGAGAGTTCCCCAGACACGAGGAGGGGGAATAAAGTAGTAGTAAGTTGGAGCATGTGTGAGGACATGAGACAAGCTAAGATGGGTCAGTGACTGTGTCAAAGAAGGGCTCTTTGCTGGACAGGAGGCCCAAAGTAGTCAGCATGACCACAGAGAGAGCAGGGGGAAATGGCATGTCCCTCTTCCTCTGTTTAGCATCTTTTTCTCCCCAAGCCTAAGAAAGCTCAAGGAACACAAGCCCTCTACTGTCAGGACATACTGCACTGAGACACACACACAAATACACCATGAGCTGTGCTAAACTATTTCCCTGCTCACATGGAAACAACAAGCAGTGTGAAAACTTCAGACAAGGGTTCACAACTTTGTTTCACTAAATAAGTCGTTCAGAGAGAGGAAAAAAACCCAATAGAGCCCCAAAGACTGTGTCATAGAAAAGACTGTATTTAGTTAAATCTTTAAAAGATGTATGGGCTTGGCCTGGCTGCCAACACCTCTGAAAATATTGCAGCCCATTCCTGGCACAGATGTGCCAGAAGGGAGGGATACAGCATATATTGAACAGCTATATGATGGGCTTTGAGCTGGGATGTTTCTGTACCACAGATTGACTCATGCATCTTCTCTCAGTGCAGGGAAGTAACCTGTGCCATGACAGGGCATGGTGCTCCATTTCTTTCTGAGTCTTTCTCAAAGAAAGCAAAGCCGAATTAATGCAAAGCTGAATTAATTCCTCTAGGCAAACTATTTCTGAGACATCCCAGCAAGATATATTTTCCTTATTCAACAAGAGAAAGAAGTAATTCTGGGTGCTGAATTTCTATGTAATATTTTCCATAATATCACCGAGAAACAGCCAAATCCCTAAGCACATGCCCACATTACTGAAAAGCCCAAGCAGTGCAGGTCAGGATCCCTTACAGCATCAGAGAGCTCCATCCCACAGGTGTGGTGGCCCTGACACCACAGTCCATCACCACAATGCTCTGTACTGGTTGGAAGCTTCAGCTCAAGGCTGCAGAATAATTTTCAAGTGGTCACCAGGGCAGACCACCAAACTCTTTAGCTACTCAGTCTTTGCCTTGGAGCAGAGTGGCAGGCACCAGGAGCTCTGCACTGCTCTCAAGGGGTGACAGGCTGTCAGTGGGGTGTGAAGTAAGAAGAGCTTCCATTCCAATCTGATAGTAAAGAATGCAAAGCACTTTTGGATTCTTCTGGATGAATGACAAATAAATGACAACAGTGAAATTATTAACTGTCTGACATAACTAGCTCATTCAAACTCCCAGCTCTGTTTAATATCTGCATGACCTCACCGCTGCTTGGGAGACAAAGTTTTTACTTATTTGTTGGCCAAATCTGAATTTTTCTTTTTTAAATAATAATAATAAAGAAGTATTTTTCTGGCAAGAGGAATGAGCAATGATAGCATTCTGGGCAGGGCAGTTCACTGGCCAGCTTTGTAAGCTCAGGAGGTGACTTCAGCTGGAATTAGCAGAGGGAATACCGCCCAGAGATCAAGCTAAGCAAACAAGAGTGGCCAGGGGGAGGGCACCAGCCTTCCCTCCTGGGAGAATGGACAAACAGGGTTGTGCAAGGTTTCTGTGCATGGAAATGGCTAAACTGAACACCACACTGCCACTTTCCACTGTGGAAAGAAGCAATTGCTTCTCCCAAGCAAAGCCTTGCTCAGTGCAGGCTGGATTTCAAGTGAACCACAGTGCAAGAGAGAACTGATTTCTCACTAATTCCCTTAATTTACAGCTACAGCTGCATTATTGTGTTTACTTTTCATATGACAGGCTGTTATATCACAGGGCCTATGAGATGACCAAAACGAACTGTACAAAAAGAACAAATTACTAGCTAGGCTTAACCATCAGCAAAATAAAGGTTACTTAATAATTTGAGGAAAGGGTGTTTCCTTTAAAACATGTGCCATGAGTGCTCAGGCAATTGCTCCACGGTCAGCAAGCACCAAGCACTGCTGCAAATCCTTCATCACACATAACAGGCAAGAGGTGCTCACTGGCAGACACACTCATGTCCAGGTGCAGGGTCCCCTCCAGGCAGACCCCTCCTGGGGGCAGCAGACCAAGGCTCTGGAGGATTGGTGATGAGGCACCTGCTGTGCCCACAAGGGCAGCCCATCTGGAATGAGCCAAAAGCCCTTATTATCCTGTCCAAGCCCCACTTCTGGGGAACATAATAAGATTTTCTGGGGTAGACAGGAAGAGAGACCATGAAAACAGCAAGAGAAACTTTTGGGTTCTAATAAGAGGCATTTAGGCACCTCGCTTCATCCATGCTAAAAGGAATTAGGTACCTAAGCAACTTTACAATGTTTGCACATACCCACTGGGTGAGTAATTTTGTCATTTCATGTTACTAATACATTCTTCTACAGTCATCAACAAAACCCAGTTGAAAAATAGGAAACAGTTACAGAGAGGCAAGGGGAACAGGATAAGTTTTCTGTTTGTTTTACACAGGAGCTTGGTAGTCTTGTCTCTGCTGACTGCAGTGCTGCACATCATTCCTGTAGCCCCAACACTGGGCAAACCTCTACCACCATCTGTCTCAGAGCATCACTTGGGTGTGAGCTGCAAGGAAGGATTTTTTTCTGATATGCAACATCATGTTGAGAAGATTGGCTGGAATGCCAACAGAACAGCCCCCTTTTCCTTTCTATTACCACTTAATTTTGCAAGTATTAAAGACTGTATTGTTGGTATTGTCTTTCCAATGCAGTTGTATCATATTCATGTCTAAATTTGATTCATTTTCCCCATGATACAAAACTTATGGGTCAACAAAGAAAAAACCCTTGTTTGGATAGATGCTGGATCTCTTATTTACCCTTCCTTGCTTACAGAGGTTTCTAAATGGAGGTAGAATAATTTTTTACTCAGAGCTAGACCTAGTTTCTAAATTTGATTCAAATATAGTACTCAGCTTTCTCCAGATTAAAGATTTTTCCTTTTAAATCAATTTTTGTATTACTAAAAACTTCAAAGTACACCACTCACTAGATATCTTCGCATTCTCAAAGCCCTATAATGTGAACAAAACATGTCCATTGTTTCCTAAATGGCCTCCTGGATTTCTGCCTGAGATTAAATGCATCAGATGACATTGTGCTGTGCTTTGCTATTATTTTATTCTGAAAAATAAATGAACAGAAGACGGCATTATGGTAGTTGCATCCGCTCATTAAAGAGCATGTGTTAAGCCAAAACCCAATATAATTCAACTATTAGCATCATTTTATAAGATCTTCTTTCTCTGGAGAAAATACATCATGTGCATTAATATTTCATATTTTTTATGTGATTTCTCAGCTTCTGTTTAGTTTTGGAAGATTTACAGGGGAGCACTTAAAATCTAAAATATGCTGACTGTCAGAGGCCTGACTGGACTCTGGCTTGAGAGGACAGCTACTTCCCTGGTCAGCCTCTGCCGATTTAGAATGAGAATGAGACCACCTCTGAATACATATACAACCCACTGTAATAAACAAAACACTGCATTCCAGGTTATCCACATTATTTCTGGATTATTTCTGAAATAATTTCTATGTGGTCATGCTCCAAATAATATGATTTTTAATTACCAAAAAAATATTTTCTTCATGACTAATAGCAAAATGCCATCAGGCAGCATTCAGCTGTGTAAAACAGTGCAAAAGTGCAGTCACATCTTGGCAGGCCTAGAGCCTGGAGGCAGACCTCAGAGCAAACCCCTCTAAGTGTGGGTGCTGAACCCACCCTGGCACATGGGCACTTTCACCTGCCCACAGCACAGGGCTGTGCAATGCACAGCATGTGTGTGACCCTGAGCTGGGCACAGCTGCACTGGAGTGCGCCTAGCTGCCTCTGCACACTACTGGGGCTTGTGCTGCACTGGGGACTAGAACTCCAGGAAATTCCAACTTTTTGTTCTCCCCTTAACTGCAGCCACATCTGCAAATTATTTACACCCAGTTTATAATTTAGGGCACAAATTTAATCTCAAGCAACTTCTGCAGTGTCTTCCTCTTCTATCATAGATAACTTTTCAAACTCCCACCAGGAGTGGGCTTCCCTTTATTCTGTGCACTTCTGCTTTGTTCTCTGGGTTTTCTTCTGGACATTGCCAAGAAGGTTTTGCCCATAAAGTTTTACCACTTGGCAGTGAGTGTCTTTGACACGATCAGTGTCCCTCCACTGACGAAGAAAGATCCTTGAGAAAGGCAAAACTGTCTTAGGGGACAGGAGAAGACTTTTTGCTTCTCTGCAACTCAGCAGCCAGCAAGGCTCCCCTGTGGTCTGCTCTCCCTGGGGATACTTCTCATGTTTGAGAAACTGGTCTATCTCCAACGGTCCTGAAAACTGTGTTTCTTTGGTCTTGTTTGACTAGGGCTTCAACTGATTATTATTTAGTTTTGACTTGTCAGCAGACTGTATCTCTGATTAATGCTCCTTATGAATGGAAATACCATAGGCTCTTTGCAAATATGGTTCTGTTTCTGTGTTATTTCTTCTGTCAGATTATATCAAGTGATTTCTTTCTGGCTACATCCTTAACACTGCAAGATGCTCTCTTATGTTTCAGGATCAAGACGTTCCTGTCTCTTGACTTGTTATACCCCTGAGACAGAGCAATATGCCACATGTGACATGAGAGCAACTTCAGAGATTCCTACTTTGCCCAGAAGTCAGAGTACAGAGGTGGAATCTTATCTGTGCTAATAGTTCTTTCCCATATTCATCAAGTCCTGCCATGTTCTTTATTTGTGACAAGCTACAAACCACAGACTTGCCACAAATTTCTCCCCATGCTTATACTCATTTTATATTTTGTTAAGCAAACCTGCTCTGCTGCAGACATTGCTCAGGACCCTGCAGAGATGCTTTTGCAGACACACAGAATCTCTTATCTCATGGGTCTCCAGATGCTGAAAATATCAACAATTTACATGTTAGTACCTTTCACATATTTTTGTTTCCCATTTTCACCAATGAGTCATGTCCCCTACTAACAGAAGTGTAAGCAGAATTTGAAATTTACTTAAAAATTCAAGCCTTCTCATGTGTAATAACATGCAAATCATAGAATCACATAAACATTATATTTGGAAAAGACCTCCAAGAGCATTGAGTTCTATCTTTGGCTGATAACCACCTTGTCAACTAGACCACAGCACTAAGTGCCCCATATCCTGTCATTTCTTGAACACTTCCAGGGATGGGACTCTAGAACTTCTCCAGATGGACCACTCCAATGCCTCACCACTATTTTAATGAAAAAAAAATCTTTCTGATTCTGTCCGATCCAAACATCCCCTGGCACAGCACTTCCTCCTATCCTGTCACTCGTTGCCTGAGAGAAGAGGCCGCTCTTCACCTTGCTGAAATGTCCTTTCTGGCTGTTGTAGAGATCAAGATCTCCCCTGAAAATACTCTCTGAAATACTTGGATATTATTTATATGTACATAATATAAGGATGTATTGCATATTATTTACCACATAGCATATGTGTGTGTGTTTGTGTAGCTTACATATAATTACTTCAAATAAATAATGCATTATAGTGAAACTATTCCAGGTAAAAAAAGCTTTCATTCCTGCTCTGTTTCTCAGTAAAGAAAGGCAGGGTCCATGCTTTGCCTGACATTCCTCTTCCCTATCTGATACAGGCTTAGCTATGAGGCAACAGCAAGTGGGTTCACAGCAGCCTGTACTGCTGTGAACTGCGCATTTTTCAGAGGTCAGCACAATTACACATCACAGTATTGCAGACTGACTGAGAGTGATTTCAAGTTACCAAGTCCCATAAAGGAAAGCTCTTTCATGTGGAAGAGGCTGAACAACTGGCTGAGCAGCTTTGAAATTTGCTCCCAAGTGCCACTGCCCTTCCCTGAGATGAAATGAGCCATTTGAAGGTTAGATGTTTGATCTGTGATAACTGCCTAGACCTCCCCTGTAGCAGATAGAGACCTTGGAAAAGAGGTAACTGGAAGCAGCGAACATGAAAATGGGGATGTGAATCATATATCTGAGCCTCTGAACATTTTTTTCAGTGTCCCTATGTTTTCCACATTTATTTGGCTCTGTCCCCATGTTTGTATTTTTCTTCCATTTAGCTCTTTCTCATTTGTGTTCCTCCTGACACCTTCTGTTTCACTTTATTCATGCCTTGTGACTCCACTCCCAGAGACCACCATTTTGGCTTGCTATGCTCTCTGATGAGCTTCAATACTTGCCCCTGGCTGGCACCACTAAAGCACCACTACAGCTTGTCTTCTCTGTACATGTCTGCAGTTTTCTTACTTTAGTATTACCCATGGACTTCTAAAAGACAAATTGTACACTACATTAGCCCTGAGTGTAATAGGAAAAATGGAGCAACACAGCCAAGATTTCATTAGTTCTGTAATATTGCTGTTATTCTTGTCCCAAAGAGACAAATGCTGTCAGCAAGCTTCCCCTCCCAGAGCTGAGAAGAGATTTAAAGACATCTCAAAATCCCATTAAATAAAGGCAGCATACATCTCTAAAAGGAATGGGAAGGAAAACATCTTAAACCTGTAGCTTCACACATCAAGGACAGAAGCAACCCTTCCATTTGACTGAGGCATAGGACAAAGTCTTGATGCATAAACATTTTCAAATGACAGCCAATGTCAAAGCCTCAGAAGGAAGGAGACTGCAAGCTATAGTAGTGTGACCTGCAGATTTAGTTCGTTTCTTCAAACTGCCAGCTCCAAGGTGGTTTTTATCCATCTCTCTCCCCCACACTGCTCAAACCCTACAAAGTCTGCTGTGACTTGCACCTTCTCATAATATCTAGATGTCTACAGCAGTGCTCCATCCTAATCAAATCCTTTTGTCGTGCTTCATGGTTCCAGCAAAGTCATGCATTATTTGGGTATGTGCAGACTCTTCACCATTGTCTTCAGCCCATAAGAGGGCAACCACACCGGCTGGTCTCAGCAAAGGTTATGATGGAATTTCGAGTCCTGCAGTGTCTCTATCATTACACTCATGCATAACAACACCTGTCCTAGAGTGCACTTCCATTAGCAGGGAAGTCAAAGACCTGAGGTGATCAGAGAGCTACAGAGAGGTTCATAATTATGCACTGCCCCTCCAAGCAAGCAGATCCAAAGAAGGAGCCATAAATCCCTGGGAAACTCACTGAACACACCAGCCCTTATGCAGAAATCACAGACACATTCCCTCTCACACACACTGGAGACCCTGACACCAGAGAGGAGAGAGGCTGATAATGTATCCAGCTCTCATGACTTTATCATGAATCTGTAATGGTCAATGTTTATTTTAAAGTTCCTGGAGTCATAGTTTCATAGAGCTAGGAATAACATCTTCCTGAGAGCTGATGCTTAGTTACTAACCACTGTTTTCCTACATCTCTTCCAGTGCTGTGCCTTTCCTTCTATGTTCTTCAGCTTTCCCACAGTAATTCTGCCTTCTGTCAGATTATCAAGCACTGCAATGGGCTGCCCAGGGAAGTGGATGAGTCACCATCCCTGGAGGTATTTAAAAGACACATAGATGTGGGGATATGGGACATGATTTAGTGGTGGACTTCACAGGGCTGGGTTAAAGATCAGTCTTGATGATCTTAAAGGTCTCTTCCAACTTAGAGAACTCTGTGATTCCATGACTAAAGCACATATTGCCCAGATAGACCCCCATTGCTAGTCAATTCATCTCATCTGCATGTGTGATCTGTATCTCTCACTATGGTACCTACTACAGTCTCATCTGCACTATAATTGTTACAGGAAATGGACCCTGGTGGCTGACATTAATTGCACTGCCCTCAATTTCTGGTTGTTCCCACACCTGCTTTTTGGTGCCTGGCCTGTGTCTGTGTATGATTATGTGAGAACCATAGTCCTTGTATTTTCAAGGCAAAAGCTAAAACACCAAAAGCTTATTGAAAATTCCATGTTTTATAACTTGGTATAATCTTAAGGCTTTCAAGTTGCTTGTGTGAATTTCTGGAGCTTGCTTGCTTTCATGAACCAGCAATAAAGTTCTGGGGCTGAGCAGTGGGAGTGGCCAGTGAATGGCTGGAGAATGGCATTGAGCCTCAAAAGGGCAACTTCGGGAAAGTTTCTGAGCTGTCCTCAGCCGTAGCTGAGGTGTCTCCCAGTCTGCCTGGTAGGGCAGCTGAGGAAATAGCTAAGAACATAGCTAAATAATAGCTAAACCTCTGACAGGAGAAAAAACCTGCAGGACTGGATGTATGGCACTACAGCACAGAGGTAGGACCACAACATGTCAGCCCTGCTGCTGCCCCATCCACATCACTTTGGCAACACCAGCCAGGAGCCACACTCTGCTGAACAAGCTCCCCACAAGCTCCTGCTGGCCAGCTTCTCTTAGTTAACTGCATTCACACTGTGTGTAAATTCCCAGATTACTGAGTAAAAATATGAGCTGTCTGCCAATTACCAAGGGGTGGGAATGTGCATTAAAGTGAACTGAAATTCTGTGCTACAGAAAGAGTGGCTGCCTCTTCTGCAGTGGTGACGAAATGGTGAGCAGGATCTGTGCACCAGTAACATCTGGGATCATGCCTGACTGTAGGACCTTTTTCAGCCTCCAGACCCCTCATGCCTTATGGACTCACTGTTCATCTGCAACAAAAGTAGAGTTAGGAGAATTGCAAATATCTGAGACTGATCCTTGCTGTGTGAACATACAGACCCCCCATGTTAGATGTCATCAGCTTCAGGGAGTGAAATTTGTAATACCTCACATACCATTGCTGCATATGGAAACCCCAAAAAAGAAGCAACCTTCAGGGGGAAAGTGCTTTCCCTGGGGAGGCTCCTGGCATACAGGAATGCAGCATAAGGGAGAATTCACAGGAAACTTGGTTAGAACCGGAATCTCCTGTTAAACTTGCTGTGTGTCAGTTCCTGTTTAAACAAAATGTATAGTCTCCAACTACCCACAGTAGTTAGTTAATCTCTGTGTTTTGTTACTACTCAAAACCCTGAGCAAGCCTGGACTTTAGTGGTATCTGTGGTACAGGGACAGGACAAGGCTAAAATAATCTAAAGACAAACAGAAGATATGATGAGAAAAGGAGGCAAAAATGAAAGGTTACAAATTTTGCAACAGGTCATTGAGCCACAGTGCAACCCAGTGTAGATATCAATGCATCTGATATCCAGTCCAGTGTCTGTTTCCTCTTAGTTTAACAAGCTCCTGAAAGAGAGCACAACTACTGTATCACCCACAAAGAAGTTAGATAAAGTAAATATATGTATCTATATAACCTATAGGATTTTTATGTTATACAAAAAGACCAATTTGAGTAATGATTTTAAAAGCTTGGATACCCCAAAGAGACCATCTTCCTCTCAGGTTTTTTGAGATTTCCTGAAATTAATCAGAAAGCTGCTCAGTTGCAGAGGCTGGTAAATGCGAACAGCAGTATTGTTCTGGTATCCAGCTTCTGGAGTCAAGCAAAGTAACTAGGAAACAGACTCCTTCCACAGAGACAAATCAAGAAGACCTTTCTTTATCCAAATTGCATGTTTTTCTATGTTGTATTTCTTGCTTGCTTTTCTACTACAGATCAATCAGCAAAAAACATTGCTGTAAGTTGCTATTCTGCTTTTATATCAATGACCCGTGTAGGAAATCTTCCCCCTTTTATAAGAGTAAAAAAAAATAAAAGAAAAATTCATTAAAGTGAAATCTTTTTGAAGTGAATTAATGTATGTAAAATTTCCCATTGAGACCTACAACTGTAAAAGAGAGCTAGGTCTGGTTGCTCTCAAGTGCAAAACTTGCAAGCTGTCTTACTCTTATAACTTTCCAGACAGTTCATGTTGCAAAATAAGTAGGGACAATTGCTTCTGTAGCCATACACAATACTTTTAGAGTAATGCAAGCACAAAAGAAATATCAGAAGTCTGTACAGGAAATGCTTGCTTTTAAGCAAGGAAATGCTTGCTTAAAATTCAGCTTCTTTGCTTGCAGGGTTTGGATAATGTTAAATTCCCTATGTTCTCTCAAGCAAGAGGCTGTACTTTTTCAGATAACACTGACCCCAGTGAAAAGAAATTTGACCAGTGGAAGACCTGAGTGAACTTGGGGGGTGTGGCACACTGATGTCAAGGGAAATGAAGGACACACCTCTGCCTGGACTGAAGAGGGGAAAATAAACCAACAGTCATCATTAGAACACTTCATAAAATAGATCTTTCCATTCTGTCAGCAGAAATAAATCAGATCCACTCCACAGCCCTGGCGAGTTTTGCTCTCCTCACTTGTCATACAGTGTCATTTTTTTGGCTCCTGACCAGCCCATTCAGTCCTTTGAAGGTGCTTAAACTCACAAGAAAAATCAACAGTTATTTGCCTAACATTGTTCTGACCCACACTGCTGTATAATGTTTCCATGAAATTAAGTTTCTTTATTACTGTTCATGACATTCCTGTTTTTTTAGTATTGAGACAAACATTTCAATGCAAGAGTCTTGGGTGGAAAAGAAAAAGCAAAACTAACTTTTACATTTTCTAATTCAACTTGTTCTCAGCTGAATTAGCTATAAGCACCCTTTTCCCAAACTGCATAGTACTACTTGGTTTTGCAAGAAAATAGAGAAAATAGTTTCTTGAATAGAATACATCAGTCTGAGCTTCTAGGGCTTTTGCAGTTGTCCATCTCCATAGATCTACTTTCAGCTTCGTTATGTTGTTGCTATGGATATCCAAACTGGTCAAGTCCACTGGGACATGAGCAGGAATTGACAGGTATTTTAATACATGTCATCAGAACAGGCTCTGAAACCACAAACCAAGTACTTTCAAGACCATTACAATGCTTTCCATATGGGAAAGCAGATGTACAGAGAGGTAGAGAAATATTCTGATTATAGAAATGCGAGCAAGAGCCTGCACTCTCTGAACATCAGTCCAGTGCACTCTGGGACTAAGGCGCTTCTTTACACTGCATGATCCTAAAATGACCCTGAATCAAAGATAATTCTCGTACCAGAAAATGACTTTGCATTTTATTATAGACAAGGTCATTTATAACCAAATGGCAAAGAAAGCACCCAGAAGGCAGAGCTGTTGGAATCTGTGCCAGACACGTATTACAAGAACACTGAAGTGCCTGATCCCCACAGGGTCCCTGTGCCCATTCAGTGCAGAGGAATGAATGGCTGTATTACATCTCATGGCTGACAATGTGTGACCCTGTGGTACAGAGGTGTCCACAGCACAGCACATAGGTGCTGTGCTGACAACAGGCTCACTTACTCACTGCTGGGCTGCTCACATCTTCATCTTAACACACAAGTGTTGAGTCATTCACCCTTGCCATGCTGTGAGAAAGGCGCTGATCTCCTGCTCATGGCTGGGGCACCATGGCACAGTGAGGTGGGCTGGGGACAGTGAGATACAGTGGCAGCTCCACTGCCTTGAGTTGCCACAGTATCTTCTATGGCCTCCTGCAAATTAGACCCAGATATCTCAGGAATCAGAGAGAAAGAGGAACTTACAGAGAATTTCCACGTTTCAAGTGGTTTTCCTAGCAATTAAATTGCTGCAGCATGATCATGCACAAGATCCAGTTCTCCGGGGCAATATTTAAATCACTTACCATGAGGCCATCTCTTCTCTCCTGCACCTCTTGTCCTGCCCATTGCAAGCTTTCAGAAGTGATGATCCCACCACTTATGGAACAGTGAAACCAGGCTCTGTTGTCTCTATCTCCCAACAGGAGATTTACCTGCTGGGAATCTCCAGCCACAACAGCTCGTTAACTTCTTTCGCATCCAGCATTGCCTTTCCTTCATGTCTAGCCTTTTAATAGAAGAGCTCTCCAAAATAATCAGGATTTTTAGGTCTGTGTCCCTTTCCCTAATCTCCCTAAAGGCCTAAGGGCCTTTATTTTTGAACTGTAGTAGGCTTGACCCTAGTGTAGAGTAGCAGTAAATGCACTCTTTCCAAAATCTTTCCTATGGCAGCAGTTGTAATTAGCGTTATTCAACCACTGTCCAACATCTGCACTGAACAAGGGACGAAGTATACCACAAAATAGTAGTGCTCAGATACTACCACAGCACACAGAACAGGGTCCGAATTACAGTTCTGCTGATGTTTCTTGGCATTTGAGTGTTCAGCTGAAAATTCAACCACTCTCACAGATTTCCTGTCATAATGCATGCACACGCTGACGTTTTAAGAACCATGTATAGGAATTTGAAGTCTTTTATCCATCAGAATGGATGCAGGAGCCCTGCCGATGCCCATAAGCAGTGGGATTTCTAAAGCCCATCTTTGCTTTGAAATTAATCAGACTATGTACATTACTCATCCGTCATCACTCTGTAATTACTCAGTCAGAAAAGTTTAGTCTGAGGTGATCTTGCCTAACCATGTTCTCCTGCTGCCTTTAAATGTTGCACTTTCTGCTTCATTCTTCCTACTGCTGTCACAGCATCGCTGGGCTTTGCCAGAGATTAAGGTTTCATTGTGCAGGGCACTGTTCTGCCACTGAGGAGAGAATGTCTGCCACTAAGCACTTAAGTCTAAATCGACTGGGCAGATAAAGGGGTTCAGAAAGGGTGTACTGCTGCCTCTCTTCAGTAGAAGAAGAAAGAAATGTAAGCACAGACATTACCATAAAATCACATTGGAAGTCTCTTAACAGAAAAAGATTTGTAGCCCCAGCTTTTCTTTCATCATTTTATAATAAGACCATCCTTTTACTTTGCTCTCAATCTAGAAACAATGCTTTGGGGAACTTTTTTTGCAGTGTGGAATTTCTTTCTTTTTTTTTCCCCCTCTTTCCAAAAAATACAGTTGCTACATGTGATTTAATACTCAGTTTTGAAAACAGGTTTGCAGTGCTGTCCTGTTAAAACACCTTTCTTGCATGCTTTGGATTCTTGCATGTTTCTGCTTGTCACCTTTAACATAAAACATGCATAGCTCTCAAACATGATGTGAAGAGCTCAGCTATAGCCTCTGCAGAGATCTCTGCAGGGATCAGGCTGACCCTGAGACAGTACTCTGATTATTTTGATTGCCTAGAGGTCTCCATCAACCCAGTTTTGGGTTTTTTCCACTCTAAATAGCTGTTTGAACTGCAGAGACCAAAATAATTAGGTTGGAAATAACTGTTAATAAAGAAGCATAATTTTCACTTAGAAAAGAAAAATACTAAAGCTTATAAAATGCTGGTTACTGCATTTATTGGAAGGGATACTAGAACTCTCCCCTATCCATATAAAAGTTATCTTCAAAAAGGCATGATATTACTCCCAAAAAAGGAAGAATATGTTTTCATTTGTGTGGTTACAGCACAGCTGTGGGTTGTACTCTACTTTGTGAACCGAAAACCAGATCTGGTGTGTGGCTTGGAATGTCACTAAGGGATTCACATTCAAATACACTAAAAACTTTACAGTCTTTGATGATCAGGATGTAAAAGGATTATCAGATTATGTATGGATTGCCATATCTTGGTATTTCACCATGAGTCAAATGGGACATCATGATTTTATTTTTGAAAGTCCCTGATGTCAAATTTTGTAAACAGATAAAGGTCTAAGCTTTCATTGAAAAAAAAAAAAAAAAGAAAAAAAAAAAAAGAAAAAAAGAAAAGAGATTTCTCCCCTATTTATGTTGAGGGAAAACATGACCTTAACTGTTTCTAATAATACCTATAATATAACTAAAAAATCCCACTTTTGAATTTGCTTTTTGAAACAATCTACTGATACATTGGACACTTACTTCTAGCTTTAAATTGAACATTGTTAGCAACTCTGCAAACCATTTATGATACAAATGCACAAAACAACAACAAAACAGAAAAACCTGGAGAAAATGTTCAGCTTTTACCAGCTGGTGTACTGAGAAGCTGCAATTCTTTTTGAAGTGTCATGTGTTTATAGACCTGTCAGTGGCATCACATTTGTGCTGTTTCACCTGAGCTAGAAACAGCTTCTCTTTCTCCCCTGACAAGGAATGGTCTTTATTGGCTGAGCATGCACACAGACTTCCTCCCTCTTCCTGCCTAGAGAGCCAGGTATGCATGGGGAAGCAAAAAAGATTAGTAGAGTTCACTGAGGGCTAAGAAGGCTGAGGACCACTGCTCTGAATATGCTCACAGTCACTGATTGATCTGATCCATATGGTATTCTGTGTCTGGGGTCATAAGACATGGCCTGGTTTTCTTCTGCCTCTTGTTTACCACAGGCAGGAATAGTTTCTGTAGTACGCACTTGCTATTTGTCTTGTCCTTAGCCTTCCATGGAGGAGCCCATCAAAACTTCTACCATGTCCTTACAGGGAAGAGTTGTCCTCTTTAACTCTTCTACTGATGAGAGCAGGTTGCTCTCAAAAGAGGTATCCCAATGTTGTAAAAATCCTAATGGTTCACATTCCTTGTTTACACTGATGGAGTTTGGAAAGGTTATGCTGGAGACTATTGTGCCATATGTGTACACTGTCTACATAGCAGCAACTTGCAAAACACAACTGTACTGTTTAAGTGTGTTATATAATTAGGGCAAGTAGAGATCTGGCCCTGCGTGCTGTTACAGTGCTGTCCTGCCCATCATTTCTGAGATCTATAGGACCAGGGAACATGATACCACAGTCTGTAGTTTTCAAACTTAAACAAAGTATTTTGTTGGATTGGTGACCAAACTAATTTTTATGACATGTCATTTCTGTAAGGACATTGCTTTATTTCGCAGAAGGGTTTCCCATAGATAATGGTTGTTAGCTGGCTGAGTTGGAATCTGGCAGGATTAAGGAAATCTAAACTGACAGCTGGTTTTGTGCAAGGAAGCATAATGTGGCTGTTGTTACAGGAGGCAATGTGGGATGCTTGTGCACAAATGCATGACAAGAGGGCTTGCTCTTAGCTGTATATGTAAGTGCAGCTTAGCAGTTAAAGCAGCACAGAAGGGCTAAATGCCTTGCAGAGAAAACTTCATGTGACTTTCTCATGTGTCTGTGAATATGATTATGTTTTTACTTTCACTATAGTTGTCAGAAACAGATGTTTGAACTCTCGTCAAAACAAAAAGGAGCCACATTGCCAATTACCTTAAAGAGAAGCCAAGTCAGCTCACCACTAGACTGAGGATCTTAGCTAAAGAACAGATTGCCTCTCCAGATAACAGCCAGCTTGTAGGTCTGCACAACTGACACAGCAAAACTGATGTGTCCTATCAGAAACAGCACCTCAGATGGTGACTTTTCATTCGCCAGCTCCTAGGTTTTATTTTCTCCAAGCTGCCCCGTAACTGCTAAACATAGACATTTGAAAACAAACACAGTTTAAATGGGACTGCACAGGTCAGTTCTCAGAGGCAGTACTGCCACTTCTGCTAAGCTCTACAGGCACTGTGGCAGCTACTGGCGACAAAGGTGCCTATCTGGAAACACAAAGCATTTCTCTAGGGGTTTTTCAGTCAGAAGAGAGTTTACCATATCAGTTGAGCTCACAGATGAAAAATATTCAAAATTGCTTTATTAAAGGTCTGTGTAAAATCATGACCCATGCTTTGACATGTTCTGTACAACTTTGACACTAATGCAGCCATGATGAATACCCCAAAGTAGCATTTAACTTCCATCAGTCTCAGTAAGGCCTGGGATTTGCAAAGTTTTCAGTACAATGCTAATGATATTTTGGTGACATTGATATAATTGAGGCATAAATGTACTCACATGGGAGTGACACTTGTCAGTATTGGCTAAAACAAAAATGAGAAAAGTTTGAAGCCATGAAAGCAAAGAGACATGATAAAGCAGTGATAGTGATATACACTGAAGCCAACAGAATTGGTGTCTGGCATAAAACACAGTGAAGCAGAGCAGGGCAGATAAAGAATCAGGTGCTCATTTGCCCACAGATGCTACAAATCTGGAGTGCACCTTGCCCCTACTCTCGCACATGGAGGACACAGTTGCCTGGCTGAGTGAACAAGTCAGAAAGGCATTCAGAGCATTCAGGGGAGACTGATGCCCAAGAAGCCTTAGGGTGTATTTTGGACTTCTGCAGCTTCCAAGACCCAGAGCAGACTGTCCTAGAAATATGGCCATTCCAGAGAGCATGGAGTGTCAGGTAGACCCTACTGGGCTTGTGCAAATGAGGGAAAGAATGCTGGTATCACGAAATATGAGATTTGCCTTCCCACACAAATGAGAAGAAATTGCTGCAGGATTTCCCCAACATACCCTTGTAGACCAAAGTCAGATGTGCCCACAAAGCTGCTGACCCAGGTGGTATAACCTCAGGACTTCTATATTTGGCTAGTCTGGGAAAATGGCTTGCTTACAGAATGGGAACATGGGGATAATTATCTCCCACCTCATCCTGCAGCCTCAGCATGAGAGGCAACTCTATTCTCTCTCAGCCATATTCTGCAACAAGATCCTTTCCCTTCACAATTCTGTGAGGCAATTACACCTTGGCTGTGAAGTTTCAGGTTTATACTACTGTTTGGAATAGAAACATGGCATGGATTACTTTCACATTAGCCTAACATAAACTTAGGAGAAAAGAAGATTGTAATAAACAAGAAAAATAAGTTTGAAAAACAAGACTCAAATCTGTGTGAAACATGTCTTAATATCATGCATATCCTTCAAAGTCATATCTTCTTCCTTAGCAATTTGTGGATCCCTCATTTAAAATTTACTTTATATGTTGCACTTGCTGGAAAATAAGTTCTGGTCATCTCATGTGGAAAGTCTCTTTCTGAACTGCTGAATTTTAATGGTTCGCTTCCACTCATTCAAGTCACTATCTGACCACAATCAATCCAGCTATTTTGCACAAACAGTTTATCTTGTTTTCTTTACTGATTTTGATGGTAAAATGTGTGTGGATTAATAATACACAAATATGTTCTCTTTTCACTGAAGTAAGGGTCAAAACAGCAAATCTCCAAACTGGATATTTAATTCTGAAAGCAGAAAGTGTGCTAAAAGCTTCTTTAAATGACACAGCTACTGAAGAAGTGATACAGCTGCTGGAAAGTATAATTTGAGAGAATAACTTGCTACTTTCAACACAAAATCTTACTGATGTTTTCACAGCAAAGCTTTTGCAAAGCATATTTGAGCATGGGTCACTGAAAATTGTAGAGCTACATTTTGCTTTCTAATGAAGTCAAGAAACCATCCTGACTTGCCACAAATGTAAACAAGCACCAGGAATTCATGTGGAAGCTGGGAGGATACATCATCCAGTTTTATTTCCTGAATAAACTGTCTGTGTGAGAACCAGGATATAACTTTTGGGAGGGCAACAATTCTCTGCTTCATGGGCCTGACTGAACACATTTTAATGAGAAAATGCCAGTTCAGTGGAACTGATTAATTCCACATGTTTTCTTGTTTCCTGTTTGTTATATTTACCTTTGGGTGTTACCACCCAAGCTTCTGCTGGAAAAAGAGATACAGCTGTGCTCACGTGGCATCCAAAGGCCTATGCTGGGTGTCACAGCACCCTCCACGAGGATCTGCAGAGCCCAGACACTGCAGGCTGATCGTCACCTCCCGAGCTGCACGACGCTGTCCCCTGCACGGTCCCGGCAGAGAGCTGGGAGCCGTTTTGAAAACTGCCTGCTTCCACCTACACCCCTTGATACGCTGTTCCAGTACGCAGACACTTCTGATTGTACAAGTATCTTTTAGTTTCTAGTTTCTCTGAATTGACCTCCGAATCTTTAGGCTCAATTCACCACTTTATTTGATTACAGATCCTGCTGGGTTCAAGAATTTTCTTCCACTGTGGTCAATTATAGACCGGTATCAAATTTCTTCTCTATTTCTCTCCAATATACAAGGCTTTTAAAGCTGATATAGCTGGATCCCATCCTCAGTGTGAAAAGTTTGCATTTAATTAATTTTTCTTTTAGTATCTTTTAAATTACGAATATAAACTATTAAAAACACAGAAAAATTAATGTACTACTTCTTTTTAAGACTCTTATTGCAGCTTATATCAGTGTATCCTGTAGACACATAGCAAGAGAGCCCAGCTATGATAGGGTACAATTTATGTAATTTGGTATCTGTTTGATTACCTGTTTTATGAGTACATCTAAATGAACACCCAGCCAAACTCAAAAAGAAAATAAAGTTCTACTAATTACTTTTTATTTACCTAGGAATCAACAATCAAAACTTAGGAACCAAAAATCTTCTGATAGTTAAAATGTTGTACTAGATTGCCTAACTTAAAATTTAAACCACAAAACTTGTCTTAAATCAGAACAGAGAGAGGTTAGCAATAACCTGAAATTTACCAGGTATTGGAAGGAATACCTTATAATGTAAGTGATTCAGGGAGAGGGTGTTCCTCTCATGTTGAAAACAGCTTCCCACAATATTGTGCTGTATCATTTAAATTAGTTGTCTTAGGAATGATGGTGTCCCTCTCCTTTTGTGCATAGCATAGCTAAATGAGGAGACAGATCTTTGCAGCAAGCAACTGCCCAATGTAAAGAAGGTAGCAACGACGGAATATTCCTGAACAGCAAGAGAAAAGAGGGAAAGAGCCATTGCACTGGATTTGTGACAGATTTATGTTTGAAGAAGAGGGGCCTGTCAACCTGAAAATGGTGAAGATGTGCCATCAGCCATATGCTGCATTATTGGAGAATTAGCCTTGAAGCTTCCGCGCTGGGCCGCCCCGACCTCTGCCGGCCGCGGATAGCGCCCGCCGCTCCCGCGGGAGAGCGCCAGGAAACGGGAAAGGGCGTGTTAACCCCGCTGCGGTTTCTGCCTCAGTTCTGGCCGCTCGCCTAATCGCTTCATACTTTCCCAGAGGAATGGCGTGTTGGGTACTGAAACGGCCGTGTGGTGCTTCCGTGGGCATCCAACAGCTCCTGAGGCTGTTTTTCCATGGATTAATTATTTCACATGACTTGGCAAAGGTATACCTTCTCTGTTGTACTTTAAATGTTAAGCTGAAATTTTCCATGCTGTGGACTTTACCTCACCCCGGGCCATTTTTACTCCTAGAAGTCTCGGTCTTAGGGAAACAGTTTTGAGCATATCCAATCGTAATTGCGCTGTTGTGTTCTCTCAAAGTGTTTAAACTCTGGAAACTGAAAGAGCATCACTTGAGTTTTTGATGAGGTTAGGCAGAAATGCTTTGTGTGAAGCCTCTCACCTTTTGGCAGGGCTACAGACCTTTCAGATCTACAATTTACCTGTGCTTAGTAGTTACTAGCACATCTTGGCACTTTTTGCTGAGGATTTTGCCTACTGCCGTGCATGATCTAGCTTGAAGCTCCGCACACTTTAACTTGTGGTCTTCGCAATGGCTACCCTAGCTTACATCAGATCTCCAAGTCCCAGCCTGGGAATTGGGTGACAGAATTAAGAAGCTGGCTAGATGAGAAAGAAGGTTGGAGACAAGAAAAGAGTAACAACACAGAAGGGTCATGCTGGGAAGGAGCAGCATGTGCTCTTGTCATTTCCATGTCAGGGCAGAAGCTAGATTGGTTCTCTACACACATCCGTGCCTTGTAGTAAGCTCTGGTCACAGCATCCCTGGTCAGTGCCTTTCCTGCAGAACCTGCTCTACCTGCCAGATAGGATGAAAGACTGTCTGTGGCATTTGGGATGGCCGAACTGCCGTGAAAATATGCTGTGTATCAAAAACAAGCAGTAAGGCAGAGACTGATGGCCAGTATGGCAGAGTAATCACAACTATACTGACACTGCTCCTGCTGCTTTTAGCACTGTGTAAAGATGTACACAAGGAGAAGGCATGTCCTTAGTACCCCAAAACTGGGACTCCACAGTTTGGTCAAGCTTTGTTCCAGCTTGTGAGTGATATGCCTGCAACTCTCTTCTTCTTTCAAACTTGGAACAAACAGTTAATCTCTGCAATTTGAGAAGGGGCATGGAGCTGTAGAATGAAAATTTCCTTGTACTTTATTTAAGAATGGAGGTCAATCAAAGATACCATCTTGGCTTTTACATCTGCTGCAATATATTTTGGATTTGAGATGAATGAAAAATAATTTGTGATAAGATTTGTTGTGATACACAAAGGAAAGCATGATTTGTTCTGACTTCCTTTAGAATAAAAATATCCATATCCAGCTGAACAGCCCCTTTTCTCTGGTGGTAAACAAAGTCAATAGCCCAAAATATATACATGACTTATGTAGAGAGTTCATATTTAAGAAAAGTGTAGTGTAATGAGAATTGCCCATATATAGAGATCAAAGTTAATATACTAGACAAAAGATTAAAGGAAAATATCCCTATCATCTGTTCAGTCAAGTCACTAAATTCAAGTGTGTCATTGTGCTAGTAGTGTTTGATTTGAAGACTTCATTATTAAGAAGCGATTGCTCAACATCAGTAAATATTAGTATAATGAATCTTGCTGCTTTCTGAATTCTACATCCTACAGATCTTCTGTATATTACTTGTTTTCCCAAATTATCCTTTAGGGATAAAGGATAATTTTACAACAAAATTAAACCAGAGCAAAACCAAGTTCCATCTTCCAGCAAGAAGAAAGTATTTCTAGTTAAAAATAAGCACCTTTCTGTACAGTAGTGCTGTGAAATGTCTATGCATCCATGTGCACTCTCAAGAATTGTGCCAAGGAAGGTATATACTAAAATGTCACAAAGGACTGACCTATTGCATACCCCCAAACTGATAATCTGGCTGATTTTTCTTTGTGGAAAGGCCCCTAGAATTAGAAATGTGAATATTATTTTCACTGTTTAAAAGGCACAAACTAGCATCCTGAGGAATTGATACATACCTTGTGTTGATTACTGAGCAGAACTAATTGTTTTATATGGCCTATAAAAAGCTACATAGTCAAGAAATTTTCTACTTGTGGAAGCCCAGTTACCATGTTTATATATACAAATAAGCACATTTTTCTCCAAAACATTTGCATGACTCAAAAATTTAATTAACAAATCTTCACTCATAATTATAACCCATTCATGTCATGAGTGCATTTGCCATATCCTTCATGAGTCTCTACCTTTCATGTTGAAAATGTAGTTAATTATGTCCTTAAAATATAGTGCCTAAACTCTGCATAAGAAAGCCCAATTGGGCCCTTGACATTATTTAGATCATAAGAGGGGTTCAATGTTTGGAGAAATCTTTATAATATTTTACTGCATATGGAAAACACTTGTAGCACAGTGAGGGCTGTGTGTGACATGATTCCCAGAATTAAATACCCCAGAGAGAAAGTTATACAATTAATCATCAACTTTTGTGTTACCACTCAGCAAGATTTTCATTTTTTCATGCTGAGAGACTGAAGGGAGAGAAAACAGATCTTGAAGAGACTATACCCAGCAATATTTGCTTTATTTGGCTTTGAATTTGCCTGCACTTCAATAATTATAGAACATCTGGTTTCTTTGTTAATCAGAGAAAGCATGTTTTATTCCCTTGACTTTTTAGTAAGAAAAATTAATTTATTGCAGTCTGCCATATGAGAATGCACTGCAACAGTAACAGTTTGCAGGAACTGAACATGACATCATGCTGTTTGTGATACGTCTGTGTATGCGTGTGTGTGGGGTACTCAGCAATAGTTACTAATTTCCCATAGGATTGAAACTCATGCAGGAACTCCACTGCCAGGGACAGCCAGGACTGCATCATCTGCTTATCACTGTGATGGCCAGATCAACACAGCCAGGGACTTACAGGTAGGGAGTGGGATTCACCCAGGTGATAAATAGTTCATCTTTCAGTGATGTTCAAAAGAACTTAAAGATCAGAGATGATCAAGCCTTTCCTGCCTGAGATGCCAACTTCTGATTCTCCATTCCTATCCAAACATTCAACCTCAGGTTTGATTTCCACCCCAGGGTGAAAATAGCCATTTATTACAGCAGAGGGACAAGTTTCAAGTCCCATAGGCACTCTAAGCCTGTTAAACTGGCCATCAGCTGTTCACCTCCTCTTATGCAGAGAGGCTGGAAGCTTGCCTGTGCTCCCTTTGTCCTCCTCAGAGATGTCTTCATCACCACGATTTTGGTCATGTCCACATTTAGGAAGGAGAAGAAAATACAGCTGCTTGCTGTGACTTCCAGCTGGAGCAATGTCAAGTGATGGCAGACAGCAAGAAATAGAGCAAAGTCAGGACCTTTTCCTTCATATTAGCAGCTCCAGTGTCAGATTGGGAACCTGCCACTTCACCAGACCACAGACCATCACTGCAGTGAGGAAAGAAAACTGTGATGCAAGAGCTCTTTGCGTATTGGGCAATCAATCTGCAGATAAGGATTTGGCACTTGGTTTTTATAGAGTTTTATTAAATACATATGAAAGTGCAGCAGCAGAGGACATTAAACATTTGCCATTTAATCTAAAAGGTGGAAACTGATTTGCATCAAAAAACCTTCTCATTTGTTGCTTTCTCAGAGAATCTAAGGAAATTGCAATAGCAGGTAAGGTAGCCAGTTTAAAAAAGAGCCTTAAGTGCTTTGTGGAACAACATTTCCAAAACGTCTGTATTTTATTATCAGTAAAACCTATAGGAAAATACTTCAAAGTGGGCTGTTTTGATGTTATGCCACAGATATAAAAGCAGTTCTGCCTCAGATTCTCTGAATATCATGAATTATGAATGCATTAAGGATGCATTAAGAGATTTTTAATGATTACCCTCATGCACAAGGTCATTCACTGCAGACGAGAACAAAAGTACCATCCTCCTGTCAGAGCAGTGCTGATTACTGCTGACTTCCACCATGAAGGAGATTTCCCCTCTGACAGGCTGCAGGTGTCCCAGTCCTCCCAGGCTCCCTCAGCCAGTGCATTCCTCACCCTCTGGCAGGACCCAGTGCACACCACGCTGCCATGGGGACTGGGAGGTCATCTTCAGAGCCATTGCACCAAGGGCATTCTGGCAGCAGGCCCCAAGGCTGTGCTTGCCCACTGTCCTGTGGGCTAAAGGAGCTGGATGCCTAGGATGGACAATGGACAAGTGGAATCATCAGAGACATGCTGGCATAGTCTGCAAAAGGCTCTGAGATATGACAAGCTTCCTCCTGGCTCTCATTGCAATGGCCATCATTGCAATGGTCTTGGCTCTTCCCCACTCTCACAAATGTTCAATTTCAACTTTTTGGATTGTTACATTTTAAATCCACGATTTCACAGACTTCATGGCCTTTTCCAAGCAATTTAGCTTTCATGTACATGCATGGACACACACATGCAGTTCCTGTCTTGCTTCTTCTGCCTGAACACACATGAGGACAACTCAGGTGTTCTAAGGTGATCTAAGGCACTGCCAACACAGCGCCTGGACCACAATGCATGCAAATGACTGTGGGGATGAGGGAATTTTCTTCACAGGACACCCGAGTTCCCCCAGCTGAAGTGATTCTCTCTGAAGCACACTGGCTTTCCAAATGCACACTGGCTGAAAGAGCCACTGACACAAACAGAGGCTACACTGTCACGGTGTGCCAAGTGTGCTGGCAAGGCCGGGGCCAAGCTGGGCTGCGTGAATGGTAGCGCTTCCTCTCGGATCCTGGCAGTCGGGAGGGTTCCCTTCACCCCCGCGCACAGCCACCCCATGGCCCAGCCATCTGGGAGGAGCTGGTGCTGCTAAGGCAGCTGCTGGAGACCACGCGTGGCGCGGGGAGCGCTCCCTGCCAGCTGCTGCGCCAGCCGACAGCTGCGCTGGTCTCCAGGATGCCCTCAGAGGAGCCGGGCGCCCCTGATCCGCCCCCGCTGTAAGCTCGGGCTGCTGGGCACTCTGCAGCTGACTGGGTGGAGGATCTCAGTGGACCTGAGCAGCTTCCTCCAGCAATCAGTGCTAACAAAAGACCTCTGTCAAGCCGTGTAGAGCAGAGAACTGCTGTTGAGTGTGCAATGCTACTATTAAGGAATTAGCATGGAAAATTATTTTGGCACCAGCTTCAGCAATGTCTGGAACAGCAAGACAGGCATTCACTTCTACACCTTCTTCTGATGTTCATAAACAATCTCTGCCATTACCTATTTTTCTGTTCAAGAGCTGGTCAGGGGAGGCAGGGAGTCAATGCAGATAATACTGGCAAAATTAAGTATATTTGCTAATGTTCTTTACACTGCAGCACTTAAAATAATCCTGAAGGTAAAAACTTAACTTTACTAGATTTAGGATGCAGTAAAATTTTAAATGGGCACTTGCTCTTGAGTGAATTTTTAACAGGTTACATGGCCTTATATCAGTTAAGATTTATTCTTAATTTTACTATTCTGTTTTTCCAAATGATAAAATCAGATGAAATCTTGAATGCTGTTAAGAATGACTGCGACACCAGACATGAAAGGACACTGTTGATCTTGCAATCTTGTCAAAACTGTGGCCAAGTTATCAGATTTTAGTCAAAAAATTAGTTGTGAGTTATTCACAATAGCAAAGCAGGGGCTGAATCTATTTTTAAATGGTCTTATTAAAAATTTCACTCTGTTTCTAAATCAAAGAGAAGACAATCTATTTCTAGACATTTCTCTGATTAGTTTCTCAGAAACATCATCTAACTGTATTAACACAGCTGTCAGAAGGGGCTTCCTTAATAAAATGCAGCCTTTATCAAAGGAGAAGAAAAGAAAACTTTATTAGTTTGTTGACCAGGGCATTTCCACAGATGGCATCTGGTTTACTGGTTTATGTCCTTGCTCAGATCTGACTTCTGTCATTGTACCATTTGTATAGTTTAATTTTGCTAATATGAGCATCTGAACTGATTATGGAGAGATACTAAATAGGAAGCATATATGAAAGATCTTATTAAGCAGCATTCCTGCATTATCTAAAACAGATGTAGTATTGTAAAACAAAAAAGCCTTTATTAAGCCTCCAAAGCTGTCTTTGTCCATCTGCATAAATTGGCAGGTTGCATGAAGACCTTTTTGTTATTTATAAATAGAATCATGCCTGAAATACAACCACACATCCAACCAATCTCTAATTTAGGAAGGGTTAAAGTCCTTGGTCTTGATATTCATCTTGCAGCTAAAGCCTGTCATTATTATCTGAGGTTTTACTGCTTGCTTCCTCTGTTTCTTCTTTTTATTTGTTTTTTACAAGTCCACCTCCAGTTAACCCTCACTCTTTTATTCATGTCATTGACGTCTTGTTTGTGTTACACCAGATAAATGCAGACATCCTCATCAGACTATGAAATGCGCATGCTCAAAAGCCCCCAAGGCAATTCTAGTAGCCTTTATCTCCTCAGCATAAAATTTGCCCGCATTGTCTTTCTCTTACAAATACAATATAATCTTATCTCTTATAAATACAATTCTCATATAAATACTGCTCATTATGCAATGTTGTCTTCAGCAATTACCTCGTAAATCCAGAGCAGGAAGTCAAATGACCCTATCCTGTCTCCTGCCTCACTGTAATACCACAAGCTTCTCCCTGAAACTACCATTTTCAAGACAAAGCCCCTCTGGGTGAATTCTGAACCTGAATCCTTTTGGATTGTGTGGATTCTCTAGCTGCAGTCCTACACAGAAGCCTACACAGAAGCATACAAAACCCACATCCAAAGCTCACAGGGTGCGGCAGGTCTGCAGTCATTTATCCATTTGTACTGTGCAGTGTGGAGCTGAATGGCTGCCCTTGGGTACCCACATCAACCAGTTGCAGTCTTCACCCACTGCACCAGCTCTGCTCACATCACCTCTCCAGGCCACCCTTCTCAAGAAAGCCATGCCTTTTCCATGCAGATGTCACGAAACAAGAATTTAACAGCCCAATATATGGCCAAAAAGAAGTGGGTTTACAGGTTTTCATAAGCTGTAAAATTAAAAGAGGTGTAACTCAGTTCAGTCAAAATTTCCTATAGTTCCAGCTGAAATATAATTTCTTCTTTCTCCCTTCTCGCTAAGTGATCTGTAAAAACTGAGCCCTTAAACTGAGTTAGAGCATCATGTTCAGTGACTGTGATGAAACCCTTTCCCTCTCAGTAAATTCAAGGGGTCTTCTCCTTGTTCCATCATGATACACGGAGTTGTCAGCACCTCACACACTTGCACAATCCAGTCTGCTTGTAGAGGAGTGAAGATTCATGATCCTGTGGTAACTTATGTTGAAACCTGGAAGAAGTTTTCTTTACAATGTATTTACAGTATATAAAATACTGTATGAGGTAGCCACTAGTCCAATTTTAGCATCTGAAATGGGACAGTGTTCTACACATGGACATGTCTAGGAAGAAAAAATATTTTAAAATAAAATTGTAATGCCTCCTATTAGTGGTCCAGTAGTACAGACCTTTGTTGCTCCCTTAAGCTAAATAGCATTGAAAGGAAATAGCAATGTTCTCTTTCTAACCCAATTTCAGGGCATTACAGTGACTTGGAGATTTAGTCTCTGTTCATTTCTGAATTACTTTAGTTGTAAAGCAGAGGCTCCACTGTTGTTTCTGCATTTATCACTAGAGTAGAGGAGATGGGTGTCTGTGTGCCTTGCAGCTCAAGGATGAGCCCTGCATGGCAAAGGAAGGGCTTGGATAACAAAATGCCTTTGTTATCAGAACACGTGATCTTCATCTTTAGAGCCTCCACTAAAGCACTTGATATTCACAGTAGTCTGAGTCTAGAGCATTATATTGTGATGTTTAAATAATTTTTACCTTTCTCCTGTAGGGAAAAAATTGCAATGAGGTTTCCTCAACAAATAGCATTTAGCAGCTGGCAATGGGCAGGCAGCATTACTTACTGTGCTGGCCTCTGCTTAACATAAAACAGCACCAGCAATCCTTACCATGAGGAATCACTGCTTTTAATCACAACATTTATTAAACTGGAAAAGCTGCTGATACACATCAACTGTTCCTGCTGGTGGGAAAGGGATTGGCTCTGGCACTTCTTCTCAAGATGGATATAATTCACAAGCTTCTTCCAGTACCTGGTGCAACTGCACAGAAGATTTATGCAGTGTCAGTTAAAAATGAGGTTGTTATCACTGCCATGTTTATGAAATATTCTTGGTTTTACAGTGAATGTATTATCTTAAGCAATGTGAGGAAATGTCTGAGAAGCTCACATTTGGGTGTTACCCCTCCTTCCAAAATCAATCCATACAGACTTTTTAACAGTATATTTCTCTGATGGAGCAAGTAGGATGAGGAAATCTTTAGTTCCACAAATACAGATTGATCATGTTTTCTGGAGAGTTTTTTTCTTAATTATTGTCTGGTTTACATTATTTTCTTGTGATGTATACATGCATGAAGAAAAATTTGGGACAGATGTGCTCTTTAAAAAACCCATAGAAATAAATTATTTAAATCTAATTTGAATGCTGTGTAGTTACCAAAAGTACTTTCTTATACGTCAAAATACAGTATCTTAGTCCTTTCATGACTGAGGCTTTCAATGACAGCTCCATAGACAGGTCTCCAGGTCTCTGTTAATCTTGTTTGTCCTCAGATCATACTCTCTTCTACAAAAAGTGATTAGTCCCCATTACTTTTCTCTCCATCTTTTCATTTCTGCTCTCTGTCTATCATTACAACAGCCTTTTTTGGGTGTCTGTACTGATTTTTTGAGACATTGGACTTTTTGTCAGGCCACTCTGCACATTTCCTTGCATAAACTGATCTACTCATATTGCCAAACCCTCTCTTAATGTCAGTTTCCAACATTGTCTTGAGTATATATTTTCCCTCCCTTCTGTTCTACCCTTACTTTCCTCTTTTTCCTGATCTTTCTAGAAGATGCTTTGCTAGCGTGAATATGGTTAAAGCATAATCTCCTACACAGTTACCAGTGGATAGAGCTGTAAGAGGTGGCAAGATAGCTTCCTCCTCTAATGCAAATAAATATTTACCTATCATCATCTTTCCAGTATTCCTACATGCCCTCAGAAAGCCTCCTCTAATATCTTTGTATCTCCTCTAATATCTACCATGTTAAAAGTTTTCTCATTCCACCATACTCTTTCCTGCCTACAATGACAGGTGATCTCTTCCTGTCTCTCACTTGGTTACCACATGATTCGGTGAATATTAGACTTCCACCTACCATATTGGAAGGGTACCCTATGAGGATCCTCTCCTCCTCCATAGTCTTGTCTTGGTTTTGAAGTCATAAAATCCTATTCTGGTCCTAGCAAGTGTGTGTTCCAGAGACACTGTTATTTTGTTCTCTTTTTTTTGTCTCCTGCAAATGTATTTATATCTAAAAATATGAGGCACAAAATCAAACATCCTAAGAGGCTTCTCTGTAATGACCAGAATCCCATTTTCTAGCCTTACATATGGATCTTCTGAGTTTGTTTCTTTTAGCTTCCATTTCTTCCCATGCTACGCTACTAACCATGCTTCTACTATAACTTACCACCCTGGCATGTAGCATGTAGTGACAAATCCAAAACTACAAGAATACACAAGATGGTTCTACATACCTTTGTTGGGAGCATGAGAAAATAAACACTAGTAGTCTTGTTCTGCAGACCATCCCTATAAAGAGTGAAGTTTTCCAAGGTTACCCCAAGGCTACAGTTAAGCTTGCAGCCTATAAATCTGATTTATAAACTTACTGACTATCTCAATTCTCATTACTTTTGGTGCAAAACAAAATAAACCTTAACTGAACACAATTTTCTCCTCCCCTCAGCATTATTCATAATTGAGGTTGCCTGAAGGGAAGTGTTAAATCACAGCCTGTTATGGATTCCCTCCTAGATTGTTAGTACTTCCAACCTCCAGTGCTTCTCCTTGAATCTTGCCTTTCTTCTATCATCATTTAAACAACTGACAGTTCTAATTATTGTAGTCATAGACAAGGACTTAATTAACCTAATCAGCTTGCCATGGAGCTGACAGGTATGCTTTTCTGTCAGAGTTAGGTCAAAACATGTAATCTGCAATGAATAGGAGCTCTTTTTCAGCTGCTCTGGCAGTGGTTCAGTGCATCCATGTCTCTCCTCAGGCCACAAAATTGAGTGACCTTGCAGCTCACAAAGAAGAGTGATGATTATAAAGTGTATGTCAAAAAGCTAGTCTTCTCTAACCCAGTTTCCAGACACAACATGATGGATAAATGCCAGGGAGGCAGCAGCCTGTGTTATCAGACAGAAACAGGGCCAAAGCAGACGGGAGCACTGCTTCAGTACTGCCCAGAAACAACCACTGTCAGCATGGAGCAGTGCAGAGAGCTGTGTTTTTCAGGGCAGGATTAGGACACACAAGCTGTGATGACATGGAGACACCATTCTAAGACTCTTGGGTATCTCTGCCTGTACTGATTCAGCACCCTGATCATTTTCAGGCCATCACTAAGGGAAACAAAGATGGGAGTCCTGCTGGCTATGGCTGCTGTTTATCATCAGGAATAGGCCACTGCCACACACCTTGCTGCTGTACTAGCAAAGGCCAGAGAGGGAGATAATGGCTGGAGAAAATTTTGACAGTTTGCATCTCTTTCTCTCCCTGGCCCTCTATGAAGCTGGAGCTGCTGCATGCCAGAGTGGGAAGCCCAGATTCTTATTAATTTGCTGGCTTACTCTGGGCTAAAAATAATACAATGTACTTCACATCCTGACAAATGATCTAAAATAAACTCAGCTAAGCAGTTACCTAGAAATATACTGAAAAAACGCCTTTTTTTTATATTAGTCCTTTAATGCTGGCTATCTTTTGTGCAAGGGCTGGAGCAGCTGCAGTGCTGTTGTCAGACCATTTAGGACTCCCTCTTTCTCCATTTCCTCCCATCCTCCTAACATATTCACTTCCTTTGAGAGTTTCCTATCCTAGGAAATATCCTCTTGATGAAAAATGAACCAACAGAGAGAAAGGTGTTTCCCCATTAGCAGCTTCCTGTCTCCCATCAGGGAAGTCAGCTGCCGGCAGCAGTAACAAATCTGTAACAGGAAAGAATCAAAGAGGAATTGGAAACTAAACTTCCAATTAAGCCAGAGACTGAAACAACATTATAAAGAGCTGGTGTTTGTCACTATATTTATGTGACATCTATCTGTCCTTGAACCCTTGTAAGGAGGAAAGAACTTAAATTTGCATAGACATTACTCATTATTGTGATTGCATCCTTAACCATCATGTCTCAGATAACCTACTGCAAGAACCAGCCACACAGTTCTTAGCCCTGGACTTCAGTCTGTGCAGTCAAATAACAAGCAGTGTTTCCAGCCACTGGGCTTCCCTTTTGCAGTGTTGAACAACCAGGAGTGAAGGCAGACTGACACACCAGTCCTGCTCAGATGATAATGTTTATTTTACTGAGTCATTGAGTTTATTCAAACCTAGACTTACTTCCCTTAGTCCTGTTCCTATTAAAATATTAAGGGAAACCTAGAATTTATAATTGCCTAGACAATATCAGAGTGTGTCACATTGTAAACTAAATGTTTTTGCCAAGGGAGAAGATATACATCCTTAAAAGGCAACTCAGATTAGGTATGATTAGGTGCTTGGGATTAAGTGCATGGGACTGTAGCCCTTATGGTTGAAGCCTCTAATGTGCAGAAAAGCAAAGAGCTAGAAACAAAAGTCCAAGTTCAAACAGTCTCCTTAGAAAAATGAACAAAGGCAATAAAGAATATTAAATTTTATGTAATCTTAATTTAGTCCCTCAGAAATGGCAAATGCGCCTTGAAAAAAGAAAAATTATGCAGAATGCCAAAATTCTGAGAAGAGCTTGAAAACTTTCATACGGAACCCCAAACGTATAGTCATGATATGCAGGACATCAACGTGTCAGGTCCCTATGACTCATCAGAGCATTGACCTGTTACGCAACTCAAAACACAGCAAGTAGGACATTTGTGATTATGTGTTTTAGGATATCAGAAAACAGACACTTTATATTATAGAAACTATGCTGCTGAAGATAGTTGATGTAAACCTTCATATTTTCAAGTGACTTTCTAGTGCTGGCCAAAAGGAAATCAAGAGTCTAAAATAAGTAGAAATTAGAAGATGTTTAGCATTACAGTCAAGCCAAATGTGAGACCACTGGACCCTCAGCAAGCAGAGCTGAGACAAGAACCCAAAATCACAAACTGGACTGTGTTGCCCAGAGCATTTTACAAAATCACATTGAAGGGCAGCTGCCTCTAAAGAGACAGCAAAGTCCAAGGAACCATGGCAACCCCCAAAGGCATTGTATCTTCATTAATTTTAACACATAGGAACATATGGATTAAAATCAGAAGATGGGCCTCTTGATGCAGTATGGAATCCTATTTATTTATTCTGAATTTATTTTGGAACAGCAGGATGAATTCTAACTTTAATCTTAAACACACATCCTCACACATTGGGGTTATTAAATACTACAGAGTTTAAATGTGAAATCTTTGCTTGTGTTTGTAGCCTCAATAACATATTGGCTGCAATGTATTTACACAGATTCAAGCATTTGAGGAGAACTGAATCTTACTTGTCTTAACCCTTAAAATCTTCTTGAAACATTGTGTATAAGATACATAATAAACTAACATTACTGCCTAGTGCCTGAGGTGGTAGAGTAGGTAAGGTTTGTGCAGTAGAGACTCTTCCCATGTGCCTGTTTGCACTGCACCCAGGGGAAAGAAAGCAACATCCTGATGGGTTCGACGGTGTGAATCCCAGAACTGGTTCTCACTGAACAATAGCTTTCCATTAGCCTGGTGAAAGGATGCCTCTGATCACAGATATTGCAGAGACAGTCCTTTCAGGACTGTTTCTACTCAGACTTTCTCACGCAGGGTAAGTAGAGCAGGGAAACAGCTTTGAGTAGAAAAGCAAGCAAACAACAAAACAAAACAAACCCCTCTAAGTAAGGGTAGATTAAGAGTCTGGGAATCTTTTGATCTTTTGGACTCAGCTGCCCTCCAGCAGAACAGAGAACAGCTGACTGAGGAAAAAATAATGCCAAATAACTGGATTTCTGGAGAAGAAAAACTAAAAGGAGACTAGGAGTGAACGAAGAAATGTGCTTGTCAGTGAAACTGGCTGAGTGAAATCCCAGTATTTCCACAATCGATCAGGAACTTTGCTTTTGGCTGCATGAGAACCAGGCTTTAACTACTGAATTCAGTGAGGACACACACCTTATAAACAGCATGCACTCTGGGAGTTTAAAAACTTATTATGAAAACATTTTGAAAATTCAACATTTTAATGAATTATCAAAATGTATAAAGTATTACCAAAAAAAACAACTTTATTTCTATTTCAAGTGAGTAACTATAATGGGCACTTCTGAGAGATGCATTTAGATTGTTCCTGATAAAATCACATAGAGTTGTCAAGTTGTTCATATGGTACCTTTCTCCTTTCAAAACAAAAACAGAACCAAAAACACCTGCCCAAGTAGGCTTCAAAAATAATGAAGTCTTGTATTTATCAGTAGCATAGCAACTTAAGGAGTATGTACATATGTTATACATCTATGGGCATATATACAAACAGAGAAAAACACATTGAGTGAGATTATTTTTGTCCAGGGATCAGAATATGAAACATTCATATTTCTGGGTATATGAAACATTATATTGGTTTACAACCCTTAATAATGAGGATTGTATTGCTAGACTACACCTAACTCAGCTCCACTCAAATCAAGACTGATGGAAAACTTTTGACAAGAATTCTTTTCATTTGAAATTGCCAATTTGTATAAAAATATAAAAGTTCTGGCTACATGGTGGGTTTTCTATAGAATTTTTCCCTGTTTTTTTCCTCACCTGTCTACCTAGACCAAAGGGTGACCAAGGATCCGGGTCTTCTGTCTTCCCAGAAAATGAGCCCTTGGTACTTCTCAGGATTTTTTTAAGCCTTCAGGTCTCAGATCAGATATCTTCAAGTTAAGACTATGGGAGTCCTATGCCTACAGCTTAGAAACTATATGCACTGTAAACCAGTATCTTCCCTCTTTTCATTGGCTACTTTTAAACTCTTGGCTAGATATAGATATAGAACAAGATTTTATTTTTTGTTTTGGTATCTTCCACAAATTAGAAGCAGTTTTTCTCACCCAGCTCTGATTCCATTTACAAGCATGAAATGTCTATTTTTATTTCAGCAGGAAGCTGAAAGTTTTTATCATCTCAACTTTCACTACTCCACAATACTAACCACAGGCCAATCTATGCATTATAAACGGGAACTGGCAATTGGGTTACTTAATACTCTGGAGATACTTCTCAGTGTTGGATATGAACATTTGTTTCTTGGGAAGAACCTTTGAAGAAGCATCTGCTTAAGTGTCTTAAGTTACCTGGGAATCAGCTAATACATGAACAGAAACATCAGAGATGCACAAGCACATAGAAATGGAAGTACATAGAAATTCCCATTCCAGTCTGGGATCCATGATTGCCAAAAGGTCAAATCTTCACTGTGAAAGAGGCATTTGGGCATGGGCAGAAACACGAAGGTACTCCCCTTACAGCAAGTTGAATTAAATTTCACTGTTGTCATGGAAGAAATAGATTGTCTTCCAAGGACAGTAGCTGTACTTTGAAACATACAAACTTGTCAAGCTCATTGCAATTACTACAAGTCATTTAAATACAAATATCTATATATGTATGTATATATATATATGTATTTAAATGACTTGCAATATATATATATGTAGTTCCATGGCAATAATAGCCGTGAAGAAATATGAAGCTTATGCAAATAATGGCATTACATTCAAAGGAAAAGAAAAAAAAGATAGGAAGAAAAAAGAAACCAGATTTTTTTACAGATCTGTTTTTACACTGACTTTAGGTCTTCATTTACTAATAAGTTTTTTCCATAAGCAAGGCAATATTGATCCATAGGGCAAGGGAGAAAACATAAAATATTTAGTCACTCAAAATAACAGTAAGCAAAACTTTTGCTAGATAGCCAGACATCTGTGCAGGATACTGGGAATGCATGGGGAGTAGTTTATTAATAGAGCTGTTCTGCATATTTTGTGTAGGTTAATCCTCTTGTTTTGAGCTTCTTCTGAAAGATCAAGATTTACCGCCTGGAACAGAGGCGGTTGTTCATTCATCCAAAATAAATTAGTCTCCGGTGCAGGTTTAAGGCAACTGGCAGTGCAGGCCTTAACTCGATGAACCTGGAAAGGCCCACACCTCCCACACCACTGCTTTTCAAATGAGAAATTCCTCGGCACAAAAGACTCAGCCCACGGGACTTCTCCAGACAAACAATCAGCCTGCAGTGCTTCACTGGGCATGAGGGTCTTGGCAAGGTGCCATTCACTATCATTAAAAGTGTTTATAAAAAATTGTTCATTTTTGGCCAGCTTTTTTTTCCAAGGCCAGGCCTCCACTCCCACATCTTCAGTGGAATGTGTTAATAATTTGCTTTGTGGAGATGAAAGGCTCTTTGATAGGAGCAGCATAAACACATCTCACTGTGCTCAAAGGTCTTTGTCCCACAATAGAAGCATAGTTTCTGTACAGTGACTTGAACGGAAAGAACAGACACATTTCTGAATCATTTTTCACTCTTTTTTTTCTTCCTTTCCTCCACACACACACACAAACACATATTTTTCTCTTCCTTTATTTCTTACAGAGTGTTGTAGATCTTTCTGCGAAATGCAAACAAGGAAGTGATTCCAAAGAATTCCTCACTGATATTTGCAGCAGATGGATTAAAAATACCAGCCAGTCCCCACAGTCTGTGGTGTCAAAAACTAAAAACCACAGCAAAACTAGGTCTGTCCCAGAGTATATGACTGAGCATAGCTTGGAGCAGTATGCAGCATGGGAGGGGGGAAGAGTCCAGATGCTGTTATCTTCTGATCCTCTCTTCAACAGCAGGTTGCAGAGCCTACTGAATGACAGTTTTACAAATGAGAGTTTGTAATTCATTTGGAGGGAAAAAACACAATGTTTTACAATTACAGTTACAATTACAGTTACAATTACCTGAAAATGCAGTGTATACTAGCAAGCACTGCCTAACTGTTGTCTCCTGGCTGTAGTGCCTCCTCTTCCCTGCCCAGTTTGAGCCATTTTGTGCATCTCATCTATACCAGCACTGTCCCTTTGAAAACACAACCTGTTGATGCTGAACCATAGCGTCAGCCTTCAATGATCCTGAATGGATAAAGACATAATTGAGATGTGGCCTGGTTGACATGTCAACACAAGTCTTAATCACCCATATTGTCTTGAGGTACTAACACTTCACGACTTCTTTCAAGATGAAATTTCTGTAGGCTTGCTTTCTCTCATTTTTGTCCATTCTGTTGATAAAAAGATGGTATACTGTCCTGGATTTACCTGTGGTTTTTCTTCCAAAAGTGTTCACTGCCCTCATGCTATGTCTCTATTTACTCAAGAGATTGTTTTTCTATTTGTGACAGCCATCTCTAAAGAAAAATCAAATTATTTTACAGATGTGTCATGTTACACTTCAGAAGCATTACCACTCAGCAGCTAGAATAACGTGGTCAGACAGGCTGAAGTGACTTGAGTGCTTATGCTACTTTTTTTAAGGTAATTTACACATTAAAGGCATTTAACCACTGCTCCCTGCAGTGTTGTTTTATATGTTGTAGACTACATGAAGACACATTTGGGAATGGACATCTGCCCAATAGCTCAGATTGCACTCTGCAGCAAAGCAGCTTCAGTCTAGACATACACAGTCACCTATTGCCTTCTGGGAGAGACAGTACTCTTGATAGCCAGTGCTCTACCAGTGCTTTTCACATATATGTTTTGTTTTCAAAAGGATTTTAAATTTTTAATGAACTCTGCTCAGAAGGTCACTACTGAAAAGAGGTATTGAAGTTTGTTAGCAAAAATGTAACAGTTTAGGAAAAATATAAGCATTGTAATTTAAACATAGGTTTGCCCCAGTACAAGAAAAGCACACAGTCTCTAGCTCACCTGAGGTGACAGGAGTGGATAGTTTTAATTCAAGCCACCAGCCATTAAGTTTGTGTTATGGGTAGAGGGGAGATTTAGCATCCTTAACTTACACTAGCCCAGCAAGTGCTAATCTGGTCACTATGTGCTACTAATCTTATTCTTTACCGTAATTAATCTTTCCAGCTATTCTTTAGCTAACATAATTGTGGCTTGCTATCTGCAACACTTCCTCCCGTGAAATAGTCTCCAATAATACTAATGTCAAGCCTGAGTTTCAGCTATGGCCCTAGTCCTCCCCTAGGAAGAGAGGATGGCTGACACAACAGTCAGGTGTTTGGACTGACAAGGAATGAAGACAAGTCAGGACGTCATATGATGCTTTCACATCTTAAATGGTGTGGGATGAAAGCTCATGTATTGAAAACACTGCTGAATTAATATGGACAGCATGAAGTTTAGCTCAACATGTGAGAGCTCTGGATGCACCATTCAGTGTTATTAACTCTTAATACCACAACTTGCTGAAGTGTCACTGCCCTTTTTATCTTTTATAAATATACCTTTCCACAACACTCAATGAAATAGTAATCCTGTATCTTGATGTGGTTTCAGTGCAAAGCCACCTGAAGAATGGCAGTTTCACTTGGTCTCATTTTAAGTATTTTGGCCCCATTCAGAGCAGAAACTTAGGGTGTGCCATGATACTGTGGAGCAAAGCAAATATTTGCACAACCCATGGAGACCAAGCACCATGCACTTTAAAGCAGGCCTATTGTTTGCTGCCCCCAGCCTGCATCTCTGTGTTTGTGGTGGGAGTAAGCAGGTTGGACCTGCTATGATCCTCTCCCGTGCTAGTGGCAACCTCTGTCAGATAAATGGAACAGACAGCTTTGGGGGGCCAAGGGGAAGGACAGCATTTTAAATTTTAGTTGAAAATTCATCAGAGCTTCTTTGCATGCATTGCAATTCAAAATACCTCTGATTCAGAATGGTTTTTAAGTGAAAGCTGTTTTCCTGCAGGGGTATAGTGCTAATGGAAGGTTCCTGAAAGAAAGGATCTTCTGCTTGGCTGCTTGACTTCTGCTGCGTTTTCAGAGATAGTTATATATTCAATCCATACTGAAAAACACCCAGATTTATATCAGCTAATTTTTTATTCACTTGCAGGCTAATTTACAAGCCCAGCTACATCTGTAGCTACCTACAAGTAAAGGACAAGCTGTTGGTAAAAGAGGTTAATGTCCTGAACAAGATTTGCTTTACCCTACATGTGATGTCTTGAACTGGTTCACAAATGTTCTGTTAGCAAACACTTTGGTTTCCCCAGCATGCTCTGAGTTAATGTGGCTCAGTGATGGCTGGCTGCTGCCTAGGAGGAGTCTGCCCTGCTTTGACCAGCCTCCTTACCCCAGAAAGAGCCCAAGACCCAAAAGCAGAGCTGATCTGAGTGGGCTTTGTAGCATGACAAGTCCTGACAAGTAACAGTGAAAATTTGTCTGCCCACACAGAAGAGGTTACAGAACTGAACAGGAGGACCTGGCTAAAGAGCTGGTACAGAGAGTGTCCAAGCAGGTAAATAGGTATGACAGTGAGCTCAACACTGTTCCCATCTGAGTCTGTGAGCAAAACTGGATAAAGAAGGAACTTGAAATATGACTAGGATGCCTGAAATATAAAGCTATTTTTTATTTGTTTCCAGACAATGGGCAAAACTGTAGTTGCAATTTTTGTTCTGTTCTTTTTCTTGTATGAAAACATGGGGAGTATGGCCAAGCTTCTGATCATTTTCCTGTTTCCTTAAATAAAAAAAAATTCTGTTTCCACATTCACAAGGAGTCTGAGGACATATAAGCATAGAAAGGCTGAATCACGGCTAGAAGTAGGAACACGCCTTTGAGCCAAAAGTTCTAGTCAGTTTTCTGCATTTTACAAAGAAAAAACAAATGTACAGTCATGACTAACTTGGAGAAAATGCTCTTTCATTTTTTGTCTCTATTTTACTCAGACAATATTATGGATGGCTAATAAAAAACCATAGCTGGAAGGTAAAAATAAAATGCCAAGCCTCTTTTCATCAATATGAAACATCCCTGCTCATGAAAAGACCAGTCCCTTCAGCCTCTGCTCATGTGAAATGTATTTACTCACAACTGGGTTTGTAAGGTGTAAAGCATTAAGTGCACAAAAATAATGGTGATTTTCTGTGTGCTCAGAGAAAGACAGTTGACATACCATGCATTTTCAGCAAAGGGTGAAAGTAGTACTTTTTCAGAATTGAGAAATGTAAGAGAAACATGGCATTTTCAAGCAGGAGAACAGTGGAAGCCCCCATCCTGTCCAGGCCTGGGTGCTGCCATTGGAGGTCTGCTTGTGCTGCAGCACACTCCCTGTTCTTCTGCAAAAATAACACTCCAATGCTAATTTTGGCATCAGTTAAACACAAAGAAATTCAAGGCATCCACAGCGTATTTCATGAGGACAGTATTTCTCTTTGCTTGTGTAGTTCCCAGGCTGCAGTGCCATTCTGTTCACCAATCTTAAACAAACACCGCCCTTGAGATTTCCTAAATAGTTCAAAGTGGTGTCAAGGGAAACATTAGAAACATAGATATGGAAAGCCTGAATATGTTTCAAATGAACCCACTTTGAATGTCCATTTTTGTGCAAGTTCTGGGCTGGAAGATAATATAAGACAAGAGTTTTTTAAGATAAACTTGTCAGGAATGATGCTATGATAGCAAAGTTTTCTAAATATTTATTCCTGATAAGCTTTTCACAAGCCCTTCGTTCATCATTTCATTCAATTTTTAATAGAAGAAATGTTTGATGAGGAAGAATTAAGGGTTGTGAATTTTCAATGTCCTTGAAGTTCAAACTGGAATGTTTTTTATGTTGTTTCCCTTCTTATTAGTTATAGGGAGCACTTAAAATACATTGACAAGCCAATATACAAGAGCCAGTACTCCAAAAGTCAGTGTTCGACAACAGAGGCCACAGTCACCATAGCTATTTTGGATTCTAAGTAGAGGGAGGAACTGCAGTAACTGGGACATGTTGCTGGAACTGCAACACTAACACCATCTCATAAATGGATAATCACTGTTTGCATGCACTGGCTATCAGCACCTATAAACTCCTCTAACACCTGAACCTTAACTCTGAGGAAATTTAAGAGGGTAGCTCATCTGTCAAAAGCAGCAGCAGAAGTGACTAACATTAAAAGATTGTCCCATCAAACATGGAACAATACCTCCTGACTTCCACTCCTCATTTTTCTCTTTAAAAAGTCTTGGGACATTCTCTGACCTTTATTTTTCACTGTCACCATCCATCCCCAGTTTCAGGACTGTCACAGGCCATGATTAAAATAGCTGCCACTTTCCCATCCTTTTTTCATGATATTTTTGCAATGTGGGATAAAACTATGTCTCATGTATCCACATGAGGGAAATCCAAACTTTTCCCTCTGCCTTAATGCACTCCCACATGTGCCACACACATTCTGGAAGCTGGAGGAATATTCTGAGGAATTATTACCACAAGTCTGGTTTTATTCTTGTTCTCTTTATGAATGTGGCCCACTTTTGGAGACAGGGCACTCAGCTAGTAGGAGTTCTGGACTGACCTGGTTTGGTTAGTCTTGGTTTTTTATGACAATGTCATTACATAGCACCATGACAGTCAGTCCTGTGCTCAGGGCCCTGGAGGTCTGGGCAATCCTTCTGTGGCCTTTTCTGTGATTCCTACAGCTAGATCCAGAGAAGGAGATCAACCTTGCTTCTCTACAATGTGCTCAGAGCTACAAAACCTTCTCCAGTCCTTAATCAACAAAAGCCTGCTGGTACTCATTGGAACATGCACAAATCCCAGTAAAGTTCAGTCCAGTGACTGAACCATGGACCACATCTGGTTAGTACAACACTTGCATGCACCAGCAGGATATTAAGCTCACAAAGGTCACACACATGACATATGTCTCAAGTCCAGCCCACTAGTTGCTTCAGGACACTTGGCTTACCAGGAAATCTTGTCCAGAATATGGATGTTTTGGCAGGTTGGTCAGGATACCGGTGAGTGGGATGGTCTGAGGAAGCTGCTGGTCAGTCGCAGGAACACAGTCAGCACATGGACAAGATGAAAATGTGGCTAGAGAAAATCAAGAAAGCAAAAAGTCTGCTGTACCTGGGGGATGGAGGTTAGGACAAGAAGCAGGTGGCCCCTCTGTCCTACCACTGTCTCCCAAGACTATTCCTCGTCTTCTGTTCTCTCTCATTCCCAGTCCCAGCTGACTTTTGGTCACATTCCAGGCCTGCCTGCTTGCTTAACTATCCCCAGTCTACTATTACTAATGTTTTTATTGGCCAAAGACATAAAGACTGGCTCCCCACCACGCTGCTGTTGCCTTGCCTTGTGGTTTGCCCTTTCCTTCCTGGTTCCATTTGTTCGGATCCTTTGCTGGAGCAGCAGCAGAGGCGGAGGGCTGCCTGCCCTGCCTGCAGCATCAGGGAGCTGTGCTGGGTGGGAGACAGGGGAACAGCTCCTGGCCAGCATCCCCAGGCCAGGGCAGGCAGACAGGATGTGATGGGAGAGCTCAGCATGGGCAGCAGGACACAGGCTGCAGCCAAGAGGCAAAATGCCAAATTTCAGTGGTGGTAGGAGGAAAGGACTTCCTCAGCAGCCATGCAGGAGCTGCTGCCATCCAGAAAAACATCAAAACTAGGCCTGGGGCAGATGTTTCACCCCATTCTTCCCTATTTTGTTTCTGAGTCATTCAGTCTTCTCCAATTAAAGCAGCTAGTTGTCCTAGCAAGCTGCCCCTGTTATAGAGGGTTTAACAAGAGGTATAGATACAATGGCACAAGAAGAAATCATACTAGCATTTTGAAATAACTCCAGTAGCTGAGGCAATCTGCTAAACAGAAAGCGTAAGGGGTCTACCCATTCAGTTTAGTGGGTTTTGTTTGTTTTGTACAGGTTAAAACTGATTTGAACACATCTTTCAGAGAAAGAGCCATCCCTCTGCCTTGATAGGTAACCATAACCATCAAGTACAGGATTTACTGGCATTTAGAATGAATTTCTAGTCACTTTGGCCCTAAAACCTTCTGGATTTAAATGAGAAAACTGACAGGTCCAGACATGCAGCTTCATGAAAGTGTACTGCTTGTCCCTCCAATGAGTGTGTATGTTTTGGATGACTACATAAACAGAAAACTGTCCTAGTATAAATGGTCTTATTTAGTAGGAGAAGAAAAATTTACAAGAAGCTAACTATTACACAAGGAAGTGCTCTGGACTCCTCCAGTATTATTAACGTTGAATTATAATGTTTATAAAAGCATATAAATCTAAATTTTATACACTAAACATTTGCATGACACAAATCATTCTCTTGTGCATCTGACTCCATTTCAAAAGTGTAACTGCTAGACTGGTGACATACCGTCGTTTCTCCTCTGTTTTTATTTTAAATAGAAGCAATTTTTGCCCCTGTGTTTTATGTAAAGCCTAATTTTGTGGACATGCATCATGTGTGCTCTGATACTTCTTTCCAGTAACAGCAGATTAACTGTATGACCCAGTAGCATATTAGTGGGATATTGGGATTAAGCTGTTTAGACTTCCCAAGGCTGAAGTATTTGGATACTGATGTAGAATGGGAATTTGAGGAGCATGATTTTTCATCTTGAATGTATGGCCTCCATAAAGATAGGCAGGTACCGAGGCAAGGCTTCTCAAGCTAGCATATCTCAGATGTATGATGTCTAGTGGTAGATACAGTTTGGTGCCTATGGCCTCGCCAGTTGCCTGCCTCACACCCCTGCATCTTATAAAGCCTGTAACATATATGTGCAAATGGTTGGATTTGGCAAAGAGTCAGCATAAAAAAGGAGGTGAAAAATCTTTTTGTGAAAGTATGTTAAAAGAGAAAGCAGAAGTTTTGAAATCAAAGCAAATCCACTTTTCTTCTTGTTTCTGTTTTCTAAAAAGAAGTGAAAAGGTTACAACATAAAAAAGGCTGCTGCCGCCAGTGTATCAGAAAATTATTAAACCCGTGTAAAAGCCAGTCATGAAGCACCTGAAGCCAGGGGCTGCAGAAAGTAATGAAGGGTGGCTTACAGGAGAAGGACCTGTGTCCTTAGAAGCGAACCTGCTGTTGTACAGTACTCAGATATGGAACAAAAATAGAACACACAGCATGCTGGTGTATAAATTGCATGCAAAAGGTTGCTTTTGAACAGGAAACTTCCCCACTACATGAAGCATCTGGAACTGAGTCTGTTGCAGTCTAAAAGATTATTACTTAAAACACTACACAGAAGAATGAATGCAAAGGCCTTTGTAAGTAGACTGGGAGAAATCCAGAGCTCCACAACCAACCAAGTGGGAAAGTATGCAGATCTGAAACCTATCTGAAGATCTCGGTCATTTGGTGGGTATGTAGATTTATCAAATGGAAATGGATCTACAGTATACAGCAGACTGATTCCTCCCCCCCTTCCCCACAAAAGCATACAAGATATCTAGTGGGTAGGACCAGGAGAAGTTCAGATCAACCATCAGGATCTCTGTGCTGGTCTGTGCACTCATGGACATAGGCCAGAGGCACAGAGCTGCCCCATTGCTCCTTCATGAATAGGAGAACTGGCTTATGTGACGTTGTGCGTAATGCTGATATACTCATAATTTGCCTACCCTTCTCATTCCCAGCTGAGTCAAAGGAATGTTCTTTAACTAACATTTTTTCAGATGTTGAAAAAGGAAGTTAAAGTATCCAGAAATTTAGTTTATAGCACATTACTGAATGCATGGCTAAGAATGTAATACAGCTAACCATACCAAAACCTTAAATATATCATATACAGAACTACATAAGAAGAAGGATTTTTTTCCTTGGGCAACCAACTGTTTTACTTCCCACATTATAAAAATGAAAAATAAGAGACTTGTAACAGAACATTTACAATCTGTGATGCTGTTGTGGGATGTGTTATCTAAAATATTCATACAGAGAAGGGTAGCCAAGGGATGTGAGTATCTCTCACCACATTGTGAAGGCTCTGAGTAATCACTTGTCAAATGTTAACATTACATAGAATACTTCAAAAATCAATGAAGAAGCCAAAACATGTTAGACCCATTTACCACAGCCTAATCAACCAAGCTCAAATTGTTAAACTAATTATGAGTTGCTGAAATAATTAAGGATTCCCTTCTCACATGATATTGTTAGAACTCTCTGTTACAGAACAATTGCATAGTAAAAACTGTGCATATGTTCAGACAGTTGCTGGATTTGATAAACAGCCCTTGTTTCTGAGAAATTTTGGTAGCCTTTGTGAGCAACAGTCAATGACAAATAACACGAACAAACAATGTATGTTCAGAGAGGTTTTCATGGAAAGATCACTTGAGTGGGGAGGGGGAGATAAAAGAGAACCTGATAACTGGCACTTGAGAGTGGCTCTGTAAACTGCGGGATTCATTTCCAGACAAATGTTCTCTCTATCCTGTTTGCACAGAGCAAAAGTAACCCCTGATGACTGATTACATTAACTGGATGCTATATTAACTGGATGTCTGCATTCCACAGATCTTTCCTGAGGATTTATACCATACCAGGTCATTTCTCATATTCATGGTTAATCTAGGATAAAGTCAGAAAACAACTTGACTCTTTCTGACAAACATCCAACAAATGTTATAGTCATTCATACCAGTTGCAGCTTTCTGCATAAGTTGATCCTCATTCATCATAGCTCTGTACACAGATATAGATACACATATTTTTGTGTTCACAGTCAACTCAAACATCAGCACACGAGCTTAGACCTGACTGAAATTAGACATTTTAAATTCTTCATTGTAAACACTGGATTTGCTTCTTATATTTAAAATACAGTTCTGATTTCATCTTCTTTGCTCTTTTCTGATGCTAATTTTTACCCATTATTTATTATGCATTCCATTTTGTTTTCTTAGAGCATCAAACTTTAGAATTAAAAGCAGGTGCAGGTGCAAGACTGGACAGAGCCTAGTCTCAAACCATTAAGTGCCTGCTAACATTCTTTAGACATTAATTGAGGTCAAATTTCTGGGAAAGTCACAGGAGTCTCTGACCTGAACTTAAATGCTTTCCAAAACAATCCATTGTATTATCTATGCAAATCTGACCTCGTCTGTGGATAGTGTAAACTACCAGTTCAAATATCAGAGTCACTGTATGGTGCTTCAACCATAGACAACATGTTTTTGCTGAGGAAAATACTACAAGCTTAACATGACTGAGAATAGAGTGTCTCAGCTGCAGGCAAAGCCTTCTCCTGTTCTCTCCCTACACTTCTCCTGAGTGCAGGGCCACCCAGACAGACAATGGGGCTACATCCCAGATCCCAGAGCACACCCTGTGCCAAGCAGGGCTAGTACAGGAGCCAAACAACATTGTATCATCAAAGCCTGAGTCTTCTGTGAAAATGATGCCTGACCATCACTTTCACAAGGGTCAGTAACCTCTGTGGGAATGATGGAAGTTAATATTTTCCCCTCCTTTCCCCAGTTACTGTCCTGCTAATCATTAAAGCAATTCCTGGGAAAGAGAAAATCCAGAAAGTACTCACATAACTATGATTTTCAGCCTCTTTTCTCTATATTTTTGATATAGCATGGCACAGTTCAGTGGCTATCAAGCATCCCAGGTATCATGAGTAAAAAAACTCTGAATTCAGGAATTACAATATTAAAAAGTACACAGTGTTCATTCATCAGTGAAAGGACCACATTTTATAGTTTATTGCAAAATGGAGATTTTCTTGGGTTTTGGGGGTTTAGTTTTATTTTCTTTTGAAAAATAACCTGACAGGAAATAAACAGGCATTTGCAGAACTGCATTAAAATTACTCTTTATCTTTCATCACATTTGCTTGCAGCTATATTTCATTATAAACAGTATAAGTGAAGGTGGAGAAACAATACAGATGAGCATGAACCCATCAAAGAATGATGCAAATTATTATGAGGTCTTACTGGAGACTTTTTTTCCTTTTGCCTTCTTTTGTACATTTGTGCACTTTCCCCAAGAAAAAGAGCATTCCATCCCAATTTTACTATGACAAGTAAACCTTAGTTTATTTTCAAGACCATCGGTGTCTTTTTTTTTTTTTATTTAAATGTTTATATTTTGCATATTTGTTTATAATGGAATTCTTGCCACTTTAGGCCAACATACATCCTTCATACATCTTTAACAATTTTCCACATTCACACAAATCCCAGAGAGAAGTTAGACATCAATCTTAAGGCTATGTGGGAAGTGGGAAAAAATGATAAAAACTGGAATAAGAGAACAAGTGAATTGCCATCGAGTTTCTTGTAATTCCTGGCTTTCCAGTGTAAAATGGTTTTTAATTCCACATATGAGTGTGCACATGTATGTAAATGTAGGTTGCATGAAGAGAGAGAGAGAGATGCATTTATTTCTTGTGCACTTCCTCCCAGCAAGCCTATTTCTACAGAATAAGCAGATGTGTTTGTGAGGCTTTATCTCTTGATCATGACAAACCTCAGCTGAAGGGTATTTGACAGAGATGTCATGGACACTTGTCAGTTACATTTCACTTAAAACAAATAAATTTCTTTTCCCTTGGTCTCTCTTCACCTGTCATCTTTAATCATCTGCCAAATCTCTTTAATTAACACCACTTCAGCTTGGATGATTATCTATTTTTTAAAATTTCTCATATATAAAGCTTTTATATATTTTCTTCTTGCATGGCAAATTTAGAGATACTTTATATTTTGGTATCTTACAAACCAGTTTGATTATTTTTATATTACTTGACCCTATGAACAATTCAAACAAAATACCTGTGCAGCCCCCTTAGTACAGTGAAACATATTCAATGCAAAGTTCATACATGTGATATCAGGATATATTTCTTGACCTACATAGACTTAGCCCAGAACTGACAGTAAAATAATTAAAAGTAATTTAAAACTAAAGTTTTAGATTATAATCTATTATTTTTGTTTCAGACAGGAAAAAAGATTCTCCTCTGATTATAAATGCTATATGATAGCATTGATATCCTATCTCATATACACAAATACTTCAGTGTGTAAGAAGGGAAAGATACAAGTACTGGCACTAAATACTTCAGCATTTTTCATTTAGTGGTCAGTTGAAATAACCTTGAAGATGCAATCTTTAAAGTCTGACTGTCTTCACTATGCATGCAGATAATTTACTGGCACTGATGCTAGCTGTATAATTAATAATGGAGGAATAACTGATTGAGGAATGTGTTACACATAGTTTTCTTAAACATTTATTTGTTGACATGTGCTACTAGGTCAGAGAGGCAGCCATGGGGTGATCTGTTGCAGATCTCACTGAAGTTCAACAGACCTGGAGCAGAGATGCTCTCAGGCAGCAAATGGAACTAGCTCATGGCAGTCAGAATTTATGTCTGTCCAGCATTGAGGAGACTGAAAGGAGACCTCACTGTAGTTACAATTTCCTTGGGAAGGGAAGAGGAGGGACAGCACTGACCTCTTCTTCAGAGGTGCCAGTGGCAGGATCTGAAGAAATGCCCTCAAGTTGTTAGAGGAGGTTAAGGTTGCATATTTTGAAAATGTTCTCCACCCAAAGGGTTCCAGCTGGGCACTCGAAGAGGCTCCCCAAGGCAATGGTAACAGTACCAAGCCTGACAGAGTTCAAGAAGTGTTTAGAAAATGCTCTCAGGCACAGGGTATAACACTTGGAGTTGGTGCTGTGCAGGGCCAGGGACTGGACTCAGTGATTGTTGTAGGTCCCTTCCAACTCAGCTTATTCTGTAATTCTATGAAAAAGAACCAACTAACAATAGTGAATTCCTTACACCTTAAAGCTTTATCCTAGGGCTAAACCTGCCCACATAGAAGGACAAGTAATACATTGAGGTTCTTTTTCTGAATCAAATCAATATTTATTGAGGCAATAAAGACCTAAAGTATTATTTTTGTTGTTATTGTTATTGTCACTATTGTTATTATTGTTACTATTGTTACTATTTTTACTATTGTTACTATTGTTACTGTTATTATTGCTATTATTACTATTACTGTTATTTAAGGCCTAGCACAATGCCTGTACTCACAAAGCCTCCAGAAGAAAAAGAGCATAGAATAAGCCAACCTCTTCAGCACTGTACAGTAGCATTAGGCAGCATGATCAGCACTGCATAACTCCAGCTTTCTCCACCCTCCATCCCCCAGTCCTATATCCCACTAACCTTCATAGCTGCACCTCTGTTTCATACCAGTGATGCTGCTGGTACTTTGCAAAACAGTGGTCATTTTATTTCAGATGCCAGGAAATTAAAGTGAAAAAAATCACACAAGAATAATCCTGTGGGCAAGAACTGAGTGGGGCACAGAGGACACCAAGGAGAAAAGCAGTGTAGCATAAACGTGGCTAGGTGGGGACCTGGTTTAGAGCATTACCAAGCCTTATTCACAAGCACAGAGTGACAAGAGGACATGCCAGAGAAGACCAGATAGGTCACTGACACCAACTCCAGGCAAGTATTAGGGAAATTATTCATAGACAACAACGGATATCACACACAAACTGGGAAGGGTTACAATGATGGTCTCAATGACAATGATAACACAATGTGACAGTGACAGAAAAAGAAATTATATGGCAGTATATCCAGTATTTTCCTTAAATGTACTCTATTGTTGTCTACAATTTGAAAATGAGGCAAGTGGTTGATTGGGAACTATGATTTTTTTCTTTATTTGTCTGTTTACTATGCTGCTTTCCAGCCATGTCAAATAGAGAGTATAGTTCAGTCAGTGCAAAAGTCACAGCCATTTTGTTTTTCTTATCTCTGACATGCTGTGTCTTTATCAGTAGAAATATTTAGATAATGAACCTGTATCAAATGGAACCTCAGCTAAAATATGTCCTCTGTTTTGTGTCAAAGTTGACTGATTTAATGTTTTTGATCTCTCAGCTAGGACATCAAGGCCAGCAATTTTAATAACTCTCACTAGGCAGAACAAAATCTGTGTCTAAGAAACAGGCAGGTTATCATTGATTTGTTTCTAAACAAACAGGGAGTTATAACAGCTCTTTAATCTGAAGGCGATAGATCCTGAGATGGAATGAAGCACCTAAGTGCCAGCCAAGTTCAGTGAAAAGTGAATAGAGTGTATGTCATAATTTATTGTGACACTGTTATTTTGTGATCTACAAGAAGGCATTCATTGTGCTTGAGAGAGACTGCTATTTGTGATCAATTGGTGTATTTGCTGTATGTCCTTCCCTTTTGAAATCCTCACTCTATTTCTCTGCTTATAGGTTTTTGGTTTTTTTTAATTTATCTACTGAGTTATTTCATTATCCTTCCAGAAACTTCAGCAAATGGGCAAATCACCAGAGTACTTTAGGTTACTAACTGGAGCACACATACCAGCAGCCTGTATTTATGAATGCAAGTGTGAAAGCTGTAATCCCTTAATCAGTGAGTTCAGAACTATCTGGTTGAGGAGAATATCTTGAGGTGAAGCCTGAAAAATAGCAGTTCTACAGACTTGGGGGTCACTTCAGGATTTGCCCAACCATGATTAGATAAACTAAATATTCTCTTTCATGGTGACATTCATGGAATTCTTTGAAGACAGTAAAATCAAAAGAGGATTAGAGAAAGATATGTCAGCAAAATACAATAAACTTACTGATACTGTTGAGGAATTACATATATGTAATTCCAAAGCTTTGTTATCAACATTACAATAAGATGAAAAAACATTGCAATAGAACCATTCATAAGGAAATTTTAAAAAACCAAACCAGCAAGAAGTCTTCTTATACTAAAGGACAATGAAAATGTTTGATGTTTGGTGCTGTGTTAGACCAAGGTATGTACACACCAGGTGGTGTGTCAGTCACCAAGCCAATGGTGAAATTAAGCATGACATCTAGACCAGAGTGCTCTTCAGCATGCTTCATATCTCAGTTGTAAGAACACGACACAGTAGACACTTTAAAACAAAATAAAAGCATATTTCAAGGGACATCATTGTGAGACATTCCAATTTATTAAAGCCTTGGCAAAAAAAAAAAAAAAAAAAAGTACACAAAGAACAGAAGTCACCTTCAGACCCAGGATATCTAATGAACTAAGGGCATAATTTCAGCTTAGCCTTATTGACCTTTCAGAGCTGATAATTGCAGCTTTGTTTTTGCAAGTTGCTATATCTTTATTTTCTGAAAAGCTAAACCACAGATGAAATTGCTTTAGATCAAGCTGGTATGCTTTGTTTTGTAAGTGCTCCAAACATACTGAAAGTCAGTTAATTTATCAGTCCAGTGACACTGAAAATTTATTGGGTGAACTTAGAAATATTGCTTGTTCCATCACCCCTTCTCCTAAAATCAGGGAAGGACAGAAAGCACAAATAAAGATGTACAGAACTTGGACGGAAAACAGCAATACAAACATTACATGGATACACTGAAGTTGTCAGTGTATCTAGCAAAATCCAGCTCAATATAAGTTTTGATAAAATAGGCTGTTAGCATAATGCACAGAAAAATTAAGAAATATTTTTCTGCACATTGATAAGGGTGCATCACAATGAGCTTACTAACAGATCTATCAGTAATACAGAAGTAAGCAATCTGGTTTTGTCATGCCCTCAGCTGGAAAAAAAGTATGTTAAAGGAGAATTAAGATATCTGAAGTCATTGTTAGGTGAAAAGCATAATACCATAATTAAAAACACAATACTTGTTATAAATGCTAAAACATGTGCCAAAATTGTGATAAAATTAAGCAACTGAACAAACTAAAAAAGAACTTCCCATACTGGCATAAGCCAAGGTTAGCTTCTGCATGACAACATTGTGGACATTGTCTTCAGAGATTGAGATACTTGAAATTAGCAAATTCATTGCAAAGTAAAAAGGCGAAGTATATATAACAGTGTGAAAATAAATACCTCCTGAGAGATAAGGTTATTTTGGCTTGGATTGCAAGCTAAATGTAAGGTAAATTTTATCAAGCTGTTCAGAAATTCAAAAATATTTCCCAGGAACTGCTTGCATTTCACATGTGACTTCAGTGATTACAGAGAACATGCCTTCAAGTGTGTTATTCTCTCCATTAATCTTAACCTTGCTCAACTGATTCAACCTGATTGAAAGACATATTTTCCACTAACATTGATATTTTTTCTTTTTTTCACAGAAACTGGAATAGCACATGAGTGAAATGTGTGTAAGATAAAGTCTGCATAAATGGAGAATATATTTTTGTTTCAGTGGCTCTGGGTAATGTTGATTTTAATATGACAGCAGCTTTGAAATGATTAAAATATCTGACATCACACTAATATAATTTCTTAACAATGGGGATTTCCACTGAAGTTTATAGGAATTATATCATAGTGCAAGAGTTTGTGAAGACACCAGTTCTGTGACCCAGGGGCCCTGGAGGACCATTGAGTACTTTTTTAGTGTTCTGTTGGCAATTCAGAAGGGCCTGATTTCATTTCACTTTGAAGTCCTGCAAAAGAAGCACATTAACTCCTTCCTGTCTCTCCAAGTGTAATTCTAGTTCTTGTATTTCTCATGTGTCCTACATATTAAGAATGCCATTCATCTGATATGCTTTTCACATTTGCTCCAGGATGAGATTAGTTGTGTGCTATCAGCATCTGTTTTTCTCTTGTCACTAAGGGACTCCAGAGCGACTACAGAACGTGGTATCTTCAGTGCAAAGAAATATCCACAGCATAGTTTAGTGGAGATAGATGACATCTATGTAATTATAAGTACAATATGCTTTATTTACAAGTACACACTTATTCTGAAAAAAAAGGATTACAAACTATGTAATGTGATCTCTTCCTTCTAGGATCTCAGTTCAAACCCAATGCCTGTATTCAGGAGGGAAACTCTACCTTGGCAATTTGCCCTGGTCAGCAAAGATCACAAAAAACTATCAAACTTGTCCAGCTATCTTTTATACAAAAGTAAGCACCTTCTATTGTAGCAGTAGCTGGATGCTTTCTTGCATAATAATTAATTTTAGAAGTCAGTTATTTTCCCTGGCAAAAATTTCAGAGATACAGTACATTAGCTGAGCTCTATGTTTGTTTATCTAAGCAGTGTTAAACACCATCAGCACCCAGCACCAAGAAGTAACCTTTATTAAATCCAACATCTGTTATAGTCATTTTTGAGGTAAATATGATAGGAAAGTTGAAAGAATGTAACCTGACAATCTTTTAATGATTTTTCTGTTCCATATAACTATTTACTGGATATCATTTAACAATCTGGTCTGTGTAGAATATTTTATCTAGAACTACAGAGTATGGAGGGAAAAATATATTTTCCCAGAATGCATTTGTAAAAATGATAAAAAATAACAAACTCCATGTACTGAAGAGGCTTACCCTCAGCAGACCTTGAAACTTGTTATTTTAATATTTCTTGATACTAAAGTTTTACCCTGGCTATGTAAGATGTGCTACCATTTCACACACCATCTCATATACGGGGAATCCTAAAACCAGACAATGAATGCTTTCTGATGAAACTGAGATTTTCATGCCACATTTCTTCTAAACACATATCTTAATTTATTGGTTAAACTTGTTTGCCCTGTCTCCAGCAAACAGATACTTGGATCAGCTAGAAGGAATCAGACAATATATATTCAAAATTTAGCAGATGTCCTCCAAGCATGTCATACTCTCCTGACCCCATGCCCACTATTTTTTTTTCTCATTCTATTTAGTAATATGGATTTGTTTCCAGGACTGCTCCTCTTTTGCTGGTAGGCACAGAAAACAATCAGAACTGTCTGCAGAGAGCATGCTCCTTTTCATGCTGCTTTAGGTCCAGAGACCAAGGATATATTTCACTCACAAACTCCTGTCTGCAAAACACAGGGTGCCTAGGGTTAGCCCAACTTCTCTTTTTGAGTAAAATGGTGTCAGTGATGCTATGCTGGCTTTCAGCATTTGGGGAATCTGCCCTGCTCTGCTACCACTGTTTGATCACCAGGAATGATAAAAGTATATCCCCTTGAAATAAAATTGGTGATTAACCTGGTGATTAACCAGGTATATCAGGAGGACCAGACTGGCATTTTGCCATTTACTAGTTCCAGACATGGATCTGTATTTGCCCTACGGGAGCTATATTGTGAGAGCATGATTCAGTAGAACATTTTAATTACAATGCAAGTCCAGTCCACTAAGATGATCTTCCCTTGTGTGACTGCCTCAGAGAGAAGCTAATCTATGACTCCAGTCTCCCTCTGTGAGACATGGTAGTATTAGGCATGCCCTCAACAGATACTGGAAAATATTCACTCGTCCAGGAAGAGCCTTCAAGTAGGTTTCATGTGTTTTAAGAGAGGGTTTTACAGATAAGGTATTTTTATTAATGTAAATAAGGAGTTGTTTCATAACAGTTTTGGCAGTCTTTCAGGAATGGTGGCTCACAATGTCTTCAATATCTGCGGTCATGGAGGGAGAAGGGAAAACCTCCATGAAAAGTCTTTCCATTTGGGAAGAGCCACAGTAGCCAGATAATGTATTTTGTTGAGATGTCAGTGTTCAGCTCTCCTAGATGAGCACACAAGAGAGATGATTCGGGGCACAGTGTTACTATTGCCCATGGCTTACTGTGCTGAAATCAATGTGTGAGTGAAGCACCAAGCAAATACCACCTCCTTGCATCACCTTCTACTGGACAGTCTTCTTTCTCCCTTCTCTCCCTCCCTCATTTCTTCACTTGCCTCTCCATGTTCTACTGAGAAAACTGAAAAAAGGCATATATAAAAGCTTTGGCAGAGATAACAAGTGAAGGAGTCATAGCGGATGTTGAGCATTAGAGTACCATCTGGGGCTGTCTAATACTAGCTAAAACAGTCTCCTCCACAAGGGCTCAGAAGGGTGAGATGCCACAGTTGCTCAAGGTCAAGCAGGCAGAAAAAAGGAAAGCAGAAACTCTGGCTCAAGCCTGAAGATGTTTACAGGAGCCAGCAAAATTGACCTATGCTATTAATTACTAGGCAGTATTGATACACGTGCCAGCTCACATTCTTTCTCTAATTACTTTCACTGATGTATCGTGACATCTTGAAATTGCCCTTGACTCTGACTGTGTGAGCCAGATTCCAGAAATGTAGTGCAAACCACATTAGCAAATACAGGAAAAGTATAGACCTTCCCTATCAAGATTAAATTAAGCTGAAATATTTCTCATCCTCCTCAGACAAAAGCTGAACAGACCTGAGGCCACCAGCACATACTGAAACTCAAGCACCTCTCAAAGCCTGGCACATGAGCCTCAGCAGGTTATCATCAACATTTGAAAGATAAGGCAATATAACTCAGTCCAGGCTTTACATCTGCTGTTTTGTTTGTCAAATGTCCCCCAAGTCTGGTATAATTTACTTATCTGTATTCTCTGTCAGCTACAACTCCTGCGGGAACTTAGATATTCTGTGCTCCAAAACACGGTCACTGTTAAATGCTTTTGCAGTAATGATCTGCTGAAATGCACACAGTTTTTGTCTGGCTATGCTGTGACAATCAACTAGGAAAACACTTGTAAATTCCTTTAATCTAGAAATGCATTTAACTCTGGATCTACTATTTTATTGGGAAATAACATGCAATTTTTAAATTATAATTCATAACACTTAAAGTATTTCACATGCTCAAAATAAAATATGGTGAAAATCTACAAAATCAGACTTTAGATAACTGGAAGATGATGAAGCTCATTCTTTCCTCTCTATTTTTTTTTTTTCATAACTTTTGTATCACTTATTAGGTAAGATTTCATTAGGTGCTGTGGAGAAATGCTAGCCAGCGACTTTGCATTTCACAAAGTGAAGTAGTTCACAAAGTTGAAAAAACAGGTGTGACCCACCTGGGGATGCCATGCCTGGCAACACTGCTGGTCATTTGTACTGTCTCCTCAAAGGTACAGACCTCATATTTCAGAGTTTAAAAAAAAAAAAAGCTAAAACAAAACCAAAACAAACAAACAAACAAAAAACCCTGAGGGTCACAAATGAGATTTTTAAAAGCATATTCTATAACTTCCTTTTAAATATATGTACAGCTCATAATGCTATCTGTAGGAGAAGAAAGATCTTAAAATTCAATTGGCCAGAGTGCATTTAAGTTTCCCAGATTTCTATTTCAGATCAGGTAGTTGATTCTGAAGAGTTGAAGCCAACAAACTGAATCACGGAATGATTAAAGTTGGAAATGTCCCCTAAGATTACAGAGTCCAACTGTTAATCCAGCACCACCATGTCCCCAGGTATCACAACCACACACCTTTTGAACACTTCCAGGGTTGGTGGGTCCACCACTTCCCTTGGCAGCCTGCTGCATTACAAGAAGCATTGTTAAGGACTTGGGTGACTTTGAGCTTACCCAGCCGGCTGAACACAGGCTGAATACTTTGTAAGTCTCCACTTTATCACTGTGTCATCTTGTTCTACTGTAAATACACTTTGCACTTTCTTTTACCTGCTGAGGTTATGCTGAATTGTAATTTCTTTGTCATTCTTCAAATGACAGAATCAATTAGTTAGGTAAGATAAATATTATTTTCTTTTATTATATTCTCCTCATACATTCTGATTTTTATTTTAAAAAAGGACTTTACTTGTGTAAAGCATGTAAGGAAATTGATGCAGTTACACGCAATATGTATATATATTTTGTGTTTGTTATTGCCATGTTTGTAATGCTGAGAGGAAAACAATGCTGTAATATTATAAGCACAAAAGCTATGAGGGTCTTACATATTTTCATGTATGTTGCATATTCAAGGCCAGCAGCTACCAGTACAATCACAATCATTATGTAGGAGTCAGAGACTGTATCTCCCACTGTAAGCTCTTGGTGTTGATTCTTATGCTGCCTTGTAAATTGGAAGGGATAAAACCCAAGTGTTATAATTTTTTTTTTCATATATAGTTCAAAACCATGCCATGCTTTGTAAAATCTACATGTAGGTTTGTTCAGAGGTTTCCGATTCAGTTACTGGTATCACAAAGCCAATATGCTATTTCTAACCAGGGTTTTTCTAATTGTAATACACATGAGTCAACTGCAGATGAAGCACTGTAAGGAAATCTTCTGCACAATGTGTCCTCCTAGGCAGCCTCTGCTTTTTTAAGCAGTCTGTTGATTCAACACAATAACATCTCAGCTTGTTTTGCATTATGTCTTAGAGTTTTGAAAAGGTTGCTTTTGACATATACTTTTTTAAACTAGTTCCAAATGCCAGTGCTAGGCTTAAAACTACTGGCATCTCTTCAGAAAAGTATGCTTTATCACAGATTATAGGCATTAGAAAATAAATTATGGAAAAGACCTCGATATCATCTTGTCTCTCCCCCTGAGCATGGGGTTGCTCTCTACAATATATATCAGGCAGCTTTGTTCTTTGTAGTTTAATTGAATCTCAGGCTTTCATCAGACTCCTTTACAGTCTAGTTTATCTTACTATATGACATCTCTACAGATGTTCAGCCTATATTTTACTATGCTATGTTTCATCTATCCATCTGTGTTTTGTTGTCCTTCATTCTAAGCAAAGAATTGGGATTTCTTTGTGTCCTGTTTTCCTAGAAATCACAAAGAATCTGCACTTAAGTAGAAAATCTAAGTGGGTCTCAAGTGCATGCGACTAAAATGCTTTCAAACATTAAAGGTGCTCACCATAATACAAACATCTCCACCTCAGAAATATTCAGAGCAAGAAATAGGTTAGCTCTTTTCTAATTTTTTCTTTTACAAAATGAGCTTTCTCATTGCAATTTCTGTTTGGTTTGGTTTGGTTTGGTTTGGTTTGGTTTGGTTTGGTTTGGT